>WBNH01000509.1:0-125103 GCA_013401255.1 Urocolius indicus | reverse complement strand
AAAAAAAAAGAAAACAATCCAAAGAGATGTAGCTGAATAACTTTGATTCTCTGTAATAAACGCTACTGCAGTTCCTGGGATTGGTTTTGTATGTACACATCAGCTAAAACTTACTCTGACCAAAACTACAAAGAACTGCCTTTTCACTTGGCATTTTCCCACCTAGTACAATACAACATTCTTGAAATATCTAGACAGATTCCACATAATTTTATACACAGTGTTAAGACCTTTCACCCCAGCTTTAAAAGACTGTTAAGGAAGTCAGTATCTTTTATCAAATAAAATAGCATGGAAGTAAAAAACAGCAACAAAAAACCCCAGGAGACCTTCCAAGCCCCTAAGTTCCACAGCAGCGTGCAGCAAATCAGCATTGCCGATTTACACTTTTGTCTTACCTTTAGGCATAGTACTCAGAAAGCAGTGATTTGAAGCCCTTGCTTTCTAAATTGGACAATCTTATGCATAAAGACACTGCTGGATTTGGCACTTGGCATAATTGGGGTTTATTTACTAAAAATAATGTTTCCTGAAATACAGTATAAATGGTAAGAGAGATAACATGAGCCACTGTAACACTCAGCGTTTCAGACATGCACTCCAAGATACGTGTCTATTACACATTTGCCTAAGCCTTCTCAAAAGTTCCACTCAAAAACATTTTCAAATCTATATGCATCTTTTTATACCTTTATAAACATATTTGTCCCCTCAAAATGATCAGAGCTTACCTCACCTTCTGCCCCAGAACACACAAATTCACAACTTTTGTTTTAAAAAGAAGACCACAAAGCAGTATTGAAGCAGGAATAACCTGGAAAACATTATTTAAACTGCACCTGTACTTCTGAATCCCCTTTGAAATGTATATCCGCCTTGCACGTGAAAACTGAAAGTTATGTAACACATTTGAAACTTGCTTGGTCCTTTCTCGTGCCCTTATGCTCAACTTCCTGCAACCTGTCTCGATTTTCTCTTCAAATAAAAGGTAAGAATAGCTTTCTGGCTCCCACTACAACAAGAAAACGCTCGTTGCAGTATTTCTTTGGTTAAATAAAAACCCCTTACGGCCTAATTCTTAGACATCAAATCTCCTGCGGAAAATTAACATCAGAATAAACGCCATCCCAAGGCCTTGCTTCCTTCCTCCTGCCATCATGATCAGCCCCAGGACAGGCCTGAAAGGAAGAAGCAGTCACTGTTAGCTCTTGCCTTTACAAATACTGTGAGTGTGTATAGATACTTATTTTTTAGCTCGGAGTTACTGAGGCGGAACTACGATGTGATGCTTTTTTGTTTCCAGTTCCAACATGCACATGGAATTACATTGCTTATCAGTACAGCCCAGGCAGCAGGTGGCACTAGAGCTCTTTCTGTATGAACCAAGTCATGATACTTGTTCTGCTTATTGGTCTGTGCGCACTATGTCAGTAGAATTAAAAGAGAGGCACGCATGAGTTCACACGGATTTTTCCACAGAAGGTGTGAAACATGCTGCTCTTTGGAGGGAAAAATACATTCTTTGTTGTTTGTTTGTTTTTTCTTCAAGTATTATTCAACATACATTTATATGAAGACACGTTATCCTCATTTCACTACAAGACAAGCACATCCAGACTGAACTTGTAGATCACCGTTATCTTGGCTTTGACTACTGAAATTTCTCTTTTCCTTTAGGTCAACTCTGAATATACATCTGCTCATCATAATTACACGTGAGAATCCTTTATTTCCCCCTTGTGGTTTATTTACATAATCATAAAAAATTAGCCCGAATTTGCATACTGCCATTCGTAGGCCCATCTGTAGCTGTGAGTGTCCCAGCACTAGTTTTGGGTAATACCGTTGACTATTGCTAAGTCCTTTTGAGAGCAGCATACTCATCTCTTCTTTTCCCTTTTCTGAAGAAATGCTGCCTCAAAAACCCCGGTTTATGGCTTACTCCTTATTTTATTATTTGGATTGTAGTTTACTTCCTTCAGGAGCAGTTCACAGTCAGACAACGCTTCCGCTGGCAAATGCTTCATTATCTGTTCAAGAGTCTTTTGATATGTTATCTTCTCCTGTTCCAAGGACTGGATTACAGTCTTCATTTTGTTCTCCCGAGTCAAGATAGTCTCCAGGCTGGATTCCAGACTCTGAATTTTAGCATGAGCAACCTGTGAACAATAACATTCTCTTTACAATAAATTGTTCTGAATAGCTTTTTTATATCATAATATGCTATATGTTAAGGAAAGAACTCAATTACCAGATGTTTCTAAAAGACATCTGTGTAGGCAAGATGATACAAGGAATGCCTACATTGTTATCATTCACAGAATCACTTTGTAGTGACCAGATCAATTTGAATGACTTCTGAAAGCTTTACAGAGGGAAGGAGACATGTGACTTGTAGCAAGAAAAGGACAGTTGAGAGTAACAAAGAACTGGAGCTACAAGGAAGAAAAAGGAAACCTGTGACTGGAGTAGCACTGGAAGAAATGCCTTGTCTGTCAGTGATGGAACAATGGGAACCCAGTGTAACAAATTAGCTGGATGGAGAAGTTAGAGGGAAGAGAACCCCAGTGTTAAGTCTGCAAGCAAACAGTGTTCCTTATTCTCCAATAGAACACACACAGTTTCCTCTGGGAAAAAAAAATACCTCAATGACTAGTAATCAGAAACCACAGACCTCAGTGGCAGCAAATGTATGTCTGTGGGCGGTGAGGGAATTCTGACTGTTCCTAGGAGGGGGTCCAAGGACAGAAATAAAGAAGCTATGCACATAAACAGCATGACAAGGATGAGGAACTGAGGAAAATGCATTAGAGTACAGCACTCTGGAAGAAGGGAAAAGCTTTGATAGAGCCTTTCAAATCAGTCACTCATTTTATGCCCTTGGTGCATTTCTAGAACAGAGGTAAAAGTCCATGTTGTAGTAATTAAAGATAAAAAAAGGAAAAATAACCATAGTAAAAAAGGCAAGTGATCCCTGTTTTCAATATCAAAAGATATTGAAAACACAGCAAGCTTAGCTCATAAACAGAAAAAATAACATGGACTTGACTTCATCCTTCCTTTTTTTCCCTGCTTCTGTTTGCAGGTTTCAGAAGCTGAAGGTGCTCGCTGAGCTCTTCCCAATGTTTGTTCAAATTAACAAATATAATATAAAATGGTTTGGTGATGCAAAAAGAAGAGCTTGTCTTTCAGGAAAATGCAAGACAATACACATTGAATTACACGTTGATATTTACAAATATCTAAAGGGTGGGTGTCAGGAGGCTGGGGCATCCCTTTTTTCTGTTGTATCCAGTGACAAGGGGTAACAGGAAGAAGTTGGAACAGAAAAAGTTCCATTTAAACATAAAGAGAAGCTATTTTACAGTGAAGTTGAGGGAGCCCTGGCACAGGCTGTCCAGGGAGGGTATAGAGTCTCCTTCTCTGGAGGTTTTAAAATCCCAGCTGGACGTGTCCCTGTGTGACTTGATCTAGGTGGACTTGCTTTGGGAAGGGGGCTGGATGATCTTTAGAGGTCCCTTCCAACCCCTACTATTCTATGATTCGATGGTAAGTCATGGCCAAGCTATGGGAGAAAGGATTGATAGTAAAGGAAGAAGAGCAACTTTTTAAAAACATGACTTTATCAGGCAAAATCTGGTGGGCAATGCCGTTGTTTTCAAGTCAGTAAGGAGAAACTGCCTTTCAAAAGTACAGCTCTGAGCTACGGCAGAAGGAAACAGAATGATACTGCCTACAGAGCCTATTTCACTGTGCTTTATTTCTCAAAACTTTCCAATAGGGAAGAAAAGAGAAGAGAAAGAGAACTTATTTTTTTCAGTAAAACACACAAATTTTGCCAACAAGTTTTTATGTGAGATAAGGGTAGAGCTATTTTGAGAAAAAAGAAACCTAAATCAAGAAGGAAAAGTGCAATGTATGACAAAGGAATTAAAAACACATCTAACAGCAGCAAACCACTGT
The DNA here is from genome assembly GCA_013401255.1 of Urocolius indicus. Lineage (NCBI taxonomy): Eukaryota > Metazoa > Chordata > Aves > Coliiformes > Coliidae > Urocolius > Urocolius indicus. The sequence goes on along the minus strand of WBNH01000509.1, from coordinate 121,140 downwards.
AACTGAGATAACTGTTCAACTGCATAAGGTCTTGCACTTAGGAGACTTCTCATGTACATTTTTCCAAAAGGGCACTCACTCCTCTATTGGTTGAATCATAGAAATGACCTCTCCCTGAGTTTACAGTCCTACGTCATTTACCTGTAGCTTCTCCAACAAATCCATATTTTGTCTCTTTAGATGATTGTTTGCCCTCTCCAGCTTCTCTAGGGGTTCACCTTCATCACAGGGATTCACATTTTCTTGAAGTTCATCCTGAAGAACGTGGTACTCTACCTCATAGGCATGGAGCTGTTTTGAAATATCCATCTCAAACACCTGCCATGAGAGAAAAAACAATTTTTGAACTACCACAGAGAGCACTTACTCATCATGAATGTTTGTCTAAGAGGCAGCTCTGCTTGGTTAACTTTCTGGTTTTCTCCTGTTATTCTCAAAGAATTTTTTTAAGGGCAAATCTACAGTAAGAGTATTTTAACCCCTACTGTTCTTATTATAGCCTATATTATAGACTATAAATCATAGACTTTAGAATAAATTGGATCATCACTTTTACTTACTACGAGATGTATCAGCAGGAAAGTCTTATTTAATCCAAGAACTTTATAATATGACCAAGTCTTATCTCTTGCTCAGAAATATTAAGAAGAAATTTTTAAATTCAAGTCTCAGCAGCTTGTGATGGGAGCAGGATCACACACACGATGTGGAGGAAAAATCCAGAAGTCATCAGATGCCCACCCTCAAACTCCAAGTATACATTTATAGACTTCTATAAAAACACTCTTTATGGCTACAGTTTTCCTGCCCTCTGTCTCTGTGTGAAGAAATGCTGTTTTATTATTGGGATGCTTTGGTGACTACTGTGAAGACTATGGATATCTAATAGTGATGGGACCATATGACTCTTATCTCTTTTAGATGTAGTCACAGCCACTAAGCTTCTGAAAGCTATCAAATAGTTTAGACTAGGATGGGAAGAGTGTCTACAGTGGCTTTTATTCTGCTCCTCCTTCCAGAGATCAAACATTACAGTGATAGAAGACGCACAGAGATCCCCATAAAACAAGCTCTGCATTATGTTCACTGCTCTTCAGGTAATTCAAATGAGGTAAAACTTTAAATTACATATAGTTTTCAAGCTGGGCAAGTGCCATCTTCCCCTATGTAGTTACCCAGTCAATGCTTCAACTGTGTACTGCAGTCCTGCATAACATCTACATCTTTCTTTCACTATGTGCTGTTTGAGAGCAGTCCTGGAAATTAGAATACTGAGACAGCCAAAGGACTCCACTTGCATCTAGTCTAGATAGGAACAATGTGATGTAGGCAGGCTATTGGTGAGATGTGAAGATAGACACTGAAGTGCCTGACACAGGTACAGCATGGCAATCACAATCAGTGCAAGCAGAAAATGAGGATTTACACATCTGCTAAAAATGAATTCTTAACTGGCAGCACCTGAGACATTCAAGCATTAACCAAGCCATAGGAACACATCAGTGTTAACTGGACTCCTACACATGGAGGTATTTTTCCAGTTGTCTTCTGCTATCTCCGAACTGCCACCTGAAGGGGGAAAACTGCTCACAGGTTCACAGTTAAGGTACTAGACTGAGGCTCATTTTAAATCCGCAGCTTTGATGCAGAGGAGATGATGATGGAGATGAATATCCCAGAGAGATGACTATCGCAGACCCTGACAGTATTTCTTTCACAAGAAGCTTTTCCTGTATCAGCAAGAGGTAATTGTTTGTTTCTCTTCTATTCTTGCCCTTTGCCACAAAGTTGTAATGATATCGATGATACAATTGCAGTGATGCACTACTCCAGTCCTGCTTTCCCTGAGAGACTTTCACCTCTGGCACTGAGCACTTGACAAATGTTGAGGTGAAAAGGGAAAGCTGCATGAGGGCACCCTAGAAGTGTTCCCCAGGAGGACAGAAGCTGCCTCCACAACAGAACCACAAAAGTTGTCTTGAACTTGATATTAATACAGATTATGAAGACAGGGCCTTATCAACCTCCTAACCTGTAGGAATTTAAGTTGGAGGTGTCAGGAAGGTTCCTACTGGGGTACCTGGGTCAGAGCAGCCAGGAGTGCAAAGGATCAGAAGAAATGGCTGTGATGCTGCCTCTTCCCAGCATGGCAAGTTGTGCTTCTCCTCACAAACCGCTGGACTGCTCACCCACTAGCAGGGAGCAACTGGGTTTAGGTTTGGAAAACGGTCTACTTTGACCCTTCTGATGGTGGCATGAAATTTATAACACAAGTCATGTTTTCCTGACAGCTGGGACACAAAAGAACCTTTGTACTAAACCTTGAGGTAGCAACTAAAGTCTTGCTGAAAATGCAGTTCAAAACCCATTGAAATTAGTTCATACCCTATTTCTATACAAATTACTGGCAAGATGGCTTCTCTGCATTTCAAACCAAAAGGAATACACTGAGAAGACTTTTATGTATACCTGAGCCATGGTTCTTTTAAAGTAAACTAGAGGAGGGTGAGAGGAAGTAAAGAGAAAAAACAACCTTACCTGAGTAATAATTTTTTCCATTTGAGGCTGAGTCATATCTGGAATAGTGGTTTTAAGAAAATCAACAATGTTCTCAAAATTCTCACATCCCATTATAGATGTTTCTTGACTGCTAAGTAGGCTCAGTGCTACTTTAAATATGACTTCTGTTCCTTGAAGAAAAATAATGTCTAAAAAACAAAAATCATTAAAATATCTTGAAAACGAGGGCTAGAGTCATTGGACAAATATATATATTTGCTGGGTTGTTTGTCTTTTTAATCAATCATACCACAGACTTGTTCAGTTCAGAAGAGTAATCTGCCTTATTTCAACATGATGTTCAAGCACATAAAAGCACGTTCTGGCATTTTACAGACGTGAGAAAGTACTAGAGAAAATATCACAGGCTTGTTTTTTCTGTAACAGTTATCTGCAATCAGCATTCATTACTGTCTACTGTAGACTGGTGACTAACTGCTAACTGTTTCTAAGTGCATCTATGACTGAAAAGCAATTGGGAAGCAGATCACAACACAATGTAGTGACATTTTATTGTTTCTACAGGCAGAAGCTAGTCCTTAAAAAACAATCATGTAGATTCAATAACCAGTCCTATTCTTTCCAAAATCCATAGTACTGATCACGTTGGCTGTAATGTAAGGGCTTGGGCCTTACTTTGAAGTATAATTACATGGATGTGAGAGGAAAGTCCGGGCTCTGCAAGTCAGCAGACACAGACTGCACAGAAACTGGAAACTTGATCAGAGTAATTAGAAACTTGGTCTTGATAGCAGTGGTGGACCTGGAGTTACTGAGATGAATGCAGCACACAAGCAGTTCAAATAAGCCTCCTGTGCTGTTGGCTCTGTCACATCACCAGGATCAAGGCTATGCAACTGCAGAAACTCAGCTTCTGATTCTGATACTGAGAAGTCATCCCTGGCCCTAAGCAAGTACCACAGGGTAGCATCAGGACACTGGTGAGGAGGCAATCTCATTCACACACAGTTTCCGAAGTTTCCCCTCTCAAGTTTATGATGCACACTCAGAGCAGCATAAATAAAAGTATATAATTTTTTGTGATGGGTAGCCCTTAAATATCTGTTCCCATGAGATACTGAAGACACAACAATCCAAAGCATTAGTAAGCTAACAACACAGTGACTTTCAAGCTCTAAAATGGGAACATGCCTCGCTCAGCTCGATTATAGAGGAACAGACATTGATCCTCTTCATTCTTTTTTTTTTTTTCCCCAAATTCAAAGGCTATTGAAGACAAAAAAAAATAAAAGAACACTTTAGCCTTGAAAAAAAAAATCAAAAAGCAAAAACCCCAGAACAAAATGCTTGACTGTCTTGGAATTCAATAACACCAGTGGCAAACAGATGTACCAATTAGGTGCATATCACTGAAAAACAGATACATCAATCATTTGTTCACCCAAACAACAGTCAGAAAAGTCTGCTGTAAAAGGAGAAAAAAGCCTCTATAATGGAGAAATAGCTAGGTTAAAAACAAAAACAAAAACAAACAGAAAATCAAAACTAACCNGTGGAGTCTCCTTCCTTGGAGGTCTTCAAAACCCGCCTGGACTTGTTCCTGTGTGACCCGATCCAGGTGAACCTGCTTCTGCAGAGGGGTTGGACTGGATGATCTCTGGAGGTCCCTTCCAACCCCACCATTCTATTCTATGAATCACTCTTCTCCTGCAAATCACCATCTCAAACAATTTTAAAAGCTAATGCACTCCAGTAATAAATAATGAGACAAAAGTCAGGTTAAATTTCTCTTAAGAACAGACAAAAGGTGCCATATGAAAACAGAAAAATCAAATGGGAAAAAAAGTCTGATTTAAGAGCAAGCGCATGGGATATGGTCCTAGTTTCTTGGTGCATATCTGAGAGCAATGAGTTTTACATTAACAACTATTTTTTTTAAAAGCTGCCTTACTAGAGATGAGATTAAGTTGGTAGTTCTTATTGAAAATAAACGAGTACACAACCAAGTACTTGACATGCTGATACTGTAAATGCTACAAGGTACAATCAATATTTAAGCTTCTGTACTAGACACTCTCTGAAAAGGAGCATATAATGAAAAACCTATCTAAATGGAATAACAGGCATACTAAGAGTAGGAAAGTGTTCAATATATACATGAATACCTGATAGTGCCTTTAGGTTCAAGCTTGATTTTTTTTTTATTAGAAAGCACTTTAGAATCAGTTACTCAGAAATATTTTCTTAAAAGAAAAAGAATTATCTTTTTTCAATTTGCAAGTTCAACAGGGCAAACTGTTCTATAGACATAAACTGAATCTTGATGCATAAAATACATCTGCAACAACAAAACTCCTGCTATTTACACTTGAGAAGTCTCTTGGCTGATAACAGCAGACATACTTAACTGCTCAAGCCTGATGTTTCAAAGAATACATTTCATTTTCCCCCTTTGAAAACAAGCTGACATCCCACCATGATGAGCATTTCTATTTGCCACCCACTACAGTCACCTCAAATGTCCCTAGTATGTAGAAAACTACTCCCTAAGAGTTTCAAAACACAATGGACAACATTGTTCAGTTTATTATTGCAGTAGAATAAACTTTCTTACCAAATACTCTGGCTACAAATCCTAATGGGAACTGAGACGCAAACAGTGTAAGAAACCACGGTGCAGCATACAGACTGGGACTGATTTCATTTTCTTCCAGATGATTATACAGGTCTCTGTGATAATCATGAAGAAGCCTTGAGAGCTGATACATCTGAATCTACAGTACATGAGGGGGTTGAGGGTGAAAGAAGTAGAGAAAGAGAAGTTCAGCTTTACTCAAGTTTTCCAAACCATTCACATTTCACTCAAGGGAAATTAACTCCAGTACATGTGGCACTGTAAAATGAAGCTTAATTATTGCCTAAGGCCTCAAGTGATATCTGCTTATGTATAAACAGCCCACCCCTAATGAATTAAAACCAACACAGCAGTCAATAACAAAAAGCAGTTTGAACTTGATTATTAATGAAGTATCATTTTAGATTCACAGGCTTAAGGTAAGAAGAGAATCTATTGATCTAACTCTATCAACAAACCAGAACTTTCAGTCTTGAAGCACGTCTTCCAAGATGCCCAATCTCTCCGTTTCAGAGTTGAACTATTTCTGGCTTAATTTACTCATTTCAGCTTTCATCAGGTTTGAATCTTGGACATATTTTTTTGCTGCAGTTAAAATTCCTATGCTTCAGTCATCACTTCAGACAGCTTCTGTATCCACAGAACACATTAGACAAGGTGGGTCAATGGAGGCATACCACACACCCATTTCCCAGCACATCTACAGTGAAATTTAACATGCCAATGCAAAAAGTACTGCTAATAACCTGTAAAAGGTTGCAAAGCAAATCAGTTAAAAGTTGTCACTGAGTGCTAAAAATATTGCTCTGTGGCAAATTATTTCCTTGCAATTTTGATAGTTCACATTCCACGGTAAGCTGCTCAGGGTACAGAGCAACACTTCTCTCAGATGAGACACAGACATATATCAATTAGCTGCTAAGTCAAATTTTGCTGTCAACAATGCCTTAACCTTAAGGTGAATCCATTCCTCAATAAGAAAATGACTTATTGGATCCAGCTACTTTCCTGCTTTTAGTGGTCATGATTCTTCCCTACCAAAAACTGACTGCACTTGTGATTATCAGTCAGCAGTTTCTGCCAGCTGAGACAACATTGTATTTCCGGCAAATGAGCTAAAGCTGTGCATGCATTTGAGTGACAAAGATGCTAATAAAGCATAGTTTGGATGGTGTCAAAACATATTTACACGTGAAATTAAAATAGTGTCACAGAGGCTGTAAACCAATTGGATGAGTTTGTGATGAACTAAGGATCTGGATTACTATTTTTTCCAGGCAACAATTAAAATATCAGTTGACTAAATTTTCATTGCCCTAAAGAAACATGTAACACTTTTTTCTTCTACAGGACAGAAGCTAATTCTGCATATAAGCTTACTTGGTGTTTCAGGACTGTAAATGCAAAGGAATTTGCAAGTGCTCTACACCTGTTAAAAACCAAAATAAGGCGTTAGGTTTTAGTGAGGTCCTCTAAGCCATCTTCAACAGTCTAGTTTGTCTTCAGCAGACAAAATTTGTACTTTTGCCTAGAAAAGGATACCTGCCTAGAAGCAAACTGTGGGGTAAGAGAGATAATTTCATTTAAAGGGCAAACAGTACTACAGGTGGAAAAACCTTCTCAAATTGTTCCTCCTAAAAGCTTCTGACAATTAAAGTTTAAGAATAATTTAAATAAAAAGGTGAAGTCCTGGACATCTGAATGCTCTCAAACCACCAGAAGTTATTAAAAGCCTACAACTGCAGTGGAACATACAAACACACACACAAAAAAATCCCACAATTATGCATTTATCATATGCATTATATTATCATATACTTTGACCCCTACTGGTTCAAAACATGTTAGAGGAGGAAGGCATAGGACAGGGAAGAGGCAGAACAAGGCTATTTATGGCTGCTCACCCTGAATTCATCACAACAAGCTTGTTAAGCATACTTGTATCCACAGTAAACACACTCTTTTTTTATCATTTTTAGAATAAACACAAACAAATTATTTAACTAAAAACTGCTCTACTGTTCTGAACATTTGCCAAATCAGCACCTAAAGTGATAGGACATGAAAAGTGGAGTGAAACTTTGCCTTGAATTTTTACTCGACTGTAAGCATTAGCTACACAGTGAGCATTAAAAAGAAAAAGAGTTTTGAATCTGCTTGTTCGATCCTGCTTCTCCATTGTGGCTTACAAGCTTTAACTCAGAAGTGGTACATTGCTTCGTAACATTAGGGGCTTAGAGCATACAGTTATGTGACTCAGCAGACAGCTGCATCTCAAGATGAAAGACTTCTAAAGCAGTAACATTATGCAGATCTGAAAGATTTTCTGTTTCCTTCCTAAGCAGCCTTGAGTAACCATAGCTATCTGTTAAAGGACTAACATCGCAGAATGTGCACCATTTCATAAGCAAATTAAACGATTAAAAAGTCTTTTCCTCTCCGTGTTGAGGGTGGTAGGATAAATAACGGTGGAAATGAGGTGCAAATGATGAGGCAAGACAGAGGGGCCTCCAGCACAAAGGCCTGTGGAGGACGTTGACTGGCCACTGGGTGTCACTATTGATTCAACTTGGAGTTACAAGGGAAAAAAACCTACATCCAAATGCTCATGGGCTAAGGAAAAAAAAAACCCAAATTTATTTTTAAACTCCATCTATACAGATGCAAGCAATTGGGGTTTTTGGCAGAAGGAAGAGAGAGAAGTGAGGAAAATAAAAGGAAGAGTAAAAGAGCAGAGAATGCAGAGTTTCTAAACAGGAGATGATGAGGATGTGTGACAGGAAAAGTCTGCAAGCTCTGAAATTCTCTGTTTGCAAATTGAGAAGCGGAGAGGGGTTAGACAGTAACATTTTCATGCACCTCACAATCTCCAAAACAGCCTAAGAAGCTTTTTAAGGCCCTGGAGAACATCAGAGCTCCAAGAGCTCAAAACTAATTTAAAACTTGGTTTAGAAGGACTGACTTACCTGTAGTGACATCATGTCTGGCCTGTACTGCTTACGGAACCCAAGGTCATACATGAGGAACTTCAACATTTCAAAGGCTTGTTCTTCACTCATATGCAGAAGCAGCACTCCAGCTACAAAGCTTATACCTTGACAATAACCCACTTCTTTGTCCAGCAAAGAGTATGCTTTCAGGAGATTGAAGAGTGATAGCTGTCCTGCTCCCAGGTGGGCAGAAAAGTAAGGATGCGTAGGGAACGTCCGTCCTGACATAGAGACAGAAGAGTAGTAGATATTCAATTCTTCTCTCAGATTCATCTGCCAACTAGCACTTCTCCCCTAGACCTTTTCTCTTGGCTTTCATATGCAGGTTGACTTTCATCAGATCAATCTGCATTTTATCAATGATTTTAGACTGTATCCATTGGGCTCATTCAATACCCTCAGCTGCATAGAATTTGCAGAAGCAACGGCCCGATTTTTCTTTACAGGCAGATGTAGAAAAGCAAACAGCATCACCTAAGAAATCATTTGCTTAGAGGACACTGAGTAGCATACACAGAATGTATCTTGGCAACACAGAAAGCAGTGCAGAGACAGCCACATCTATCTCCAGCCGTAGTTTCTGCTAGGAATGGTGTGCTACCACTCAGACACATGAAAAATCTGCCAGCTACAGGCAGACATACCTAGATCTACAAGGATGGCATGTTGTTGAGCAGTCAGCTGTTTCAGGAGTTCTTTGTATGAGATGTCAGGAGGCTGCTGCTTATTTGGCAGCCTATGTCTGACTCGGTGCTGCACAGCCAAAAACTGCCAGATTTCTCCCCGTCGGCTTTTTGGTACACCTGTAGGTCAGTGACAAAACAAGAGGCTTAATTAAGCAAGGGCACACTTTTAGTGCTACAACACAAGAATTTCCTTTATCATAATCTTGGCCTCTGGAGGATTCTTTATAGTCAACTTCAGAAGTTGTTCATTCTGCAGTGTATTTCCTCTGTACTCACAGTTCAGTCCCACTAACTAAACACCAACTATAAACTTGTGCTAATTACACTGAGCACTACATTTAGCAACTGAGATACAGAAATCACTTGCTTTGTCACTTCTGAACTGTTAGTCTCCAGCAGGAAAAGATGCACAATTACACACAGAATGCACATCATCCTGTTCAGAATGCCTGAACTAAATTCAGTGGTGGGGGGTTGGACTAAATGATCTCTAAAGGTCCCTTCCAACCCCTACCATTCTACCATTCTATATTCTATAAAATACAGGGAGGTCCACTTTCTCTTCCTCTCCCCAAGTGGTGCTCGTGTCAGTCCATAGGCTCAGACAAAGATGTTACAGATAACAAAATGCTAATTTCAAACCTAAAAGCATTAATGCTGCATATTTTAGGAAGGAGACAGAATCAGTCATATTGAAAGATAGTATTTCTCTGAAGTCAGCCAAGTACCCGTGAAAGCGTAACCTAAATTAAAGTACCACTTTTGGACTTTTGCATACACACCCTTGACTCTGTACACTAACCTTTGAAAGTCAAAAGAAATTGTCAATTCTGCTAATACTTTCCATGCAAATAATTATTTAACATGAACATTAATTAGAAAAAAACATATCCTTGTTCCCAACTCTGAACTGCGATCCAGCAGCAGAAGACAGGGCAGTAAGGAAAGACATTTGCTAGCAGTTGTCTGCAGGTCACTAACAGGAACTGCCTTATTTCTACTACTATTTAGTTTGGTAGTTATTTAAACTTCCCCTCTGCACTCCAGCCAGATTACACTGAAATATTATTTTTCCACATCTGTAATACAGATATATGACATTCTATGGAGGAAGGTACAGCAGTGCAATTAGACTCTACATCTGCATTACACTAAGGCAGTCCTCTGGCTCCCCTTCTGGTCTACAGCTAAGACACAGGAAGACCTATTTCAGGACAGAATCCTCAGCTTTTCACTCGAGGAAACAAAATACTAAAAGACCATAGTTCAGATTCCACAAGACATGGTCCTTCTTACTCCCTGAAGATCAGTTACAATTCCCCTAGGTTTCAGGCACAGTCCATGCCAGACAGCCCACTGTAGTTAGTGACTACATGTTTCTGCATTGCTGGCATTGTGAGCTGCAGACACAGCAGAACCTATTTTCAGTTTGGCAACAGGAGGTGGATGCATTTGCAAAAAGAAGGCACTTTTTTTTTCATGATGTTGTGCTGCTGGAAAACGGGTATTGCTGGCAGATTTCCTTTGGTATCGAAAGGGAACCAAAAATAAAAGCAACCTTCAGACTTCATAGTTAAAAATACCTTAAATGTGTAGTAATACCTTAAATACATAAATACCTTCTTTCAAAGTGGAATGAATATCTTCCATGTCACATCGGATTTTGGCTCTGCAGTTTATTAGCTTCTTATCCCAAACATTTATGACATCTTTCTGACATGTACCAACTTCATCGTAGTCCAGTTTTACTTTTCTCGATTGGAGCTCATCTCTGCTTGCTACAGCACAGGAGAAAAAGGAAGAACACGCACAAAAAAAAAAAACCAGAACATCAGAAAATTACAAGACACATCAAATAGGCAAAACTCATTTAAGTGAGATGTATCTATCTAATATTCTGACTCGGGATAAATACACATTCTACAACTCATCAGTTAATAGCCGAGATGGGGCCAGTCTTTTGTCATAAGATGCTGCAGGCAACAGTTTAACTTCTGTCACTGGGCCATGAACATTAGTAATTCATGAAATACATGAAAACATTGTTTAATGCTTGGGGCAAGAAGAAAAACCCACTCAACAAAGTCAACATCTATGGGTTGTTGACCTTTGATAATCTTCTCTTGTTTATATTGAACAATTGTTTCAGCATGGAAAGTCTCAAACATATGAATGTTTATATTAGAGATTTAGGTAAGCAAGCTAGGCTTGCTTCTAAACTGAAGCCTGACACACCGTGTCCCTTAAGAGACTGGTAAGAGCCCTCAGCACTGCTACATGGCATCATCAGGCTGACTAGAGTAAAAAGAATGAACCAATGTGAACCATATCCAGAAAGCCACATCTGTATAGAAGCACAGGACTCACGTTGCGGTGAACAGGTGACAAATTATTTCCAAAAGCTGTATGTTACACCTCTGAGACCAGATCTATTCAAGACTACAGGGGCCTTTCTCGAAGCAACTATTAAGCAAGGAGCAGCACATTTCCATACAAAAAGGGGAAAAACCCATTGCTAGGTGGCCTGCTACTTTTTGTAGTTCTTATATTTCTAGGTGATCTACTGGAAAAAGTAGCTTTTAGTTTCTCATGAAAAAACATAAGCAAGTTTATGCATTTCACAGAACTTACCTTCTGCAAAACAAAGAGCTAATAATATTCAAGTCTCCTCGACAGCAAAAGGGATAGGAAAAGAGGTTCTATTAACATTTTGTAAATAAAACTCAGCAAAACATTAACAGAAAACCACTAAAAGCTGTTCCACAGTAGTTCCAGTCTTAAACTAGTCATATACAGCTGAATAAACTCATGGTTTTAAGTAGAGAAATGGCTGCATTTCTGTCATTACAGTTTTCATTCCCGATATCTACATTTAATTGTAAGCTATGATGCCAATCACTACCCAAACCAGCACTTGTTTGGAATCTCTCCGTTCTGCATGTGTCCTGTCTGTAAAATGGCCTTCATTTGAGCAGCCTACAGGAAGAAAGCCTAAAGACAGGCATTGAAGACAGTTTACTTTTCATGCTTTGAAAAGAAAATGATAAATTCTAGCTAGTCAGAGCACCAGTTTCACTAGTAGTACTTATGAAGCTGCATACACAAATGAAGACATGCTCCTTGGAGCACAAACCGAGAATTGTGCTGGCAGATGAGTGCCAGTTCGGAGTCTCCACTTCTGACACTTATATTTTCACCACAAATGATCGGGCAGGCAGAGCTTATTTTCTACATATCTGTTACAAACTAGAAATAACTTATAATTGAGTCTTAAGGAACTGGACTGGTTTAACAGTTTTCAGTACCTCCAGCCATGCAAGGCAGGTACAGAAAAGAGTTTTGTCCCCTCAGCAGCTCAAATTGTCAGACACTCAGCTTCCCCATCCCCACAACAGTAGACTAACCATTTGCTAAACCAATAAATAATGATTTTGGCTGAAGCTTAAACAGACTTCTCTGTAGATATGTTCCCTACGAGTCTAGGAGCTTCCATGGAATTGTGTGTCAACAGGGAGACAAACAGTAGAGAGAGTGCACAGAAAAATACACTACATGTGTGGGAAATATATTAAAGGTTGTATGCTTGTAGGGAGGAGGAAAGACTTCTGTCTTGTTCTTTTTCTTTCCTCTCCCTGCCCTCTCAGTAGGCACTACTAGAAAAGGAAGAAGAGTGAACTGATCTTAACAAGATCATTATGTTTGATTTGAATATTCAGACTACTCTATGATGAGGTTATACACCCTACAGGAGAAGACAAGGGCAACATTTGCAGAGAGGACATTTTGAAATTTTCAGCTTCCACCAAAAGCTATTGTCTGTTACACTGAAGAATTTCTACATGCTAGGAGAGACATTGCATCCTATCTTTTATTGGTGTGAGTCTTGATGAGTCGTAATAAGAAATCTTCCCTCAGTGACAGTACTGAACTTCCAATGTCCAGTGCTTGTCTTCCAAAAAAAAAAAGAGAACTTTCTGATATACCTCAAGAGCCAATTGCTCAAAAATCTTATTTGGATTCAAATATTTATGAATTACTACTGTGATGTTGTTAAGGAAGGACAGAAAGCCTGGACAGAAATACCCTGCATTGCAAAGCACTAAAAAGAGATATAGAGGGTAAAGTTCATCCTATCTGAGTGTTCACATTCTTTCTGTTCACCTGACTCCACATTAAGAAACCTAGACTTACTCAGCTAGAATACAGACTGTAGCAACCTTCGTATAATGTGCACTAAAAATGAAAAGTTATCACTTTTTTTTCTTCATCTAAGGTGACTGGCTAAGAGTTGGCAAGCAGACAGAGGACCTGGTAGACTGTGAGAAAGGACTGGGCGAACACATTTTTTTTCAGCACTGTCAACCAAAAAGTTCCAGAACCACATCTCTGAGGTGCCCACCACCAGCCGAGTTTTCAGCTTCAGGCATCAGAATTTGTAACAGTTTTATGGAGTATTTTCTAAATAGCTAACCTTCCAGCTTCTGGTTTTCTTTTTCCATTCGAAGCAACAGAATTTGTTGATGGATGGCTTTTCTCCACAGGCTTTGTAGCTCTTCCGAGTTTTTCCTCTCTCCAGTTTTATCTGGACCATCCTCATTTTGCAATACTAGAATTAGAGGGTCCTCCTCCAGGGGTGGAGCAAGAGGGGATAATGGTAACAATTCAGTCCCGTCATGCCCATCTGCAAAGAATCAGAAAGCTATTACGGGAAACTCAGATTGTTTGACGTATCATGAAAATCTATGTCACAGCAGAACAAAAATAGCTGTCTTCCACATTCATCAGTCAGGTGCTGACTCCAAACACAGAGAAAATGCAGTTCAACAGCAGAAAATTATTTTTAAAGTAAGTGTTATATTTAAATTAAATAAAGCTAAATAAAGAGTCACCCAGTATTTCAACCCTTTCCCTTGATAGCCTCTTCTAGAGTTACAAAGAGGCATTTATCCATAAAAGTCTCCTCTACAGCTGAGCTTGTTTACTGCTGTGATTTACCACAGGCTCTATATTAAAAGCAACTTTTTCCATCTGCTAAGCTGTACTATAAACAGTGTTATAGCACTTTATCATCACTCAATACAGAATTTGTCATTTTCCCATGGTTGTGATTTCTGCCAATTACACTTTATCAACATATTAAGATTTTAGGTATTTCAGAGTTTTCTACCTTAATTGCCCTAAAGATGTAAGAATTATTAACAAATTCAACAGGTGTTATGTGCAGCAAAAGGAAAATTTACCATTTTCTGCAAACACTGCTATTATGTAAGCAGGCTAGGGTATAAAACTGTTATAGAGGGTATCTTTGTCAGGAAGAGGCAGTTCTTCATTTCCTTGCTACCAGTGCAGCCACAGTAAATTGCAGTTAATGTCATTTTGATGTCAGAATCCTCTGTTCAAAGCAACAAAAACCAAAAGGCAACTGAGCACAACTTATCTCTACCAAGGTTCTAGCAATACTATGGAAGCTGTCTCCCTTTCGTATTTGCACATGTTTCAGTTCACTACAGTAAGAACTATTCAGTAACAACTGCTTGTTTATTTTCTTTAAAAGCACTCACAGACCTGGATGCTGCATCTTGGAAGGAGATTTATTCATAGGTGAAGCTACCTGCAGGAATATTCTCCGCCGCCAGGAGATGCGGCGAGGTGTGAGCGTGGCCCCCACAGCATTTAGAGATTCACTGCTGCAGACGGTTGCTGTTCTTTTCTTTCCCTCCCCGTCACTGAAGGAAAGAAAAAGCAGATGGGGTGATCGAAGTCAGTCATCTTTGAAGGAAAGAAAAAATTAAAGTCTGTCTAAAAAAAAAAAACAACTAAATCTGTCTAATGTAGAGCCAAACCTGCAGGAGCATTTGGTGGGAAGCTTTGGAAGGCAAAGCGTGTTGTGTGTTGAGCTTCACCTTGAATACAAAAGCACGCAATCGTTTCCTTGTAACACAGTGCTGCGGAGTTTGCACTATATACCACCAGGAAGAATTCAGAGCATTCATACAGTGCTCAGCTGGAAGCTCAGAATAAAAGCTACACTTTCTGAAAAGCTAAGAAAAAAAAAGGTGATAATATTTAGCCTCTAAACCAGACAGCAACGAGTTTTGCTTTGCCATACATTAGTCTTGCAGGGCAATCTGCCTAAAAACACAGATGTTGCTTTAGCAGAGCACAATGGTCCATTTGGTACCACTTTAAATGGTATGATGAGCTCACAGGTAAATACTTCGTTGAAGGCAGTGTTCTGGTAATGTCCTCATGAAGCTTCTTTCCTATGCTTCAAGAAGTGGACACTTGACTTTCACGAATAAAGCTTAACGTCCTCACGGTTCATCAACAGACCCTTTGCAAGCCGAGAGTGGATTCAGTTCCTACCACAATGACCTGAAAGGGGCTGATCTCCTCTCAAGTTGCCATGTAGAAATATTATTTACGCAGTAATTTTAATAGCATGTTGCTGGAAGAGACAAGGAAAGCATACAGGGAAACTTTGCTGGGAGGTCATTTTGAAAGGACACCAAGCATACCTCTACTGACTATCACCAAGCTAGAATTAGCCTTTTTGGTGATCAAAACTGCCCCTATGCTAAATATAATGTTTTAACAGTTCCCTGATATCTGTAACCCTCAGTGAGTAAACTGGATACAGTATCATACACAGGAATCAGATCGTGCTTTCACAGCCTTGAGAGAAATAATCATGTCTTCAAATTCACCTACTCAACATTAGGCAGCACCCCTGCTCTCCTCTAAGAACAATGCTATGGGCTGGGAGCCCTGGATAACAGAGAGACTGAAATATTCTCTACTCCTGATCTAGTTTCTACAGTGCTTCAGCTCTCTCTGCATGATAATATTAGTAGGTGATCTCAGCAGAGCCCCATGTTGCACTAACTAAAACAGCAACAGAAAACCCTGTCACAGTATTCTTTGGCTAACTCTTCCATAGTTTTTGATGATGGAGTGACCACTGCTTGTACTAGCTAAACATAGACTATAGAACTTACTTTGGATCTAGACATGGTGTTTGCCAAAGGTATTTCAGTCCAACAATTCTTGGAAATAAGGTATTGAGTTTGGAAATATTAATCATTGTAACTCATGTTTCTATAAATAACTGCAACAAAACTAGTTCTCGCTGTTTCAAGTCTAATGTATCATATGTTACAACCCCCAAACCAAGTCATTCCAGGGCTTACTAAGTAGAAGCTACATGGCAAGGGAATGAATTCCTACTGCTCTGTACAAAAATCTACATTCAGCTACTATGCCCCTAAACATGCAGACAGTCCGACAAATAGAGCATTCAATTTACAGTAGTTAAAATACTCAGGAAAGTCATAGTAAGAGAGTGGCTATTTTAGTGTATGAAACAAAGCTGTTTACATTATCTGAGCCACAGGGTTTACAGTGGGATGGTTTAGTCCCATGTGTTACCTCAGGAAATGTGGAAATCATAGAGTTCTGAGGACCTGTATTTCTGCTGTTAAACTCTCCCTTCCAGAATTCCCCTGGCATTTCAAGCAATTAACATTAATCATCTCTTTCAAAGAGCTGTCTGATGAGTGATTAGAAGAAAGCTTTTCAAAGTCTTATGCACACACCTTGCCACGTTCAATGGAAGGCAGACACCTGTGAAAACACCAAGATTTAGGAAAGAGAGTCTAGAAAGGGAGCAAAGGGCTTCCTTATTTCAAGACAGACAAGTCTCAGCTTAACATGAGATTTGAAGGTATGAAACGATATCCTATGGAGTAAAACCAGGAAGAAGTCAAATGGTAGTGTCTCCTATCCGGTAATGAAATGGTTCAGAAGGTTGATACAAAAAAAACACAGATGGAGTTAACATATTCCCCACCTTGAAATGGGAGTTGCACACCACTTATTCCCTAGACTTTACCATCTCTCATGCCTAAACTTAACAGTCTGGTTTTGCTCTTGGTCATATTTGCAAGATTACTTCAGGTTTTAAGACAGCTGTGGATTTTAACAGCCAGGAATGTAGGTGCTCTGCTCAGATAGGCCAGCAACACCTCATACAGTTCCTCTAAAGACGGTGAAGGTAAAGAAAAAAAGTGTATTTGACCATTAGCTATCAGCTCCCCACAAAATTAGTAAGTTTATTATTGTGAGGGGAGAGATTAAAAGCAAAAGCAACTCCAAAACAACGACGACTTCTTAGATGAAGCTTAATAATTGCTACTGAAAAGCAGGGCAGAGTTTTTACTAACTCCCAGCGTGGGGAAACAGAAACTTTCACAACTTTACTGTCAGGTAAATAATGAACTTCAAATGCACGTAGGAAAAAATTCTTCAGAATTCTTAAGAAAAACTCCCACATCTAACACAGGACACATGTTGCAGGGACAACTGTTAGAAATAATCCAATTCCAGTTCTTAATTATGTTCTTCCACCTTAAGAAGAAATTGCTACCTCAGACTCAAGAAATTCGTAACTCCTCTATAAACTATGGATTATAGAGCCTAGACACTGGGGAAAGGCAGAGGATGAATATTTCTTGGGTTATACAGTGACATAGGCACCAAGACTGAAAAAAAAAAACCCACAACTACTTCCTATAAACTGCTGTTCTGCTGCAACCTACTGAGCAAGAACAAACGCACCAGTCCATGCACAGCAAATTAAGAGATGGCAGTACATAAAATCTTAATGAGCTACAGAAGAGATATTTAAAAACTGAACTGCAGACTAGGACATGATTGCAAGATTATTTTTTAAATTTATTTTGATTTATTTAAAGAAAACGATGACTAGACTATGGTAGAGCTTCTATGTCAGAGCATTTCAGCTTGGTAAAACAGACATATAAAAGGGCAAAGCCAAAGAGTTCAACAGAAAAAAATCCACCAAATTTAGTATTTCCCATTTATTTTACTTACTGTTCCTGTTCTAATCACTTAATGTACCTCCCATGTAGCTCTGGAAAACAATAACAATGTAATACTCTACATTTAAGACAAATGCATCACAGTTCGGTTTGAAGAATAATGCTTCTCCATCAGGCTACTTAGCTTACGCTCCTGACCTACACAGAAACCAAAATACACTCATCAGCTTGTGTGCAATGAAAACCAAAAAGCTGTAAATTAAATATTTAATTCTGCACTTTGATCCTTAAGTTGTTACAAGAGACAGCCCAAATATTCAAGAGTAAACAGTACTGTTCATCTAAGCTTTTTATCTCAAGAAACTGCAACTCAGTTTCACCAAAGCATCATCCCATTCTATATCCTATCAGATAATACACAGTATCAATACAAGATTGCTAGTTTAGGGGGGAAAAAAAAAAGAAAGAAGGAAAAAGCAGGCTTGTTCATATCACAAAGATGCTTATTGGTTGGCTTCAATTACCTAAATCTCTTCCCAAAACTGTTCTTGAAAATACTCCTAAAGATCGATATTTAGAAAACCACAAAGCTACCTCATTTCTTGTGCGCTCTTTACACAATACTTATCCCCATTATTTTGCACTTGAGTCCACACAAGCCAACTGACTTGAGAATAAATACTGCTGCTGCTCACATTTTGATTTCAGCTTCTTTTCTTGATTGCTTTAAGTAGCAATTGAATCAGCTTTGCAATTTGGAAGCTGAGACGGTACAAAACTCCTCAGATCACATACAAAAAGACAGATAATATTTCAGCTCCCAGGACTTAAGCTGGCAGGAGCTTATATGTAAGCCTAATACATGTAGTGTTTCTTCCCTCTGGGAGGAAGAAAAACTAGTTCCCATCGGTTTACACCTCTCTATTGGTTCTCCCTCCTACCACATATTTTTCTTCTGAATAATTACTTTCTGTTCTTTTGTTAGAAGAACATTCTGAAGCCTTTTACTTTCTTCATGAGAAATTAAGTTGTTTTTAAAAAAAGCAATCTGCTCAAATTCAAGTGGCAATTGTTTGAATTATCCTTGCCTAACAATGCAATGAATAGAGAGAGTGTGGGCTAGCCAAAGCTAAGCTGAAGGTTGTCCCATTTTAAAAAGTGCTTCTTTTACTTTTAAAGTAAAAATTTTTCCAATAGCCTAGCTTTCAGGAGTAGCTGTTGAATAAACTCCAGAAATTCCAGAAAGTTAAGTTTAAAACCAGATTATGCTCTCAGACTCCTGTTTCTTTACCTCTATTTTGGCAAGACATACTTTTTTTAATCTTTATGTGTGCTTGTGTTCAATACTAAATGCCACACAACACACTTGTCAAAAGTTAAGATAAAGTAGACTATTTCCACTCTGGGCTTCTCTCTAGACAGCTGAATCAACAGTGCAATTAAAACATTCTGAAGGCAACTATTAATATTGTGTTGATGCCCAACTTTACTGTTCATTCCTTAGAGCAGAAAATATAGTGGTGTTTCCTCTCTAAAACATAGAGCATAGAGTAGCCATCTATTTAACTCAAAAAGCTCAGCCTTCCCACAAACATTAGGAAAAAAATATACGTCTTACACCATAGTGAACTTAACTGAATATTTCTTTTTTTTTTTCCTCCTGGCCTTGGGTGTCTCCACTACAATGCCAGCAAGTCAACTGACCTCATTTTTAATGGAGGTCAATACCCTTTTAGGGCATGAATCATGCTTTCTAAATGAAGACATTTCCAGTGACAGGCACAACTGGCTGTATTAGTGTTCAGGAAGGAAAGTAGGTAAATAGGCAGGATCACTTCTGTAAATGTCATGGTATTGAAGACAATCACACTAAAATGAGTGCGACTGTGCTGCAGAAACACCAACTGCTCTGCATCTGATCAGATGAAATGAAGAAGTCTACAGAGTCAGGTGAGAGCCACTGTGACCTGTATCTCCAACAAGCTAGTACCAGCTTCTGAGCTTGTGACCATATGCCAAATGTGATGTAAACAGGGAACAGAATCATCTTCTCTAGTGCAGCCAATACATGAAGATAATGTATATAATAAGTGGAGTTGCTTTTTAACACCCAGCTCCCCACCTGAGTCTGGCTTGGTGCTATTTGCATAGGCCCATCTGATTGCTCCAATTAAACATCTTTCTAAAATGAATTGTGACTGAAACTTGACTCTGCTCCTGCACATCAAAGTTCAACACAAGACCGAGAAGAGCTGCCGGTTGCATCATGTGCAATCTGAAAGCTACATGGTATAGGAAGTTGTATTATAAAGATTTCTTCTCCAGTGCAATGTAGCTAGGATACACACTTCATGAATGCATAGTAACCGTGATTATTCTTAGGGAGAAAAATGCACTGATTTTTTAATTAGAGTCCCTCACAGTTAAACAGTTTATAGCCTTCAGATTGTAAAGGTCTGCCACACTGCGCTCAATTCCAACCTAACATACACTCATGTGAGAATGCTGACAATATCTCACATGGAGCCTATTGGGATAGATGGTCATTTCTGTGAAAAATAGCTAAAGGAAAAAAAAATAAGCAACCAACCAACATGCCAATTCAGAAGAAAAACCCATAAAAACCAATAAAACGTTGTAAAAAGATTTAACTTCCTCTCCTTCATAAACCTGATGGCACAACACACATCTTCAAGCTAAATGAAGGACAGTTTAGAGTTTCAGCCACCATCAGTTGGACAATGCATTTCATTCTCCATTAGCCAGTTCAAATGATAGTTGGATTACCTCAGTTACTCTTATCACATCTACATTAATCATTCAGCACTTCTTTCTGACTGTATTTGTTATATTCACTTCACAAGCCCAACTTAGAGGCCAACATTTCACCCTTCCTACTGCAATTTCCTTACCATAACAGTTCAAGCCCAGCTGTTCCCAGCAAGATCTATAGTTAATGACATCCCATTTTCACAAGAGCTTCTGCAAAAATTAAAAATTAAATGGTACCAGAAACCTTTATATGATAAAACCTAAGTAGATGCTGGGCGGTCATCTGGAAACTGCTCCTAATTTGAAGATCTCCTCACTTTATAATGCAAAACTCCACTGTAGTGAAACACAGTATTGTGTGCATAACCAATTCCAGAAAGAGTAATAGGCTCATAAATTTCGTCTTCGAATTAGTTGGCATTAAAGTACAGTTTTAGAACAATATTCAGTATCTACATTGCCCAAATACAGAAAGATAGGTTTAACGGGATCTAGCTGCCTGTACAAACTGGCCTAGCCATTGACTCAGCTTGGACCAAGTCTGCTAACAGAAAAGAACACAGAAAGAAAGCAGGACTGGAACACAAATAAGAGATAGCCTGTAAGGTTAATTGTCTGCCATTTCTCTGCACATCCTGGTGTGCACTCATCAGTTTGCTTAATTTCAACTTTAATAATTTACCTGCTGCTTAGCGTAGCATTACTGCAGTGTAGTAGGGAATGGAAAGTCCAGGCATGCAATTCCCTTATATAATAACTATCACTGAACACAAGGTTTAGAATGGGTGATATTAAAAGCCTAGTTCTACACTGGATGAGATAGCAATTTCTCCTCCCAGATTTCAAAAACATTCACTATTTATTCCTTATTAACATTTTTGTTTGGGTAAAAAGGTGGGGCCCCCTTAAAGGGATTCCCTCTTCAAAACTGTAAAATATTTCTCAGACTGATTTTGGAAAGAGCTCTGAAAAAAAGTAATGACTAGTTTACATCATCTCTCTATTAGAAAGTATATCCAGACAATTTAACATTTACTTCTTAAAAGCTGTGGCACTGAAGGGAGCAGATGAGAGGGGACAGGCAGGCAGAAGTCCTGCCACTAAAGCTATGCAGTCACTTTCCTGTGAAGCTGTCTCACCTTATTCTACCTATACACAAGTTTATTCTGATTGAAGGACTTAAAATGTAGAAATTTCATACTAAGTGTTTTGTAATTGTGTCTACAGTTTTTGTCTGCATGATGTACAGCAATTACAGATTAGAAGCCTGAAAGTGAAATCAAGGTAGGATACGGTGTGCTTAAGGAGATGAAACATACTTTGTATTTATTCTAATCTATATATTATTAGAGATGACTAACCCAAACTGTACTTTAAAGCCACCTTTAGGTCAACTGTCTCTCACCTTAATTTGTATGTTTATGTAATTCCTTCCATTCTACCCTAATACAGAGATGACAAACCAATACGTTATTAATGAAACCGTACTCCACGAGGTGAAAAACATCCTTTAGGTACCCCTAAAAACTTCCACACCCATCTCATGCAACTGAAATCCCCATGTATCAGAGTCCTAACACAACCAGAACACAGATCTCATCAACACTTGTTTGGTAAGTATGCAATCTACTGTTATTTTTCCAGGGAGACACCAATCATAAAAGAAGCATCTACAACTCCAGAGTTGTAGAGTCACTCAGAGATGAAGAGTACCAGAAACACTAGTTCAGTGAATAAGGACAGACTGATGAAAGAAAAAGGAGTTGTCACTATCTGAAGAGAAATAAAAAGGACAGCAACTGTCAAAAACCATGACAAAGTTCAAAACTATGGTTCCACCTTATTCACTACAGGCCTACTTCAGAGAAACAGTTCATATACAGTTTTCTCAAGCACCCTCCTGAAGGGGAGCCTATTCTTACAGTAAAAAGAAGGAGGACTTCCATTCAGATGCTCAGTCTTTTACACTGGAGTCAGAAAGCTCTTTTTGTATCTTCCCTAATTCTCTTGAACTGGACGCTATTTGCCATTTTTCTGTTAACATCTCACAGCTAGGGAACTTGGCGTTTCTCCTTCCTCATGCACAGGCATCCCATGTTAGTACTGTACACTGCTCACATTGCTATTTCCTTAATTTCACATGCAGGTGATTATAGCAACACATGCTGGTTTGCATTCAGCAGAAAAAGCATTACATTGGCATGACACTCCTAAAAACTGTTGCATTACAAGTGACACACCAATGCAGCAGATTTGTAACAATGCAACAGAAATAGGTCAACAGCTACTAGGTATCAGCAGATCAGCCTCTATTTAACAGACTTTTATGGCCAAAAGCCTGTTTGCCCGTTTGCGTCAACTACTTGAGAAGTCTGTTAGAAATGCAGGTGCACAAGGCAGAGTGGGAGAGATCCCATGTGCTGTGTTGCACTGGGAATCCTGTTGTTAAGATGGTGGCACTGAAGAACAGTGGCAGGAGACAACACTCTCACCTCTTGGAGAGGTCACTTTCTGAGTGCTGGAGCAACCTTCCTGAGCCCTGGTAAAAGCTTTTCAGGAAAGAAGGGGCAGAGACAGAGGAGGGGAGACCAGGTGACGCAGATTCACTCTCACTGAGAGCGCGCCGAACCCCGACAACAGGGCTGTGCGGGCAAGAAGAAAACATAGCAGATGGGTCAGCATGGATTAGGATACAACAAAACATCCAGATTAAAGCTACTGGCCAAGTCCCTCATCTTGGCTTACAGTAACTTTGTTTCCCAGAAGATAAAAGGTACCAAGTGCACTACTGGGCAGTTTTCCCAGTCAATGATATTGATTTTGCCATTCCAGGCTTCATTCTGAAAAGAAATTCAGAAAAATAATATCTGAAACATTCAGAAAAATATCATTAGCAACCTGCTTCAAATAACATGAACCTCTTTGTTTCTTCTCTTCATTTTTCTCTTGCTTTTGTAAATAACAGGTATTGCTAGAACATATTAGAAAGAGATTATTTAAATGCAGTATTTTTTCATAAATTGCTGTGAAGTCTTTAAATCGAGAAAGACAGTCCTACACAGTTAAACATTGCTAAATAACAATACCAAGCATGGGGGACATACACACATAAAAAGTTGTTACAAACTGTTTTGACTAAAAAAATCTGCTGATGTTGCCACTCGATCAGCAACTTCATAAAAGTTATGACAAAGAAATGAAGTCAGCAAGTCCTTCAGTTTGAACTGTCAGGGTTTCCTGTTTGCATACAATATGGTCAGTGGAAAAAAAAAAAAACAAAACCCAACAACAATAAAGTTTATCTCAGTAAAAAACATATTATTTATCTCTTCAGAAACACAATGTAACAAAGCTATTTCAAGGCTAGTTTCTTATCCTTCACCCCCTTCCAATTCTCTGAAAGAGAATAAATTTCTTTGCCTCTATAAGCTGATGTGGCATTCACGCTGGTATTTTAATCTAGGCATCAAATGGGTGAGAGATTGTTTTTAAAGACAATTTAGACAGAGACATGAAAAGCGTAATTGCAGCCATGCACTGAAACAGTCGAGTAGTTTGGACAAAATGCACCTCCAACAGAAAAAAAAAGTTCACCTCATCTGGGCCTGGATATCGTAAAGGTTTTGGAGTTTGCACGGCCCCTTACTGCAGATAGCCAGGATGGAGGCAGAGAAAGTAAGTACAACCAAAGAGGCTCACAATGAACTCTGGGGACATCTTCTGACTGAGTGAAGGAACTCCTGAAGGAACAGTGTTCCACTTGCTAATAGCTGGAGAGACTACAAAAAGGATGGGGAAAGAAGCTACGGAGGGAAACTCCAGAGAAAGGCAAATTGAGAAATTTCACGCCTGATAGTTAACCACACGGAGGTGTTTAATCCTTGAGTCCTTTTGTGAGACTCCTCACCAGGTTTAATCCCGCATGTAATCTCTGGCAGCTTTGGCTAACACTGCGACAAGAGACTTGAAGCTGTCTGTGCCTTTTTCATCCTGGCGTAAAATTGTCAGGCTACTTAGCCTCTGCAGTTAAAAGCGGAGAGAACCTCTTCTCGTAAGGGCCTGACTATCAACACTGCCAAAAAGGCTCAGCTCAGAGGGGCCAAATAAATAAACAAATAGCTTGACTCCAGCATCCAGCCTGATAACCGATTCGCTGGATTGACGCTTCCCCTGAATCGCTAACTCAGAGATTAGTAAATTACTGCAAAGCACCAAACTACTCAGACGCAGAGAAAACAGGCTGAAAATAAACAAACAAGACCCAGGGCAGAGCAGAAGTAGTTTCCATGAGAAGGAAGAGGGGTGAGTGAGGCTCTTGTACAGAAACCGCAGGCGGCAAGCAGCGGGCGCGTGGCCGGCGTGCCCTGACTCACCTTGCCGCCTCGACGCCGCTCTGCCGCAGCAGCGGGGACCGGACGCTCTGCGACCTCCCGTTCTGGAAGGTTATCCTCCGCCGGGCGCTGGAAGGGGGATGGCTGAAGGTGTGCGCGCGCCTCCTGAACTGAGGGGAGTCCGAGTCTTCCTCGGGAAACGGTTGCCAGGCCGAGGACACGGGGGACGCTGGAGGAGTGGCTGGCGGGGAATCGCCCGGCGAAGCGTCCTGGAAGGAAGTGCTGTGGGAGTGAGGCCTGCGGCTCTGCGCCCTGCCAGCGCTCTCCCCTAGCCCCATGGGCCGCGCGCTGCGCTGCTGCAGAACCAAAGCCTCTCCCCTTTTCTTGGTCATGGCCTATTGTATGCTAATTATCACCAAAACCAGACATCCTTTGGTAAATTTACTCCAAACCAGCAGAGGCTTTCTTTGAAAAAAAAGAAAAGGGGAGGAAGGAATAAAAGCATATACACAGTGCAAACGACATACTAATCATTCTAGGCATCCCCTGGACTTCTGTCTCTTTCAGGAAAACACAGGAACTGAAAAGACTAGGGAAACTGCTTTTAGCCAGTTTCCTCGACATATCACGAGCATACTTCCTGTACCGTCACAGCGATATCCTGGAAGAGAGACTGTTACTACACAGCCAGTTTATGGGTAACTGTAGCAGGAAAACCATAACAGAATCTTCACCTCCTGGGAAAAACAGCAACCAATCCTCATGTGAGGTGAAACATTAAAAACAGGAAATAAAAAGACAGTGAACAGAGTTCCGCCCGCTCACCCCATACAGCATCCCCAACAGCTGGTTTTAGGTCAAAAATCCTTTCTTCCCTAAAGCAACTATTGCTTACAGAGAGAATTCTTCACCTTTAGAGTATTTCCTTTTGCTGAGATATGATCTTTTCTAATTACTCCATTGAAACAAGGCAGAAGCTGACCAGAAATCCCCTGCTTTTTGTAAAAACAAGGGAAGTGTAGAAAAAAAAAAACAACTGGCAATCAAACAATGGATTAAAGCTGAAGCTTCAAGCCAACACACATGCCAGCTTTCTTTCACCCTTTCCCTCCCCATGGAAACTCCTATCTTCCTTCAAATGGAAGCAGAGTGCAATATTTATGTTTCATTAACACTTGTGCATGAAAACGTGCCAATTTTAACTAAGCTCATTACATACTTTGTCAGCAGCAAGGCTGTTGCAGCGCTCAAAGCTGTCCACGCTTCCCAGACGGCCTCGCATTCTGTTGGCTCCCTGCAAGAAGAAAGGCGAGTAACTTAATCTGGTCTTTTTCCTCTTTTGTTTTTTTTCTGGAGGTTAAGTAAAGATAGCAACAGCTGTGCAGGTGAACAGAGAACAGTTCAGGCACATGACACGTTTCACAGATCACAGGGCAAGCACTGCATTTTACATGCAGTGACATCTTTAGCTGGCAAAGCTACCCTCTTGCTCCCAGGACTTTTAAACCTGCAGCTCTGTTGTCTGAAGAAACTGAGTATTCCCCAATCCATTTAAGGCAAAATAGCTGAATAGCTTAAACTGCCTAGTTCAAAAGGCTCCAGACTTCAGTACAGTAATGACATACTATCACCTCAACAGAAAATCCACTCCATCTCTAGACATTTCAGACAAATGAAGTGCACCTGGGCAAAAAGTAGTTTAAAAAACAGTAAAACCGGGGGGGAAAAATATTCTCTAGCTGCAAGCCCAGTCAGATAAACCCAGCCACAAACAAGATTTTTCAGTTATAACACAGATTACCCTGAGACAAATTTGCTGGAAATTAGCATTAGCAGATCTTAGCCAAACTGGTTATCAGTCATCTGGTTTCAAAGGAAGAGGTGACAGAGCCGCAACACTTTTGACTGCCTTCCACTCCTAAGTAACTCCAATGAAACACTGGTGATGCTGTTGGACACTTCCAAATGATGAAGATAAACTGCTTTCAGGACTTTAACAGGGGGACAAAAATAACCTAGGTTTCGGAAAAACTATAGATAGAGCTCCCCTTGGTATGCTTGCAACTCCAGGGCAAGTTTTGTCAACATCACTGGTATTTATTTAGCCTACTTTTTCCTGGTAAGGTTTGTTTTCAAGACTTAGAGTGCTCTTTAAGAACATTATCTCATTTAAGCTCATTACCAATGAATATTCTGCCTGAAGCAGCTCTTCACTGACCCTCACAATGTAAAAAGAGCAAAGGATAACTTGGAAGTTCCTCACTAGCTTTAAAATCATACACTTTTGGAACTGTAAGAAGAGCTTTTTGGTTCAGAAAAAAAACAACAGAAGAGGTTATTGCAGCATAGTCTGGAAGAAATCTGGTCATGAGGTCAAACAAAGGTTATATTTATTTTTCTGAGATACCTCATTAGGAAGATACAGCCTGTTTTTTGTTCAAAGTAGACAAAAATAAGATTAGTCCAGCAAAACACACAAGTGAAAAGGTGACAGTCCTCTGGGACTAAGCCAAAGCATAGAATGCAGCTTGTTTCCCTATAGTCACTAGTGAGGAGCTTCTCCTTCAAGTAGCTTAAAATGTCACATGATGTTATTTATCTAGATAAGAGGCCATTCACTTAAAGTGTACCTAAATATCAGGTTACTACATACTTATTTCTAACTTTCCTAAGATTCAGGCTCTGTAAGTCTCTGCCTCACATACACTTTTAGTTTTTACTTAAATTTTTTATCTACAAATTAAAAAAAAAGACTATGAATGCCAACTTTAAATACACCAACCAAACAAAAAAACTCAACCTTGAAGTTCTTTTCTGGTTCCTTTGTTACTAAGTGTATTTTAAAGTCATATATAACTAGCATCCCAATTTCATCAATATCATGTGATTTACAGCTGGCTTAAGGAGGGGAAACCCCACCATATCAACAAGTACTTGGTAACTAAATGGCCTTAGGAACTAACCAGAATCCATTAGACTTGTTGCAACAGTCTGATGAAGAATAAGAATTATCAAAACAGTCACTGTATAACAGTTATCACTTCAGCAAGGCTTTTGACACTGTCTCTCATAACATCCTCATCAAGCAGTGTGGCATGGATGAGTAAACAGTGAGGTGAATCAGGAACTGGCTGAATGACAGAGCCCAGAGGGTGGTGATCAATGGCACCGAATCAAGTTGGAGGCCTGTGGCCAGTGGAGTTCCACAGAGATCGGTTCTGGGGCCAGTCTTGTTCAATATCTTCATCAACGACCTGGATGAGAGGATACNCTTTACTCTGCCCTGGTGAGGTCTCATCTGGAGTCCTGCGTCCAGTTTTTGGCTCCTCAGTTCAAGAGGGACAGAGAGCTTCTGGAGAGAGTCCAGCACAGGGCCACCAAGATGATCAGGGAACTGGAGCATCTTTCATATGAGGAAAGGCTGTGGGAACTGGGGCTGTTAAGTCTAGAGAAGAGGAGTCTGAGGGGGAATCTCATTAATATTTACAAATATCTAAATAGTGGGTGTTAGGAGATTTGGACATCCCTTTTTTCTATGGTGTCTAGCAACAGGACCAGGGGTAATGGGATAAAGCTGGAACACAAAAAGTTCAATTCAAACACAAGAAAAAACTATTACACTGTGAAGGTGAGGGAGCCCTGGCACAGGCTGCCCAGGGAGGTTGTGGAGTCTTCTTCTCTGGAGGTCTTCAAGACGCACCTGGACATGTTCCTGCATGACCTGATCTAGGTGAACCTGCTTCTGCAGGGGGATTGGACTAGACAATCTCTAAAGGTCCCTTCCAACCCCTACCATTCTAGGATTCCATGTATTTACATGTATAACAGATGTATTATGCAATGTACAGTATCCATACACAGAAATACCCCACATATATACCTGCTTTAGCCAAATAAGTAGTGGTTGAGCTACACTGCAAATTCTTTTTCTTGGTCTTGCATTGTGTAACCTGTAAATGGATCTGCAAGGATGAAGCCCAGTGTGTACTGTTACTGGCTACAACACACTGCTGTTCCTAATCTATTCCAGTTAAAGATGAGACAACTTTTCTCACAATAGCAAGTCCACTTCTTAAATAGCAAACTTGAAATGGCTCAGACACAGGCGTCCCCTTAAACCCAATCATGGACTGTGCAAGTCCTTACACTGTAACATGCAGCATGTCACATCGGCCTTGGTGAGATGGAATATACTATATCAAAACTAAAAATATACAAGCAATTTCCCTTCAGAGACTCTTCTACTTCAGCAGTGTGTTTCATCTAAAACGATTTTCCCTTGACATGACTGGTGTGCCAGTATGTTCATATATGGCCGAGTTGCTTTACTGGGTTATTCCCAGTGATGTACGACTGTTCCACAACCACCGCAGGGTTACTGACCCACTGTCTGAGCTAGATCACTTTCCAGTCACGTGTCCTTTAGATGTGGAAAAGAAATCAGACTCAGCAGAAGCATGACTGTAGCTGTCACCATTTGATGATATTCCAGAGTGCTGAAATTATCCAGATCTTCTGACCATCACCGTTCTGTTTTGCATGCGTGCTCTCTCTCTCTTTCTCTCCACATCCAGACCAAGTTCCTAGTGTGTAAAACTTGCTACACAACACAGGTCAGATTTGACAAGAGAAGTTTTAATGCTAGCTTTGGTCCTGGATCAAATTCACACCTAACGTTAAGTTCTAAGGATTCTCTCTGGCAAATAATATTTTGTCTCCTTTAGAGGAAACATCCGTGGCATCCTACATTTTGTAGGTTACTTTATGACATGCCTACATAAGCTGCAGGATATGTACAACTTGGTCCTTGATTTGGCAATTTTAAAATTTCTAGCAGAAGGAACTTAATTTCTGCTTTCAGGATTCTCCCTAGTGAGCAGGGAACACTAAGCAAAACTTGCAACTCAGACTTCTTCTCTAAAAAGTTATTTAATGTAAGAGATTTCCACCAACTACCTGCAATTTTGCCTTGTATATGGCCACACTGAAATGAAGAACGATTCATTTCTTAAGTCTGCTGCATTGGGGTTTTGTCTCTTGTGAAAGGATAACTTTGACATTGCTTTCTAAAGATTTTTGGTGACTAATACGAGCAATTTTAACTATGAGAGGTAAGGCATTGCTTCTCAGAACAGAAAGATCTCCAGTTTATGCAGGCCCATTTATTCATACCTTCAAAAAAGACATCATGTTTCTTTATGCAAACATGCAGCCAGCTTAATAAAACCTCTTATTTTGGAGGAATACATCTGTTAATACTCAGCCATCTTACTTGCCCCCTGAACATTCATTATTCAGAAAGCTGCCTTTGTTTTTTCTCCTCTGTATGCATAAGCTTCTAGCACAGACAAGTCACAATCAACTCAGCTGTAACCCTCAGATTTCACAATAGGGATATCGCTACATTAAGTATTTATCAGACCAAGGCCAAAAAGAAACCCCAGTTAAACAAAAAAATAATTTGATAGGTCTTTACTGTCAAGGATATCTGAGAGAGCTGCTGACAATGAGTTGTTAAACTTACCCTTGAGAAGATGTTTTCCAGAGAGCTAGTGAAGGATTTCTTGGCCTTGTTTTTCAGAATGTCAAGTTTAAACCTGCCTCCACTGGTGGTGCTTTCTGGGATCACACTGTTAGAAATGGTCTGTTGAAATAAGCAAGGACATGAATTCAGCTTTGGCAATTCTTTTTGCAATTGCAGACCTCCAAAGACTAGAGTTGAACCAAGTTACACAACAAACAACATACCCTTGGCCTTTATTTAAAAAAAATACCATAAACAAAATACTCACATCCCACTTCCCTCCCCCAAAACAAAAAAGCAAACCCACAAAAATCTGTAGTTAAAGGCACCTTCCCTTCCTAAAGACTACCACGTAAAAAAGCATATCAATTTAACGACACTGTTGTCCATTTCTTTTGCTAGATAACTTTGTGCTTTTAACTGAAACCACAGCCCTCTTCATCCCTATTCTTCCTAGAACTATCTTTTTGGGAGTGGGGACTGGGGAGGAAGAAAAAAGACAGAAGAAGTATGTTCACACTGTAAAGAAATCTAGACCTAAAACTAATTGGTTTTCTTTCTTCCCTCTCTTCCTGCCTCCCAAACTTAAAAGTACACCACTATAAATTAAACCAAATTATCTCTCACAGTCCTCTTTTAATTGTAACACCTAGCTTCAGCTATTCCTGATGATGAACTCTAGCAGTTTTTTTAATAGGGTAAGAGGAGGGAAAGGAATAACACACAAATAAACTTTACCGACGGTGCTTCACCAATGTGAATGTGTGTTTTCTGCTTAGTTTCACAGAGCTGGCGTAGATGTAAGATCACTAGTTCATTTTCTTCCTGATCATTTTCAGGCTTCATTTTCTGTCAGTAACAGCAAAGGAAAAAAAAAAAGAAGAGCTGTTGCCTTTCAAGACAGGATTTGCTTATTTTTCCTTCCATATGTATGTATTCTTTGAAATAAACACACTGATATGCCAGAGTGCAAGATTAGTTTATCAATGTATTAGTTTGTGTGCCTTCATACTCCTGAGCAAAACAGACCAAAATTTCCATTTTCCATATGGAAAATGTTACATGGAGAGTGCTAAATGTTACATGCTATGGAGAGAAGGGAGACTTACATCTACACATTTGGTTTTCTAAGATTGTCTGCTGTTGTATAACCTTGTAAATGGAATAAGGAACCCAGGAAAACAAAACAGCTGCTTTCTTCTTCAGGTAGTTAGAAATTATTGAATACTTTATCTACCTGAGTACACTTGCTTACAACGGAATCTTGTCTCAGAGTAAGACAAAAAAAGACAACTTCTGAAAATGGCAGACAACGTCTCTGATACCTGCACGTTTCACCTACTCTCAGCTCAACCCCACATCACTTTCAATCACAGAAATGTGTTTACAGGTGAAGAATTAAGCTCCAAAAAAAATACTCTGGATATGAACACAGAGCATCAGCAAAGGACAGGAATCAAAACTTTTCCGACAGCAGTGTATTACACATGAGGTTAAGCTGGAGCACGTTATGTCACTAAGATGTCTGGTGGAAAAAATGGTAAATTCTACATCAGCTACATAACAAAATATAATCAAAAGCAAAAACATCTAGTCCATTTTATCACAGTCTTGTTTAAAATGTAAAAGAACAGATTCTAAGATATTACCTGAACACGTTCAAAAATGTCTGCTTGCTCATTATCAGTTAGTGATGACAGATGTCTCTGAATTACAAGTTTGGCTCTTGGCGGATAGAGTCCTGAGAAAGGAAAGGAACATTAAACATTAAAACATTCTAAATTCTCAAAGGATGTCTCAAAACACTTAAAAAAGTATGGCAAAAGATGTAAGCCTGCATTGGAGTTTATAAAGTTGAACATATGATAGTTGTGTATTGGTAGGACAAAAGACACAAAATACTTCAGGGTTTTGCTAAACCCCATGGGTTTGTCTCTTTCCTTTATCAGTAAAAATTGACCTAGCAGCAGCTAAGTGACTGACTCCTGTGTAAAAGGTCGTGCTCCATACCACATTGATGTCTTCTGTGTTAGTACCAAAAAACCACTGACAGCTGGAAGCCTGACAACCATATGGGAGAGGAGGAAGAGAAGAACAGAACAGCGATGTAACTGGAGAGATACTCAATGCACAGGGTACTCAAAAGTTTTCAGATGCTTTTAATTCAAAAAGTTAGATGCATTTCTACACAAAGAAAGGGTAGGCTACAGGTCATACTAGAGAACTGAAGATACTCTTAAAAGTAAGAACAACATAAAAGAAAGAATAAAGGAAGGAATTTCTGATGTTCGATAAAGCACATATGCTCACAGAGCTTGTTCTAAGAAGCTACAAAAGCTGTGAGGGAAATAAAACCCGCAAATTAGATGAAGCTTTTGTCCTCCAAAGTAAGTGTCATTTACAGAAAAAATGCAATCAAAACAGACAAAGATTTTTTTTCAAAGTCGTGAAGCTCTAGGTTTGGCTTCTAGACCCGAAACAAAGCAGATTGACAAAAACATGAAAATAAGTCTTAGAGTCACTAAGTATAAAATTTATTGAACTACTATTATGATACCAGTTCTTGCCCTAGAGGACATTTTACTTCGATATTGGACACTTATCCCAGGTTTGCAAGTACCTGTGTTCAAGATGCTTACGCTGCCTTATATAGCAGCCTCTATAGTTTTTCATTTACAGAAGATTGACAGTTAAGCCTTATCACTTCTGAAAACTTGTTGATAAACCCAGAAGATGCCAGTCACAACCTGACAGAATTTCACTCCATTAATATTTTCCACTCTGCTTTTCATCCACCAGAGGGGGGTAAGTAGCAACAGTGACTTTTAATGAATGTGAGAACTGGCAATTGCCACCACCAGCACCAGACTAATGAGAGACAAGGCTACTGTAACATATTTATTTTTTCTGCATACAGCACTTTGCAAGAAGACATTGCTAGTGACTAGAAAAATAAGATCTGGCTATTAACTTTAAAGAAAATGCTATCTTATAAGATTTTTTGCATGTGTTCTGTATATCTCGCTTCCAGAGAAACTACAAAAGTTCGTCTATTCTCATTTGAAGCCAGGTAGTTAAACTTTATTAGACATTAATCCCCTAACTTTACAATTTATTTCCTCGTAATAGAACTAGGTTTTTGAAGTGTGTAAGAGAACAAACACAAAGAAGGAAAAAACCACCTCTCACAGGAAAGAACAAACACACAAGAAAGCAAGCCCCTATTTGACCACAACTGTTTTTATGACCCATTTTGAAAGCATGCATCTTGAGGCCCAAAAACAACCAGAACAAACAGAAGGCGAACTGGTGGGGTTTTTTGCTCTGATTAACATTTAAGAGAGGTATGATGATGAAAGGGTATGTATTTATAGCAGAAGTTATACTATCCTCTGCTGCAATATCATTACCGTTATCACCTCCACTTGATTACTGAGAGTGCAAAATGACGGTAAGAAATGCTTTTTGGAATACTTTTCCCATTGTTCTTACACTGTTTAAGTTGAAAGCATATGGTTAACATAATGGAAATTCTTCCAGAAAAAAATCAGAAAAAACACAAGTAGAAAAGAAACTCAGCTGCTACCTTCAATTCTTTCACAAAGTTTGTGCAAGGAATGCATAGGGCAGGCCTCACACAGTTTAATCTGCGTCTTGGCATTTTGCAGAGCTGCAGCAGTGCTAAAGGCTTGTTTCAGGGTAAGCATTACCTCATCAACCTACAGGGAAAGGAGAGAAAAGACAGTATATAAACAAAAATGCATGCCATACACCTTCAAATTCTATTTATAAATCACATAACAGATAGATTCTTTACAATCAAAAAACACCACCATTTGCTATCTTCTAAAGAGATCAAGTTTGCACTCCCAGCTTTTTGCCTTTTCTGTGGATGTTCCCCATCTTCAGAAGTTCAGCCAGCTAGTGTAATTTTGAGTATCTAACTGTAGCTGCTCAAGATTACTGGGCCGGTAGCTGCTGTTTTAAGAAGCTGCAAGTAAGAATTTTTGGCTTGAATATATGCTGGCTAAATAAACAGCATTCAATTCTTTTTCTTCAGCTGCAGGATTTTCCTGTAAACTGCACACACTCCCCCTCAACAATTTTCCTCCCACCACTGTTCCATTTTAGCACAAAACCCCACAGACCCATCCTGCTGGCAGACAGGAGCTTCCCACAGCAATTCACTTTTCTGCAGGCTAGTAGACTGGCTACCAGCTTTATTACAATCATCAACTAAGAGATAAGTACTGCCAACTTGCCTTGCAGTCAGTCCTGACCTTTCTTTTGCTACTACCAGAAATATAGCAGTGCTATGTTCCCACGCAGCAGCACTGGAAAAGCTCAACTTTTGTGTAAGAAAGGTCAAGGTGACAGTGTTTCTCCACACTCATCACACACTCTCCTAGACCTTATATATAAAGCACTTGGAGCTCCTCATCTATATCTTAGGGGAATACAATGCTCATTTAAAAGCTGTTTACTGGAGTCTTTGCATTGGCATGGAAAGGAAGAGAAAACAGTTTGAAGACAATCTTAGGAAAGAAATCAGTAGTCTACTTCAGAATCAAGTCCTTGCTCTTACCTGCTGCTTTTTTTTTTAAAGCAGGAAGAAGAAAGCTGAGATATTTGAGAACAAAATTATAGAGTTTAATAATGAAAACATGCAGATCTTTTTGAGGGTCTGCCGCTAGGGATGAAAAAAATGCACTTGAATGTGGAAATCTGAATTAGTTTATGTCTCGATATGTTTAGGAGTTTTTTTGGGGTTTGTTGTCTTTAAAAAAGAAAACAAAACAGCACAGTTTTAAGCACTGACAGTAATTTCTAAGTGCTTTGTCTTCTTCACAGTAAAGCAGGACACAGAACAGTGAATATCTGTCTCTTGATACAGACTGGCAACAGTGCCTCTCAAATGGAAGATCCACAGAACAGTGCTAAGCACACTGATTATGATTACATTAAAATCATGAGAACTGTAGCAGCCTGTGGCTAGGTATAGAGCAAATATATACAAACATACCAACAGTGCCTGCCTGGCAGCAGAGAAAGCATTAGGTTTTACAGCTCTGCCTTGTCACAGTCAAATTGTCACTGGAGTCCAAGTGATGGCGTCTGAAAGTAGCTCAGGAACATTCATTTCGTATTGCTCTGTGGGCATACTCACACATATCCTAAGCATGAGAATGTGTAAGGAGCTTCATAAACATGTGGTTTCTTTATGCACCACATTTTAAGCCTCTGAATTATGCATGGGCAGATTTATCAATAGGTCATACATAACATCTTCTGTTAGTACAAAAACAGAGCTGATTTCCTAATAAGCTCTCATTTTGATAGAAGAACAGCCTCAGCTACCATTGTACATCCAGGGCTGTTAGTTGTTTGAAGCTTTATTGATGTACATCTATTCACTCTCAAGCTAGTCAATGGATTAACAAATTACATTTTCAGCTAGCTAGAGGAGGGATTTTTAAGTTTAACTGAAAAAGAGTTAGCAACTGTTAGCTGTGACAAACAAACGTTGCTTCAGAACAGAAAGTAACTTATTTTAAAGTGTCAGAGCTTTAAAATAAAAATGTAGCAGCCAAAATGTTTTCCTGTTTTATGTCTCACATTATTAAGCTATATATATCAACTACACTACTGGAACTGGCACCTGGAACTTCAACTGATTGATACATACTTTATCAAACGTCCAGTGGACTTTATTTAGTTACACACTTCCACACATAATACATTTTTCTTCTCCTCTGATCAGATGCTGCTATTTTCTTCACCTAAGGAACAAAACAGACTACAGGGAAAACACTAGCCACAGGGAGGCTAAAAACACAAGCATGGTCAGACACTAGTTTAAATCCTACCCTGAGAGGTATGTTTGGGTTTTACCATCAGCTTTATTAGTAGATTCAATGCATCTTATAACATGTTTAAAGGGGAATCAGATGACTCATCCATCAAGAGTTAACAACTAGATACAGAGCACAAATACGCTCACAGTCTGTATGTGTGAACTCATCCATTTGGATTTTTCCTATTTGTTACTGACATACACATCAACAGAGCAGCAGGATATGGCCACATATGACCAGAATGTATGCATTTCCTATTGCATATTTTCATATTCACAACTGAGGTCTCACACCTGAGAAGACACAACTCCGAGGCTCAGTTGACACAGCAGAATAACAGAAACTCCTATGGTTTAGGAAATGCCTCAAACCTCCTCTGATGGAAAGGTTAGGATCATTAATAAATACTCACCAGAGACTCACTTGCACACTGGAACACATAGCAAACATACTGGCTTAGCCCAGGTTCAATAGTCTCCCGGCAAATGAAACCAAAGTGATCAACGTGCTTTATACCCTAAGAGAATTTAAAACCAGCATTAGTGGACTATTTTATAAACAGGTTTAGTTCTCAAAGTAATCCTAAAAATAGTTACCAGACTCCAGCACTCACCAATAAAAAAATTCAAGTAACTATAAATGCACACTAATTATCTAGTTTACAAGAAGTTATCTTTTAAATTGTTTTTCACAATATAAAGTTACTTAAAGCTCTTTACACAACCAAAACATTATACAGTAATAGGATTGGAACTTCATTTCTTCCACTAGCACAAAGCGATTTTCAGGGAAGCAAACTAGAGTCCTAGGTTATATTTGAGACTGCCTCTGCAGCAAAAACTTGATGCAATGAGCCCACATTAAAACATGGGACTGAAGTAGTATCGAAGCAGCACCAGGCCTGCACTTTCTTGTAATACAAGTTAAGACTACACCAAAAAAAGCAGGGAATAAGTGGTGACATGCAGAATTGAAACCAAAAAAAAGAAGATGGCCAGACTCGTTGTGCCAAAAGAGTAAAGTTTGTTCTGGGTTTCCTCAACGTCAGCAGCTGTAACAAGAAAACTTCTACAGCTGATACCTGAACTTAAGACATCTATTATATTTGCTATGTTGACAACTCTATGGAGCACAGATAATTAATTGAATGCAGAACATCAACCACACTTAAGCTATAAAAGAAAAACACCTTTATCAGGCCAGACTAAAAGAATCCAGAATTCATGCTGAAAAGAACATCTCCTTTTCATCATTTTTAAAGCTTAGAGGAATCAACATTCCTGAACTGCAGTCTCACAATACACAGTAAATCACTGCCCTATAAATCTGTAACAGAGAAGCCCTGTGGCTAATATGGAGTTCTTCAAAGAAGTACTGATGAGGTTTATGCAACTGTCATGGGTTTGTGTGGAGCTGCTTTTGCTTGGTAACACAGGAAGGGAGCTGCAGTGCTGGTCCTTGCAAGCAGTTCTCTAAATATCCCCCTGCTTTAAAGTGGACCCATCTCCAGTCAATCTGGCACCTCTGCCATCATTATTTAAGATGAGAAATCTGCAGTGCAAGAGGAGGTGGAGGAGTGGTACAAGATGGAGGCGACCATGCGGAACCCACAGTCAGAGGAGGAGGAAGGAAGAGCGCTGGACCAGAGACCCTTCTGCAACCCATGGAGAGAACACAGGCTGTACCCCTGCAACCCATGGAGGGCTATGGCAGGCCTGGGAGCCACCAGCAGCTCTGTGTGCGTGTGCCCTGATGGGCAGGAGACTGTGTGAAGAGGCGGCCATGGCGCAGGCCATTGAGGAGCTGCAGCCCTCAGGATGAACGCATAGCAGAGCAGCCCGTGCAGGGCTGGTGGGTGTGTGAGGTACCCCAGGCTGGAGTCGGAAGGACTTCTGAGGAGCCTGTCTGCCTTGAGGACAGACAAATGGCAGGAGCTGTCAGGAAAAGACTGATTGAAACCCTCATTCCCTGCCCCCCTGGGCTGTTCAGTGGGGGAGGAGATAAAGATATCGGGATCAGGACTCTGAGCCCAGGAAGAGGAGAGGGGTGGGGTGGTCTTATATGTCTGGTTGTACTCTTCATCATTGTACCACTCTGTGTTGTTTTTTGTTTGTTATGTTTTGGGATTTTATGTTTTTGGTTGGTGGTGGATGAAATTAATTTCTGTTTTCTTTCCCAAGTCGAGTAATCTGGTTTGTTTTGTCCAGAGGCCCTTAAGTGGCAATTGAGCCCTCCTTGTCCTTAGGGCATTCCAAAGGCTCTTGGCACTTATGGCTGATCATGGCTCTTTGCTCTTAGATGGGCCTAAACCAGGTCAGAAACCAAATCCTTACTCTTGAACAAATTAACGTGTCATTTCTATCAAACATAGAAAAAAAAATCCCCATTTCTCTAAAGTAGACATTTTGTATTTAAAAATAAAACAAACCAATCCCTAACCCCCAGCATTGTCCCAGTGCCTGTTTGAGTTATTTAAGCATGCAAATTAACAAGAGCATTGGTCCAAATGAAAGTGAAGAGCTGGACAGAAAAACTTCACCTGCAAAGCTCAACAACGCAGCATTACCTAACACTATTTACTGTACACAGCTATTTCACTAACTAAAATCTAAGCCTTGAAGGTCAGTCATAGTCTCCACCACACTTTAAAGTAAGTGGGAACAAAGCTTGTCCTTGCTTAGGACTGCTTTGTTTGGCTATCATCGGTATGTATATGCAACTCGGAAACCCAGTGAGTAAAGCTGGTGTCACCTTTACTCAGGTCAGTACACTCACATATTGGGAGAAAACTTAGGCCATTTGAAAACTTTACATATAATTGCTTTAAGAATCTCCTTGATCTGTATTTATTATAGAGCTGTTAATATATCATTGTTTGATTACACTATCCTGTTCTGTATTTGCACTTACCTTTTCTCTCTACCAAGAACTACACAAATCGTAGCAGAGTAAACTTTTAAGGGCCTGGACCTTTAGTTGGTAGCTCAAGACTTGAGTAACACGGGATGATTAGGTTTCTTAACTTGTTATTAGCATTGGTAATACAGTCATGCAAGAGCATATTTGTTATTAGCATTAAAAGAAAAGCACTTCGGCTTAGGGCATGCCAGGAAGTATACCTTAAACTAGAATAATAATGTTTAAGGAGGCCTGAAGTAATATATGTGCATGGCAAACGAAAGAAGGTAAAAAGTAAGACCTCAAAACAGAACAAGCCAGAAGTAGCAGGTGATGAACAATAACAAGATAGAAAGGTGAATCTCTCAGCTCTGGCATTTACCTTTATAAACAGACAATTTTTATTCATTAACTTGAAATAGCTAGGTTCACTTATTGCCATATTCTTCAGAAGATGCTGGTGAACTGCTGTTCTTCTGGAGGGCTGATCTGATGCTCTCATTTCAGAGGCTTTCAGAAGCTTAGCTGTTCAGAAACAGCACACTTAGAGCATCCTAAACAGAGATTAAGCTACTTCCAAAATCATAACTAATGCTGTCTCAAAGCAGAAATTACTAAAAAGTTTATATTTTGTTTTCTGACCAACAATCAAAGTTACCAATACGACAGCTCATATTGGTTATTTTATGCTCATCTTTTCTGTACTTAAGCTCTTTGGGAATAATACTGCATTGTTTTTGTGCAGTATCTACTTGAAACTGCTACCAGATGAGCAAAAGTCCCAATTTGAATATCAGCTCTCACTCTTGTAAAGGCAAACCAGTACTTCAAGTCACCTGGGAGTGCTCATGAAGCAATCACTGTTTAATATCCAGTCTCTTCAGCTGTACTTCCAAAAGAAGTTGATGCAGTTTGCTTTATGCAGGATTTTTATGTACATTAGTCACAATTGCTCAAAATCCCTTCCTGTCTTTTTTTTTTGTTTGCTTGGGTTTTTTTTTTTGCTATTTTTTTTTAAATTAAGGAGTCAATGAGGTAAATAAACAGCAATTTACTTTTGTTCAGGGTAAGTTACATAGGAGAAACAGTTTTAAAATGACCTTTGAGAATCAATAAAGGAAAATAGGTCAGAATGCTGTAAAAGAACTTTAGATTTTTTTTTACGAAGAACAAATAAATTCCTTTTCTCCTGGTGATCTACATGTTGCTTCTTGTTAATGCTTACCTGAGAACATGAGGAGATATCTTTAAAATTCTTTTCAAGCACAACAGATTTGGTGTCTGGACTGATGAGGTTAACCTCAAACCTTCCAACCTAGAGTGCAAGGGGAGAAAAGTTTTTTTTTTTTGCTACTGTTTTGGAGGCACAACAATTAATGTTAATCAGCAGCAAAAACATCACAATCTAACCCTTTCTTCTTCTCAAAGTACCTTCAGCACAACAGCTTACTCAGCAGGAATAAGAGTGCCATAATTCAGCCTATGTTGAGTAAGAATATTTCAACATAAACAATACATTCAATTGAATAGGAAAAAGACTTGGAAAGAAGACAGGGGTTTTTTTTCCCTCCCTCCCTCCCTTTTCTTTTCGAGTTATTTTGGTCCAAAGATCACATGTTTGACAGACAATACTAAAAGCTTTAGTAAACAATGTGACTAAATTACAAGCTGCAATTAAAAACAGAATTTGAAGATTTTTTCTTATACATTGCACCACAGATCAGCTGAGAAACTATGTTACTCTTAAGGTGATTTTGTTATAATTCTGGATGAGCAAGAGTAGGTTCTGCAGCACGCTATCTTTCAGCTTTCCCAAACTCCTTCTCCAGCATATGGAACCTATTCCATAGATTTCAGGGAGTTTTTCAGCTAAATCCTTTTCATTACTAGGGATAGCTGTGGCTTTCTAAAGGGCAATGCATTCTCACTTCAGTTAGCATTTCCCCAAGAGAATAAAAGGCTAGAATGATCTTTAAAGCAAATGGAAAGACAAAACCTAGGCATTTAGCCTCCTGTTATTTTAAGGTCCAAAGATCTTTCGTTTTATGGGTCATCTCCTTTAAGTGTCCTTTTGTTTTCTCAATACAAGCTCTGAAGATGTCAAATGCACTTCAGGCAGGAGAAGAAATAACCACAAGGTCTGAAGGAATTCATCTGGGAAAGACAAGCTGAACATTAATACAAATTATCATAAGGATCCTGGCTCAAACATAAGGCCGTGAAAGCCTTATGTGAAGTAGTGAGCTTCTTTGTACAAAAAGGAGGATTTGTTCCCATGGAAGTTTTTCAGCTAGGTCCTCGACCTCGCCAATACAGACGAACCAGAATTGCATATAAAATATTTCTTTTCCTAGAAACTCTGCTCCTGTAAGTAATTACTCTAGACATAATTTCTCTTTCTTAAATTTTACCTGAGTTCATGAGTTGAGGTGACTTCCTTAAGAAACTCCAGTTACTCGTGTTCCAATCACTAACGAACAGATACATAGGACAAGTCAAGAAACCATACTGGATCCATACCACTTATCCTGTAGAACTTGTCTCAGTTTCAAACAGCACAGGGGAAATATGATTCAAAGCCAACATGAAATTTATCATCCTAGTACACACCTGGAACAACATTGTCCTGTTCTTCTCAGAATCGGAGGGCTGAACATGACTGGGTGCACTCGCGTGCCTTCTGCGTGGCTGTATTTTCAGGTTTGTGTCATGAACCTTTCTTTGCATAACTGCAGTGACACTGCTGCACCTGGAGCGAAATTCTTGCTGCTCATCAAAGCCAGAGTCCTCTAAAATTCTCTCTGGAAAGGAGCCACGAGTGCTGGCCAGGTTGGTCAAGTTGGTCTGGCTGCCGATGGTAAATATCGCAGTGCGCCCTGTGCTATTATTTGGGCTATCCAGCTCCTCAAATGGGCTATCCAATGGAGAAGCTGGCACATTCTCCTCACTCAAAGGTAAGTCCAAACTTGACTCGTTATTCCGTTGCTCATTTAATAGTTTCAGGCGCTGACGCTCATGAAGGCTGAACTTCTCAATGCAATCATCAATTAGTGTGGAGGGAGCTTTCTTGTGAGCCACTGTCACCTTTCCACAGTACAAGACCTCAAATTTTTGAGAGTCATAGAAGGCATCTTCGCTATCCTTACTTGGTTTGGCATCTTCTTTCAGTGCTGCTTTGGAGACTTGTCTGATGCTGCTTATAACATCAGGAACCTAAGGGGCAGTGTGAAAGGTCTGTTTAGTAGTCACAAATGATAGAGCATAGTCATACATCCAACATTTGTTACTTTAAGCATTTACACACGTTACCTCTTCAATAGAGTGAAGCCACTAGCTTCTTGGCTAACAGTATAAAACCAGGAAATTCTAAATTCTATATAGACAATTTATGCAGCGGAAACAAAGCAAGCAACTTTCAATTTTTGTACAGGAACCTGTTTCAGAGCCTAATTTTTTAAATTACCAGAAGTTCTACTGAAAAATGGTCATATCTTTTTTTCTTTTTTAAGCTGAGACTGTCATCTCTTTTCTGTAACTTTCATAC
Organism: Urocolius indicus; assembly: GCA_013401255.1. NCBI lineage: Eukaryota > Metazoa > Chordata > Aves > Coliiformes > Coliidae > Urocolius > Urocolius indicus. Next base: position 78,545 of record WBNH01000509.1, on the reverse strand, counting down.
CATATCAATGTCTCTTCTGATGTAGTCTGCATAGGGCCATCACTGTTTCTCTGTTTTTATTTTCCAGAGTCAGATATTTCATTCATAGGACAGTTGTGGAACCAGTTTTGTGAAAAAGAGACTGGCAATCCCCATCAGTTTCAACAGCAAGTTTTGGAATACTGTCAGTATTTTGGCAGCAAGCATATGGAAACTGTACCAAAGTACCACATGCAACTGTATTAGCTCTTGTTTAATATCTACTACAAAAACCTCACCTCATCCATCCTCTGAAATTGTTTACTTTAAGGTCACATTTCCCTGCTGTCTCAGTCATCAATTAAGAACACCCAAAGCTCTCTTCTCTGCCATTCTTACCTACAGATTCCTATTATACCCTGTAAGGACAAACTGCATGTCTAGTAGAAACTCTCCATTTCAGCCCTGTATCACCCATTCTTTCAAGACCACCTGCTTCAATCACCTTACCATGTCTGTCTTCAGTATCAACATATTTCATACACAAGGTCCTTTTCCATTTTGCCTTCACAAAAGAAAACAGGGACGTGTTCAACTATTGTCAACAGATCAGAGCAATTCCAGTTGCTCTTCTGACAGTACCTACACCTCTGCTTAACCAAATCTCTTTCACTAGGTCTCATCTTTCCTGGAAGGATAATTAATGGTATCACATTACATGCATTGCATTGAGAAGCTACTAGTGACAATAAGATCAAGAGAGAATATCGATCTCATTGTCGTCACCAGAGAAATCAGTTAACACTCATCTAATTCAATGCAATCAACCAACATCTTTTGTATTCTATACAGCTTCTCACCATGCTAATTTGTTTCAAAGCATTTTTTCTTTTAATATAAAACAAAAAAACCACTAAATCTGAAGTCACACCTTAGTATATAATCCATGCTCCCTACAGTATCTTTCTTTCATTCACGTGATACCAGTTGAAACTTGCCAATGAGGCAGTAATCTCATATAGCAATAGTTTTGCAAGTCACAGTGGAAAATTACATCGTCTTAATCCCTGTCTCCCGTTACACACTCCTGATCTACTGGGCATTCAACTCAAATCTGCTTCTAGTTCATTTATTGCAAAATAATATTCAATTACTCTAACAACTGCTGACTGTTTGGCTTTCATCGCTATGGATGTCATCATTATCTCAGTTTTCAGTGAGACTAAAAGTTAGTCTTGATATGACATGAATACTAGGGTGTATTTAATCTCCATTCATTCTCACTACCATGCTGCTTTACCATCACCCAAGGTGCACTTCCTCTCAGCCATGTCAGCTTAGCTGGACATGGACAATTATCGCTTTATATATTCCAAGATACAGCACTTTTCCCATTGATCAATCCTCTTATTCTTTCTATGACCTGTGCTTAAATAAGCTCTAGAGTTTAAATCTCTTATCTCTCTGGTTTAGCAAAATTCACAAGCTAACTGTCTTTTAGTTAAGGTTTCCCTTTTTAGGATCCAGAATCTATTAGTGGTCAAATCCTTTATATTTCTATCTGAAGTACAGTGGCAAATGATAGTTCTATTCTGAATACATAAATTCTACATGCAATCAACTAGAATAAACAATGTCAGCTGTTTAATCAGCAATTTGGATTTTTCAAGAAGTGTACTATCACTTCCACTCCCATAACTCGGTTCTGCCTCTTGCTCATCACTTCTAAGAATATTGGAGAAGAAATTCTTAAGTCTTTCTCGTAACATCCAATCACCTCCTAACACATCCTATTTCCTCTCCCCTTGCCAATGAATGCCCAAACAGGCTAGGGGTAAGATACTACCAACTGTACCACAAGAAGATTCCCTATCTGTTCCTCTCTTCCCTCAGAGATCTCCCTCAACACACAGAGTTTTATGTAACTGAAATTCTCCTTACCATCCTGACATTTGCTATTGTGTTTTATTTCCATTTATTTTCCATCTTTTTGAGATCATGTGTACTCTTCAGACACCAGTATTCTAGTCGTAATTACTGTTTGACAATCCCTGCTCCTTGTATAGCTTTTGCTTCTATCTACCACATAAATTTGCTACATGTCATGGTTTTGAGTGGAGACATTTCTGGTAAGGGGGAAGGGGCTGTAAAGACAGTTCATGTAAGAAGTTGCTCCAAACTCTCCCCAGCTCTGAGTCAGACCCACTTCTGGGACTGAGCCAATTAGGTGCCTCCACGATCACTTTTTAAGATGAAGAGGCCAGAAGAGGAGGTTTCTTCCTGTTCCTTCTTCCTTCTTCTCCAACTGCTGGTGGTACGAGGAGTTGGAAGAGAGAGAGAAGTGACCATGCAGACCTCATAGTCAGTGGGGGAAGAGAGGAGGAGGTGTGCTGAAGCAGAGACTCCCCTGCATCTTGTGGAGAGGACTGGTGAAGCAGAGATTTGTTTGCACTTTGTAAAAGACCCCGCACCAGGGGCAGTGACTATGCCCAGAGGAGGCCGTGTCCCATGTGAGGGACCTTGTATCGGCAGAAGCTGTAGCTATTGGGAAGAACTCACACCAGAGAAGTTCGTTAAGGACTGTGTCCCAGGGAAGGGACCCTGTATCGGAGCAGGGGAAGCATGCAAGGAGCTGTTCTCCTCTGAGAAGACAGAAGCAGCAGAGCCCATCTGTGAGAGACTGACCACATCCCTCATTCCCTATGACCCCGAGCTGTTGAGGGGGGAAGAAGGTAGAGATACTGGGAGCAGTGAGCTGGGCCTGGGAAGAAAGGAGGGATGGGGGAGGGAGATCTTAAAATGCTCGTTGTATTTTTCTCATTATCCTGCTCTCTTTTTGCTTTTTGTTCTGTTCTGTTTCTTGTAGAATAAACTTCCCTACTTTCCTCTCTAAGTCGAGTACTGGAGTCTGTTTTGCCCAGAACTGTAATTGGCAGTGAGCCCTCCCCGCCCTTGTCATAATCCACAACAACCTTGCTTATCTTTTTTCCTCTCACCTTGCTGGGGCCTCCACCATCCTAACAAGGGTGGGGGTGGGTAGGAACAACCAAACGAGAGACTGCCATGGTGCTTCATTGTTGGCTGGGCAAAACCACGACACTGCAGTATTTTCACTTCAGCATAGCGGGGGCCCTAGCATTAGAGCAGAGGTTCTGGCTCACATTGTCTAATCAATCCTTATTCCCTGCCTTGTTTAGATAACATTTTTTACAAGCTACGTTATTTTTTTTAGAGTGCATTCTCATCAGTATTCACCTTTCTGTATTTTTCTACCTATCCACAGAATTAAAGTGATTAATCAAGGTGAAAAATTAAGACCCTTTAATCCCCATAGTCATGAATACTGCTCTTGTCTACAGATGAAAAGGAAAATAACATAAGAGGGGTACCACAATGGATTAGAAATGTCTGTCAGGCAGTTCAGAACCAGTTCCAGATTCCTGTTGGTTGTTTCATAGATTCTCTCAATAGTATGGTTTGAGAAACAGCTTTAAGGATAAGATGCAAGACAGATACTAACAGCTAGGTAATATGGATTTTAGTGGCCTTGGTGAATAGGAATAACTGTATACCAATGACAATGTGTCCAATTTCCAGCTTGTACCATTAGACCTGAATCTCTTCATTTCCAAAGTGATATTACCTTATCTTATGGCCAAGTGCCACTGCCTTCTGAGACATATCCAATCAGATTACAATATTTTCATTTCATGTCTTGACTTGAGCAAAAACTAAACGGATTCTAAAGAAGAGTTTATATCAGTATTTTCCTGAATTGCAAGATGTAGGAAAAAATACACAATTATCAAGTATAGCAACTATGCCAAAGTGGCTTCTTATAGTTTTCCTTGGCATTTATCATTGTGTTTGACATTTTGCTTCTCTGTATGTCAAGAAGCCCTAGCCACAGAAGTTTCACCATCAAAGTTGTGTAATCATTTTGGATTTGGATATCAGCTTATTACCTGTTAATGTCGAAATTGCAGGCCAAAGTTAGCCAGGACAGTAAATAGATTTTAAAATACTGAATTAACAGAATGAAACTGCTTAACTACTTCTAGAAATCAGGTTAGTAATATTAAGAAGAAAGATTCCCAAAACATTATAAACTCATTAACGTGTTTCCAAGTTTTGATATTTCCTTGACGCAAACTCATGAAATTAGGCAGCCAAAGAGAAGAATTGGAATTCTTATTTATTCCTGAAACCCAGAGGGCTGTTGCAGATCTTCTTGGACATATACTAATAGCTGTTACCATAGAGCAAAACAAAAAGCATTAAATGGGTTATCGCATACTTTTTCAGCATTCACCTGTGTCTAAACAAAAGAAATCCTTAAAATATTTAAGCAATTAATCTATTTAACTTTTTCTGTTCCAGCGTCTTTTCATTACCCCTTGCTCTGTCACTAGATAAAATAGAAAAAAGTGATGCCCCAACCTCCTGACACCCACCATTTAGACATTGGGATTCCCCCCTCAGCTTCCTCTTCTCTAGACTAAACAGCCTCAGTTCCCACAGCCTTTCCTCATAAGGAAGACGTTCCAAAGTCAAGAGAACTCAGAAAAGCAGAGATCCTTTTTCAAGGTCTGTAGCAAAACACGCACAAATGCAAGAAGTCAAAAAGCTAGGGATGGACAGTGGGTACCATATGTACAAGACTAAATCTGTGATATTACTTCAGCTCCTCAGTGTGAGAAACACTCCAAAACTTGATTCAGGAGAAAAAAAAAAAATGATGAAAAATTTCCCTATCTAAACCAAACAAACGAGGCTTCAAGAAAAGAGGCATGTAGGAAGAGCTCCATAATTACACTACAGAGGCAATATTTCACTCAAGGGAAAAACGATCGATCTATTAAGTCTAATAAAAAAAAAAAACCAGCAAACACAACACTTGGTAATACAAATTAAATTTGTTATTATACACATTTGAGTAGCCTAAGATTGTATGAATCACTCTTCATCTAATTGGATTTGATTGGGCAATTCAGTAAGTGAAGACAGCTATACTCAAATCAGAATAGATGACACTGGTCAAGTTCTGCATCTCCTACAGCAAGACTCAGCTCTGAATATATAAGGTAGTAAGTAAGGCATGATAAGTGTTATACTACCACAAACTAATGACAGCATCAACTTTAGTCAAATGGACCCCCAAAATATTTCATCCTTATACCCTCTTTGCACCACCTCCCCTAGAGACTATGGTGATAGGTGTTATGAGCTTCTGCAGTAGCTCAAGCATCTGGCCAGCTAGTGTCAAGTAATGCTGCAGTACTTAGTCCTGGCTAGAAGACTCTAGATCTGGTAATTCCAGGTCTGCAGCTCATCGTCTCCAGTCAATTCTGTCTCTTGTGACTAGACCTATAACAGGATCAATATGTAATGGAAAGCAAACACCTTCCTTGTGCATAGCAGTACACTGTTCTAAGTACATATGAATAGCACTGCCAAGAACTACTCTGCTATACATTAAGAAACTTCACTGTGTTCAATGCAGAAGTGTACTTTCATGTTGAAAACATCAGTTTAGCTGATGTAATTAATGCAAGTTTTTCATCTGTCTTGATTAAAATCAAAATGAAAATGAAAGAGAGGACTATAGGAATATAATTAACACCAAATTAAAACTTTCTTTGCGATTCTTCTCATGTCATGCAATTAGATTTTTTGTTAAAATTAACTCCAGTGTTATCAATCCTAACTAAAACTCTCCCAAAGAACTTTAATTATGAGGTGTTACCACTAATACCTCGAAGATGCAAAACAGAGAGGCCATCAAGGCCACTAAATCATGCATGTTGCAGCGTAACACTAGTACAGTTTGTCACAACTCTAGAATAGGGAGAGTATCCCCATGGTGACACTGCATGCTTTCTTGAATAGCAGTGACAGAAGTTGAAGCATTAAAAAGAATTATATACTCCCTTTGAATTTACAACAGCCTCTGGTGAACAAAGGTGGAGCTCTCCCTTTTACTGGGAGGTAACTTTTAAATGCATCCCACAGTAACTATCGAGTGGTGCTTTCAATTTTAACCCAAACTTAGGACTTCAACGCTATGGATATTGCAAAGAAGAACAAAATTCACTTGTTGTATATCATTATTTCCACAGCTGGACAGAATTTCACTGTGCAGAGGAAGCCGCAGCTCTTGACAGTTTGTTAGCCTCTGCATGGAAAATTTCAGTCTGGAATTTATTAATAAAGCAAAGCCCCTCTTCATGCCATAAGGCTTATAAACATTAGCATGACTGTGAAGTACTAATCTAATAAACATGCTTAACAAATCTGGCTACTTAAAGACAGCAGTTAGAACCATAGAATCGTTTCAGCTGGAAGAGACCTTTAAGATCACTGACTCCAGCCTTTGTCCTAGCCCTATTAACCACTTAGACCAGCAGTTCTAGGAAGGTGAATATTTTCAAAGCAAGGAAGAAGCTCGGCCCCTCTCACTCCATCACTATGTGAGATGCAGTGTTGGATCCCTTCCATCATCCAAAGAGAAGTGAGATGAACGAACTTCACAAATACACTTTAGGAGCAGCCAGTACCTTCGTGTGTGGGCTCCAGTTCAGAAGCACAAGCATTGCCAAGCAAAACTGTCACCTAACCTCAGTGTCTCCAACACACTGACTCAGGAAGAGATTTCTGGGATAAGCGAGTGCAGGAAGATTCCCATCTCACAACGGGCCGACAGTGCTGCAACCTCATTTCCTCAGGCTGGATTCATGGTATCGCAGCACAGACAGCTCTCCCTCCACTCTGCAACCATTATGCTTCGAAAGCCAAGTACTTCCTGACTTTGGGCTTGAAACACCCGCGCTGCCTTGGATTTGAATAATGAGTCCCACTCACGATCTAGCTACATGTACTTCAAAATGAAAAAATAGAAACAAACAGGACACTCTGTACTTTGCTAATTACTGAAAGAGCCTGACATCTATCAGTTAGAAACCAGACCAATGTGAGAAAAAATTAGGGGCAATTGGACACGACTCTCATTTCTGTTAGTGTTAAGCTGCATACCCACAAGATAGATGAATCCAGCTACAACAGTGAAACACAAAGTAAGCCATATATCACATCCAGCTATATATCAAGCATTTGACACGGAGGCAAAGTTCTTGTCTTACATAAAAACACACCCAAATGCCAGCCAAAGTGCAGGCATTACAAAGTATTCTCAACCAGAAAAACAGGTGGGAGAAAGAAAAAAAAAGTTGTAACAGATATAGATGTTTTTACTGCCATCCAGACAGTACTGCACTGATCATCCAGACTTTTTGTACTTCTAAGTCTATGGCAGTCTGCTGCCTCACATGCTGGTGACATTGCTACACTTAGCAGTTTTCACCATTAAACAATGCATCTTTCTGAAAGAGAGATAAAAGAGCAGCTCAGAGTGATTCAATTTATGTAGTCACTGAAGCAACTTGTGGACTTTGCTTATGTCAGAGATATTTAAAAACCTGAACACAAAAACCTACATCCATTAGCTGACTTAGCACTGAAGGAATAGCGACTACCTTCAGTTTTACAGAAAGAGGAGAATTTGTAGCCAAGAGAAATGCAATCATGAAGGGAAAAGAGTAACAAGAGTAACAGTTCAGGAAACAAAAAGTCAGGTTCTCAACAGGCAGTAAGAACCATCTGCCCTCAACACCAATTCATTCTGCACAAGTCTGGGCTAACGCAACACAAGCCCAGTAGCAGGAGAGCTGCAACACAGGGGCTGGCAAAGAAAGACCCAGCAAAAGCAGCTTTTGGAGCTTCAAGTTATCAGCCTGACAGCTAGTCCTTTCACGTTTCTGCTGTTTTTTACAGGTTCATGAGCATAGCCAAAGCTTACAGCAGCAGAAAACAAGTGAGAAACAAGCCAAAAAAGCCATTAAAGATTTGCATACAGTAAAGTCTTGCTTTGAAGAGGCAGAATCTTCCTGCTATTTGCCTAGCCTATATTTTTGTTTCTAGGTGACTAGTCAGGGCCAACTTACCTTTGTTTCTGCAAAACTACTACAGAGCAATGCACTTGCTTTACTCTGACATTCAACCTTGTGCCATATATTGAGATCATATACTCCTGCTGAAGGCAAAGCTGAAGAATACCACTAAACCCACCTACAGAGAGAGACAGGTAAACTAAAATAAAATAATAAAATAAAATAAAATTCAGTTCTCAAAACAATTCTTACTTGAGATGAACCCAGGAATTACTTGTGCTGTTTAAGTTTTGATACAGTCACAACAAGCAGAAAGTTGTACAGCTTTTGCTTACAGAGCCCACCACACTATCTAATTTGCTACTGGAGACCTATGGATCACCTAACATGTTCTGTGTGCTGCACAAGCACACAAGGTGCTGGTTTGCTGAGTGTCCAGATTTCAATAAGCAGTATAATGTTAGATGATGGATCAAGTTACTTAACAGGAAAGAATGTGTAAGAGTTACAAGATCGTTTGGATGCCTCAGCAGACAATAGATGTCATTTTTAATATACTTGCATTCACGCACTCCACAATGGTCTATCAAACAAATTCAGTGATGGCAGTTACAGCACAGCCCATCAGGAATACTGCTATAAGTAAGGAAGGTTCTTGCACTCAATATTTTGCTCCTGTGTTTAGACCAGTCAGACTGATGCTTTTGCACCTTTCAGACACAGCTCACACTCACTCTGCTTGAGTGCTTTGCAACCCATAGAACTATCAGTACAGAGCTCTGACGTCAATCCTTACGTGTTTTTGAATATGTAGAATAGTTAAGTCTCAGTTCACCTACTGCTTATACACTTAGAGCATATGCAATTACTCTCAAGTTTGTTCCCAAGTTCAGAGAATAGTTCTGAAGAACAGATTTAGCAAAATACAGCTTGCTTGTAATATCAGTCCCTCTTAAATTTTTTAACTGCGTTAACAAAAGTTTTTCCAAACTATGGAAAACACAAATTCAGATATCAAAATTTGCTGTTGAAAACATTGCATTTTTAACTTAATTTGGCAGTTAATTTTCTAGTAACAGGATTATTAAAGGAGATGTTTTTAAGAAGTCCATTATATTTAACACACATCCTATTTTTAAAAGGGCTTGCCTGAGAAGATAAGGGTGTCACGTGGACAGTCACAAACAATTAATACATTCTCTGCATTCATTTCCTTTTGGGAAAATAAAAAAGCTACACTTGGAGAGCTCATTGAAGTATTTTGCCCATTTATGGTCGCTATCCACTTCTCAAATTCAGATCAGAAGATAGTGAACTTCATTTTAGCAGATTTAAAGTGCAAGTGCTACGACAGAAACAAGGGCATCCACACACCATGTTTAAGAAAGCAGCAAGAGTTTTTTAATTCAGTACCTTTAGATAGAACCTCTCAAGATTTTAATTTAAAAAATATGAACTAACATATTGATTCACGATGAAACAAACACATCTTGTTTTTCCCTAATCAAGAGATGTAAGATTTCAGGACTCCTGCATAGGAGACCATGATGACTCCTAAAGTGAATATCAGTCCTGATTTGGTTGAAGATCACCAGGCATCTGATTTCCATGGATGCCACCACCTTTGTAACTTATTTGCTACAATAAACACTACCTTCTGTCGCTGAAGGAGAAGATGGTAAATGGTTAGTAATTTGGCACTCACCCCAGGAGATGGAAAAATAACACTCTATTCAGTCTAAGAGATCTAGCACATGTTTATATATTTAGTCCAGAAAGTTAGGCACTGCAATAACCTATCATTCTGTCATTCTGTGAACTTCTAGCACCCTCAATGAGGCTAGAAGTTCCTCAATGACATGAAACCAAGAGAAGTTTATTTTTACTACTTAGTGTTTTCCCAGAAACCCCTGACTGTGGTATGGAGAAGTATCAGACTACAAACTTTCTTTAAAAAGGCTCTTTCTTACAGAAAAATGGACACCAAAAACAGTGTCAAGCAGTAAATGACATCGTGAAGAGACACAAAAAAAAGTTGCTTAGTGAGTTGAAGACTCCTTTACTTAAAAGCACCATCTGTAAGAAACTGTGAAAGACAAACGCAGCACACAATTTATCAGACAGTGTACACACAGTAAAAAAAAAAAAAAAAAAAAAAAAGAAGAGATTGCAACCTAATAGCTTTTCAACAGTTTCTCCACTCCTGCCAAGCAACATTCATTAGTTTTCTAGTACTTCGGAAAAAACCACCTGGACAAGCTCCAGCTTGTCCAGTAATCTCACAACTGACAAGAGCAACTGCACTATCTTGCAACAGTGTCAAATGCTTCAGCAACCAATAGTATAAGTAACTTTTCCCAGCCACCAACCAGCAAACAACCTTAGCATAAACACAGTGAAAGAGGATCTCAAAGCCATATTGATCCAGATGCTGGATTCCCAACTGCTTCCAAACCACTTGCTGGGCAGAGGAGGGAGTTTCCACCTAACTATACTTCCTCTATCCCCAAAGTCTTGAATCACTATTTTGCCTGAGGGAGACAGAGGAATAATGAATACCATGCCTCAAGGCAGAACTAGCACACCACTAAACACAAAGTACTATTCTCCCTGGGAGTAATGACAGTCTAATCTTGTCAATCACAGCTTAAAATACTAAGATTTCATCAGCTGCTTATGTTAGCTGTGAAAAGAATTAAATACAGTTAGACACAGTGTTCTAAACTAAATGCATACAGACACAGATAAATAGGGAAGTATATAGGGAAGCATTTCAGATTTAATAGCTCAAAGTAATTCAGTGCATGGTGGTTTTACTTTTTCAAGTAGAGGAATGCCAGAAGAACTACAGTTACTGTTAAATAAGAAAAACCTAACCCACAAGACCGAAGGGCAACAGAAGAGGAAATGCTTTCTCAGAAAGCTTTGAGACAAGTGAGTGAATGAATTCAAAAGACAGTAAGGTTCTTGTGGAGGAACAGCTTCAAAAGGCAAGACCCTAGCACCAACAGTGATATACATGATGAATAAGCCCAGGGTTTGATAAAGACTCATGAGACCATTTGCATATATTCTCAAAAGGCTTGTGAGAGAATGTTTTGTTTTGGTTTTGAATCTGGGTTCTATAAAACTGCAGGGGCCAAGGGAGCATAAAAGCTCTCAGTTATTGTGTAGGGAAGAAAACACAATAGGTGGTAAATATAGAGAATAAAGACAGATGGGAAGGAGTTGTTTCTGAAGGTACACAGGGAGTTTCTGTTTGTTTTTTTAGGCAAGTTTTGCAGTGCTTTACCAACTGCTACTGGTAGATAGTATTTGCTTCAGTACTGCTAGCCTTTGTTTTATCAATTTAAGTATGCCTGGAACGTGACAGACATTTCTGAGCCAGCAGTTGCACGGCAGTGCCTGACAGCATAAACAATAAGATTTAGGGAACCTGCTTATGGAATTGACTTGACTACAAAAGTAAGCAGGAGAGGTAGGTTACATTAGCTAACTAGAGCTTACCTTGCTAACAACATTCATAGGGAGAGTGGCACATGCTTTATAAAGTCCTAGCAATATGATCACAAATCTACCCAGGATTTCTGAAATTTAAGATCATTATTAAGGTATGTCATAGCCTGCATTGTTTCACCTTTTGTGGTAGCATCTTCATCTTACTAGTACTTTTAGCACATTCCTTAGGTACCCATACATTAAGGTACATTGCCTGCACCTAAAGGAGAAGGACAGCACAGTACCAGTGTCTATGGCTTGCCAAAAGGATGCTTAGATTTAACATGGCAATCCCCATCATGTGGCTCCTGTTTGGCATGGAACCTGAACTCCCATTTCTGGACAGATGGAGAGAGGGATGTGAAGGGAAGAGTGGCTTTGCTACTAACACAGTACTGTTCTCGTGACATTTAAAGAAGTTATTTTGAAAGAAAATATTAATCCTATTCACTTTAGATTACCACATGAGTTTCTTGAATCATTTCTGCTAATCATGTCATGCTCGGCTGCAATCAAAGCAAGACATGGTTTCAAGCAACTTAAAGTTTCAGAAATGAGTCCTTCTTTCACAAAAGATGACAGTTTCATCTGGACTGACACCCTCAAAACTCAACTTATCTATAATTTTGTCAATCTATAGAGGAAGCTATTTTTTACTTATGATAGCCCAAGTCATGAAATATTTCTTTCTGCAACTGAAAGTCAGTTTGCTGACGAGAGTTAGCAGTGAGCATGTAACTATTAACAGAATTCGGAAAATAAGCTCCCCTGAGGAATGAAGTTCATTCCTCCCACATATCAACTCTCCCTCCCCTGGTGAAGCTTTGCCTATCTGGGAATTATCTACATTAGGAATTTGTTCTTAGTCACGTCTGGATGTCCTGTTCTCACTAAGGTCAAGGCTGAAACTTGTCTCCTTGCTGGCTTTGCAAAACATGTCAGTTGTATCAGAAGACAGAGTAGGTTTCTTAATAGATCTGTTTTGTGCTTCCCAGCATTGTATCTAGGAAGATGAGATACTCTGCAAGATTTAGTCTTTTGTGTGGTGGGATCTTCAAGCATGCCTTCCAGTTTCAGCTGTGACACTTCCAACAGCTTCCAAAACATATATTTCTACATGGTAGGTATTGCCAGACTTCAGGAAGGAGTGACAGAAATCTCAGCTTCAAGGATTATCACAACCATGACAGAAATTCAAAACATGAGTTATATTTGTTATTCTCTGGGGAAAGTGAGTTTTTTAACTGTTGGCATAGTCCCAGGTACTGTAGTTTCTGTTTGTCCATGAGTTCTCAGTGAAGCTAGCATAGGATACAAATTGGCTCATTTCTATATTTTTTCTCTCAGAAAAACTTAGCATCTTGCATAAATCAGGTAGCCTGAAAACAGAAGCAGGTGTAACAGATTTATAGTTTACCAAGAGAATTTTATTAGAACTATAAAAGTTCAGCTATTAACATGAACAGTCAGATAGAAGCAAAAGGTGGGAAAATGCATAATTCATTTGAGAAGTCCAATTAAATTCATAGACCAAGGCAAAGTTTAGTTCATAGGGATTTCTATGAAAAGAAATGAGTAAAACTGAATATTTTAACATGTCCACATTTTTAGATGAACAACAACCGAGCTGACCCAAACAAAAATATGATTTTGTTTGTTTTTTTAAGTGGGAGAGTAACACTATAAGAGGGTTATGATGCATTGGAGCAAACAATGACAAAACTGTAAGTCAAAGTAGTAAAAAAACCCATAAGAACAGACATGTTCGCTCCCAAATTCAGTATCTAACTACTTTGGAAGTGGCATATGAGAGCAGCTCTGCAGTATTGCAATCTGCCTAGCTGAGGCTTCTCTCAATAGACACTTTGAACTACAACCCATGAAGAAACTTACATGCTTTTTCCCTTCATGGGAACACGGGTCATGACTAGCTCTGATTTGGATGTTCAGCTTAATACCATACTAAAAGTACGGCAATTCTGAAGAGTCTATGAGGGCACGTAAATGAAGCTTCTCCTGACTCTACCACATAAGGCAGCTAACCTGTATTTCATCCTGTGTAGAGCCCAGAGTTCTAGTTTTCTGAATTTGATCCATGATCTTTGTTTTTGTTTCAAGAAACTGTATTACTTTCCATTAGTAGCAGCTTCATGATGATTGTTATCCTAATTTATTTAGATGACTGCTCTGAGACTGACCATAACAGACAGGGACTCTAGTATGACACGTGAAGTACAGTTGCTGCAAGGAAATTGTAGGGCTCAATAGCCTTTTTTTATACACATGGTAAAAAAATTCTACTAAACAGCAAATTTTAAACTTCAAAATTTGTGCCTTCTTATTGCAGTAAGAATATAACAGAAAAGGACTTTGAGCACCCATCAGAAATCACTTCATGTTAAGGACGTACTGAAATAAAAGCCAACCTAAAGAGAAAAAAAACACCCCAAAAGTCTGTTACCTACAAATTCAGTTAACTATAGTGACACAGAACAAAGCCTGTTATAAACTGCTGGACTGACAGTTCTGAAATTTTTAGGTACAATCAAGGAATTCTGTTTTTTAGACGTTAAAAAAGATATATAATTAATCCAAAGCATCAAAGCTGAGTGCTTGTCACTTCTGGAAATCAGTCACTGGTTTAAGTGGATAAATAGGTAAGCAGCAGGCTAATTTTAAGGCAGCACTTCAAAGAGACATCTTAGGTAATAACAGATACACATCATGTAAAAACATCCTGGTATTATACCAAGTGTTCTTAAGTGACATGAAGGCAAAATATAGGATCTAAGACATACAAGGCTTATTTCCAATGGCAAATATCTGGATACTGCAAGATTCAGATATTGCTAAAGAATTGGCAGTGCTATTATTTTGTTCTTTTTTTCTGTACCTACGAACATAAGCAGGAAATTAACATTAAACTGAGGTCATGCTGCTATAATATATGTTGACTGTAATCAGTATTTTACCAGAAATAAACAAGGCAGAGTCATCTTTGCAGGTAACTTTTGCCAAAATTCCTGTATTATTAATACATAGCTGCACCAATGTCTTACTCTGAATTCCCAAGCAGTTAAGAGCTAATCATGATGAACAAGCTTCACAAACAGCTCCACCTCTATAAAACCTGAGATGCACATTTGCCACTCAGAAATTAGGAATCTCCTCAAAACTTTAAATTATATCTTATGTCATAGCCTAGAAATTTACTTAACAATATGCAAAGAAGCCATACAGATAGCTGGAGGAATATTTATGTACTACAGAAGGATTTAGAAAGAGCGTCTTTATTTGCTTTATAATTATGAAGCATGAACTTCAGAACTTATAAGATTCTTTGCATGGCAAAAACGCTGTGGACAACAAAAGTGGATGGAGGAAACAATAACCCACTGCTTTTTATTCTGAGTTTTGTTTTTTCAGGGTTTTATTTACCATGTTTTTCAGGCTGAGAAGAATAGACCTTCAGGCAACAGTAACTATCAAATCTCCAGACCAGATATTCTGCTAAGAACAGAGCATATGCTAGTTATACATTCACAAATCACTTATATTAAATATGGAAGAATACAACGCTTTGGATTCTGCAGTTCTCAAAACAAACCTATTTGGAAGCTGAGATCACAGTTCATGCAGCTAATAATAGCTCAGTAACACAGGCATAAGCAGGAAAAGCACATGATTACTGATACAGTACCAGTACTCCCAAACCAAGCAGAGCTGTGCCTTCAGAGTAAGGCCTGCTACTTTAAGACAAGAAATCAGTTTGGGGAAGAGATGAGAGAGAAAGCAACTCCAGTTGCTAAAAGCACACTCACATTTGCTGTCAACCATGAAACTCCCAAACATCTCTCAAAACCACAGTGAAAAGTGTTTCTTGTCCCATAATTGTATGCAGCATGATTAGAAAGCTTCAAATTCACAAGAAGAATTACTAAAGTGGTGACATGACGACAGGTGAAACTCCTACTATGAGGGCAACCCCTCTAAATAGATAGTTCTTAGAAAGGTTCCTATGTGCAGTCAGAAATGAAGAGAAACATCTGTAGGTTGAGATACTGAAGAGTGTCTCCACCATCACCTCCCTAGTATTTTCTCAAGATATCACATTTTCTCCTAATTATTTATTATTATAGTTGCACATATCTATGATTGCGGATATTGTTATGTTTCTAGGAGGCTTGGTTGGACGCTCACACCTACAGAAGGTAAGAATGTACTTCCACACAGTCATTTACAAAAATGTTCAAGTTTTGCCACCCCAGCTTCACCTAGCACTTTCACAGGCTTTGTGAGCAGGCTTTCCCCAAGTATAGACTAAGAACTGTGGCTATGAGATTCTACCCTGCTCATAAACTGGCTAAAACAAAGTTTCAGAGCTTCAAAGTCCCTCACGTTAAGAACAAAGCCATATTTATATTATTTCATTGCTTATCTGAACACCACCCTGCGCTAACAAAACACACACCGTGCTTTCGAGATAAAAAACCCCGTGCTAAGGCAGCCTCACCTTTCCACCAGGACATGAACATGTGCCCTGAGACCCACAGCAAGCACCACAGAAACAGATGATTTCAGGTTTATGTACTCAGCTTGGGTTTAAACAGCAGCCATTCAGTAAAGCCTCTGCAGACCCACAAGTACTGGCTGAGGTGTTGAATGTGTTTAGGCAGTTGCTGCTTACATAGCATATTAATAAAAAAAAATAAAATTCCATACTGTGTTTAAATCCTGAATTTACTTTGATAGCCTAAAATGACATGGGAGAATAAAATAGACATGATGATGACAGAGAAAGGCCAAGAAGAAATGAAGGATCCAATGTGTTGTTGAGGTTTGCTTGGGATTTGGGCTTTTTTGCCTCTTTTGAATGAAAATTGCAGAACAAATGCAAACCATTTACTTTTTTTTTTCCCTCAAACAACTGAATTTCCTCAACTTTTAACACTTTCCCCTGTTGCAATCTTGTCCCAGTTGCAGTAAACTAGAGCTACCTGAGGACCTACAAAGTCAGTCTATAGGGCTGAAAGAAACCCTGCATCTCACATGCAGTGAAAAAGGACACATGAAAATAATTAAGGTCCCAGGTTTACTTGTCTAACTACTCTTTCCTCTCAAGAAAAACCACACTGAGGTTTAGGACCCTGTAAGTCTCTCTCAGCTAATTAAATGCTGGTGTAAGTGGCAACGTTTTGGTAGCAGGGGCAGCCTCTGTGAGGAGAGATCTAACACACAGTCTGTGCTGAGTCCTTCCATCAAGATGGTGATGTCTCAAGGTGTAAGACAGGTTTAAGAAAGGGTTAAAAAAATAACAAGAGAAAAGTGAAAAGAAAGAAAGGGTGAGAAACATCCCTACAGAAAGTGAGGTAAGAGCAGAAAACAGGGTAGAAGGTGGCCCTGGGCATCAGAGTAGAGGTTCACCTGTGGCCAGCCCCCAAAGGAGACCACGGTGAAGCAGGCTCTCCTGGGGAGAGAACTGCTATGCACAGGGGACCCAGGTTGGAGCACAGCAATGGTGTGAAGAGGAAGGGAGCTGTTGTGGACTGACCCCAACCCAGATGCACCATCCACCCCACAGTGCTTGGGGGTGGAGGTTAGAGAGGAGCTATGAATGAAGAAGTTGAACTTGGAAAGAGGGGGGGGCAGGGGGAAGGTATTTGGGTTTTTTTTTTGTTTGTTTGTTTCTCAACATCCACATAAATTTTAACTGGCAGTACATTAAATTAATCTTGCCCATGACAAGTGCCTGTGACACTAATTGGCAAGCAATCTTCTGTCTTAGCCTCATCCACAAGCCGTTCCATCCTATTTCTGCCTCCATCTGGTTGGGGTGGGTGTGGGTGTCAGGCTGCTGGCCGAGGTTAACATAGCACAGGCAGTTAAAAACCAGAGACATTTATGATTTTCATTACTATCTACCTGCTGCTAAATAAACTTCTCCCCTGCCCCCAATACAGCCTGTTTTCACACCTAGATTTTTTAGACTGTTATACAGCATAACATGGATGAACAATGCAAAAGCAGTCACTGAACTGAAAAGTCAATACAGGCACTACTGTGTGCCTTTGCTACTGGTAGTCAACTGACAGATACACCAAGGGCTCATACTTCAAATGTGAATGAAGAAAACACTTGGCAACAACTAATGCTGCCTTCATGTCTGTTGTTTAGAGCAGCAGCTCACTTCCAGGCATCCAGGTGCGCTCTACTGCTTTGTTTTCATTATGACTTGAGATTTTTGCATCTTAACCTTTTTTTACATCTTAATCATTTTTACATCAACAGCCAAATTCAGCTGAGCGTCTTGGCTAAAAGCTTCCTGTTTAGACAGATAGAAACCAGATGGTGAGACTTCTTTTTATTTTTTTTATTTCAAAGTGAGGTCCAGAAGTCATCAAGCAAGAGGCCAAGAAACTCCCACATGCAAAAGTGCAGTAAATAAACCTTGCAAATGCACAGTAGGTTTCAGAGCGTTTGGCAAAGGAATAGGTGTGGCCAAGAGGCTACAATGCTCATCCTCACCTCTATTGTTTTATTTTGAGGATTTAGTGAGGATCCTTTGCAAGTGATTTTAATTTTAAAAGTAGAACCTACTAAAGTGTTCCTCCTTTTACTGTGAAGGGGGGAAAATGATTTATTATAATATTCATTATATTTACAAGTGCAATTTCATTTCTTTGGCAGAGCTCTCAAGGAAGTTTGTCAGTGAAAGGTAAAATTGCTAGGAGTCTAACTGCTGAGGGGGAAAAATAAAAAACTTTACTGAAACACTCAAAAAAAATTGAAAATGAATGATTTTATGAAAATCTGAGATCTCTGCTCCTTCTGTCAGTAAACTCTCCTCTGCCCCAGTAGTGTTTCTCCATTATTGCAAAGATTCAGGTTTTAATCTCTCTCCTTTCAAGGCCATGTCCAGAAGAGTTCAAATAGACTACTCAATGAGTCAGCAGGTCTCTATGAAAAGGCAGAGGGTCATCCTCTTAAATCCACTTGCATTAGAATCAGTGTTTGAAATTTCTCCATAAGTTCATCAGACCTGATGTATGCAGTGAGATTTCTATAAAGAAATTGAAAAGGCTATGCAATAGCAAAATTAAAAAAAAAATAAAAAAGGATTTTTTTTTTTGCATGAAAATTATTACCACTTCTGTTTAATCTTTTTCTGTATCAGAATGTTTGAACAGCAGCTTAGCTAGAAGGTCAAAAGGGTTTGTTGGGGTTTTTTTGAGGGGTCTGTTTGTGGGCTTGCTTTCATCTTTTAAGTTGGCTACTTTTTCCCACTTAACAGTTGAAGTAACCAATTTGTTCTTTGGAAAGACTACTGTTCTGGTTTGATCTTTCTGTCCTACGTGTTTGACTTGAGAGGAAACGCTCCTCATTTTACTTGCAAGTCGCGGAGGAGAGGAGCGAACACAAACTGGTTTGCTCAAATGCTAGACTCTCCTACTAGTTTTATCATTTAAACAAAAGAATCCCTGCTATGACATGACAAAAAAATGAAGTGCAAGTATTTCAGAGTTTGTTACAATCTAAGTTTAAAGGCTTCTCTACTTCCATGTGTTTAAAAAAAAACCAAACAAACAATAAAACAAAGGCCAAGTCTTCATTTGGCCTTTATAACGTCTTGTAGCCTGTAATGAGTATGTTAAATAAGCACATTTTCCCCTCTCTCCTTCTCCAGAGAGAAAGAGGGAAACTCTTGGTTCCCCAAACTTGAACCAAATAACAAAGTCCATCTTTCCCAAGAGGAAGAAGACAAAAGATTAAAATTAAAAAAAAAAATTAAACCTCCTGTTTTCTGAAGTCAGACTCAATTTATATCAGTTTATTTTTGGGAATCGAGTTCTATTGATACCTGGAAAAAAAATGGCATTTCAGATACTCTGTCTCCTAGTAAAGTCGGCTTATACTAGACAGCATATAAGTAGCACGAAAAATGGAAACTGATCTGTGGTGTCTGACGGTGTGGTGAATGACAGGCAGGGCATCAACCCCCTTATATATGCTACTACTTAATGGAGCAGCCTGATAGAGAGCAGAATACTAAGAAAGTCTTCTCATCTCATCTTGCAAAAAGCCAAGACAAAGCCTGATTCTTTCTCCAATGCTTTTGCAAAGCCAAAATAAATTTTCCACAGCTCCTGTTTAATAACAGGCTCTTGAGGAACTTCAAAAAAAAAAAAAAAAAAGGCTTAATCTGTTAGGAAGGAAATTATTTGCCTAACTATGGTTCTTCAGTCCAACTCAATAGGGCTGGGAAGAGATTCAGTTGTTCTCAAAAGCTTGTTTTGTGGATTCAGAAACCAAGCAACACAATAGGCTGCATCTGCACATTCAAACTTTTGCTGAAAGCATAGCCAAGTTAATAATTCACAGTAGTGTTCCTACTGCTTACATTCTGGTAAACAAGTGCTTGCAGTGACAACCAGGACTTGATATATTTATTCTCAAACACCCTTAGGTCCCTATTAAATTCCAGGGTAGGAAGCAAGGCCAATTTCTGTTTACAAAGCATTATCATTTATCATTTCAAAGAATGAAAGTATTAAAACAAAGGTGCAGTGTAACAGACCATAATGCTCTTTTTTTCTTTGTTGCATAAAACCAGTGTTCAGAAACAGAACTCAGACTGGAATTCCACATTGCCTGACTTAGTTCTGGTCTCAGACAAGCCCTGTCACTCAGAGGTGTTTGTCTCAGTTACTGCTAACAGTTAGCATGAGAAATAATTTTCTGGGAGATAGACATAAGTACAGAGAATGCTGCTTACAGACAAGCAGTTGTGTCCCATATCCAGCTTCATGAGGAATGGAAGGATAATGCTGAGAAATTACATCCTCAAGCACAGATAGAGAGAACATCTGTTCAGTCTCTTTCTCTTGCTAGAAGTTACCCCATGTGCAATGCTTAAATTTCATTTCACACTCTAGGTATTTGATCCTCTCAGGGGAAAATGGAGCTCACCAGTTCCTAGACAGTAAAATGAGACAACGTTCAGAAGGAAACACTTACTTATTTAGAAAAAAGGAGCGAAGGCTTGAGCGATGGGCAGAGAAGAACCTTGTGAGGTTCAACAAGGGCAAGTGCAGAGTCTTGCATCTAGGAAGATGCCCTCATCTGCATCTAGGAACAACCCCTTGCACCAGGACAGGCTGGGGAACGAACTGCTGGAGAGCAGCTCTGCAGAGAGAGACCTGGGAGTCCTGACTGATAATAAACTAAACACGAGCCAGCTATGTGACCTCGTGGCCAAGAAGGCCAATGGCATCCTGGGATGCATCAAGAATAGTGTGGCCAGCAGGTCAAGGGAGGTTCTCCCCCTCTACTCTGGCCTGGTGAGGCCTCACCTGGAGTGCTGTGTCCAGTTCTGGGATCCTCAGCTCAAGAGGGATAGAGAACTGCTGGACAGCGTCCAGCTCAGAGCCACCAAGATGATCAGGGGACTGGATCATACAAGGAAAGGCTGCGGGAACTGGGGCTGTTTAGTTTGGAGGAGACTCAGGGGAGACCTTATTAACATTTACAAATACCTAAATGGTAGGTGTCAGGAGGTTGGGGCACCCCTTTTTTCTATACTAGCTAGCAATAGAACAAGGAGTACTGAGATGAAGCTGGAACACAAAAAGTTCCAGTTAAATATAAGAAAAACCTCTTTCACTGTGAGGGTGATGGAGCACTGCAACAGGCTGCCCAGAGGAGTTGTGGAATCTCCTTGTCTCCTTCCTTGGAGGTCTTCAAGACCTGCCTGGACATGTTCCTATGCAAAAAAGGACCGTAGGACCATATTGGGATATTCACAGCTCAACTGGAGGTGCCCCATCTGCTTTTGTAAGGGATTTTAGTGTGCTGACAGGCTTCCCACAATGGAAAAGCTGCATGCCCAGGCCACGGGACTAGAAGGAATCATCAATGGTCCCATGTGAAACATGAAAAATCATCTACAGGCACCTGGTAAGCCGTATTTCCTAGCTAAAATAGTTTCTGAGATTGCATCATTAGCTCCTTCTTGCCTTCCCTACTCTCTTAAGTACCTAGGGTGCACAGCTTCCTTCAAATTTGATAGTCTCTCATCACCTCAAGATACACATTTCTTGGGGAAGGGTGAGGGGGAGGTGGAGAAGAGAAAGTGAGCAAGTGCCTGTGTAAAGCACAGATGCTGACAGAAGAACTGCCAAGCATGTACTGAAGGCATCTGTTCTGCTCAGCTAGCTAATAAACACACAAGTGTGTGCACAGCAAACATCAGCGGCAGCTGGCATAACAGAGTTTGTTGCCCAGTAACTAGCTGAAAATGTAAGTTAAGCTGGAAAACTAAAGTATTGATTAAAATAAAATTAAAAACCGAACTTGATAAATTGCTTTACATGAAATAAATTTATTGTGCATTTTACTTGTATCTTTTCTCTTCCCTCTTGTTTCTGCTTCACCTCATTGGGTGATTTCACATTCATTTTCCAGGAAATGCTGAAGGCCTAGCAGAATCTTCCAAGCTATCCAGCACATTACAATACAACCTTCTTATCTCTTTTAAACAGAAGGAAGTGGATCAAAATGAGAACATCTGTACTTCATTAAATGGTACAAGTATTTGTTCTGCAGCAGTCTGAACTTTTACCATTACTGA
Organism: Urocolius indicus; assembly: GCA_013401255.1. Classification (NCBI taxonomy): domain Eukaryota; kingdom Metazoa; phylum Chordata; class Aves; order Coliiformes; family Coliidae; genus Urocolius; species Urocolius indicus. The sequence goes on along the minus strand of WBNH01000509.1, from coordinate 56,516 downwards.
ATGAGAAACTGTATTACAGTTTTATAGGAACATTAACACAGTGTCAGTTATTTCAGGCACAGTGAAGACCACTGTGTTTCACAAGTTCAATACCTCCATACCTCCTTCCTACTCCTTCTTGGCCACACACACATTGCAGTACTTCACTGGTCACAGTTGTAGCTCTCTAGAGCATTAAGCCAAATGACTCAAACAGCTAATAAGATCACATAGAGAATAACTATTCATTATCGCCAATGCTACACCAGTTTAGTGTATTTTAGCTTGACTGGTTCATATTTATTCTTTGCAAAATGCTATTCAATAGCATCTGCTATTTAAGAATACTGAAATCATTGTACAACATCTCCCCAGCTTAGATACTGCCTCTGAAGCCAAATCAGAGATTTAACATCTAGATTTTGCAAGAGTAACAGGATGGAGCCGTATCCCCAGCAAGACAGCAGTAAGCCTCTCATTTATCCCTCACTTCCTTCCACAAAGTATTTTCAAGGCTGTTACACTACCAATCAGGAATATCTGTTGTGTCTTCAAGGACTGAAATTATTAAGTGGTTGAATTCAAGGAGTGTTATACAACCCACACACACAGAAACTCGTAAAACCTTGGCAGAGACAGCAAGGATTTTGCTATCCTGTAGGACAATGCCACAGCTACTTATGCTACAATCGAGTTCAAGATTAAAAAATTAGTAAAGTTGGCTTTTTGGCAGAAAAGATGGACTCAAATAGCACACAATATACTCATGTAGAAGCAGCATGTTTAGCTAGTCAGGGATCTTCAAATAGCTATGTAGTATTATTTAAATACTTTGTCTGAGTCTTAGGCTGATTATTTCTGACAAAATGACTTAGAGCAATGCATGCAGCACACAGTGTTTCTGTGACTGTTGATCAAAACACAACTTTCTCATTCTTTAGACAAGACTATTTATTATGAGCAAACAGACTGGATTAATAATTTAGTCAGTAGTGAATAAAACATGAAGAGGAATTTTTTACTACACATGAATGAAGTACAAAAGCCATATGATGTAGCAGATGGAACTTCAACCTGTAGCTGAATCCCATCCTGCCTTGTCCCATTCCCAAACAGCCTTCTATTTTTCCCTCCAGAAATGAGTCTGGGTGAAGAATCTGAGTTGCCACAGCAGAAACACAGTTAGATCACAAAGTGCTTTTTATCTTGCCAACATCTGGTCAGGCATGAACACTCCAGACTCCACAGACCGAATTTACTGGACCATCACCAACTGTGACAGCAATTTGAACACCTCTGTTAAGCCCAAGTGTATGTGCCTAAGGATAAGAAAACTCAAGACTGTGAAACAGCAACAGAGCAAGAATCCACTTACATAGAGCTCAATTATTTTACCATCTCTTCATTCACTGACCCCAAGGTTACAACTTAAGGATCCCAAATGAGGCAAGTGTTCCTTTGAAGACAAGTAAACACACTTTATCTTCTTCTGTTGTCTTCCATTTTCCAGTTTATTTAAGTATCTTAACAATAAAGAAAAATATCCAGCCTGGCTTCCACCGAAGTCAAAGGAAAGACTAATTTTTAATGAGCATGAAATACGAGCCAAGTTTACCGAACCCAATCTCTTATTTCAAAACATATTTAACAGATTAAAGCTTTTTCTACTCAATCTTGGTTATTTACTTAACATTCTCTTCCTCATTATTTTCCATTACCCTTCTCTGACTTACCTTTCCCTGCCTTTTCTGGCAGACTCTTTAAATTTATTTTTTCTTAATCAGTATTGTTGCCCAAGGTTCTTTATGACAGATCCTAATTAACAGAACAGCTTCACAAAAACTGTGCCTTGCATTGACAGTCTTCTACGAAAGCATATCAGCTTTCAAAGTACTGTCTACTATACAAGTAATTAGCTTGCAAGTTGCAGGAAAAAAATAAATACCTGTCTACAAAATTGTCAGTTGTAGATTTAAATCCTCCTATACCCTTCCTACCATCCTACAATTGTGTAGAAAATCAATTTTTATATTCAATTAATAGTGATGCAGAAATTAAGCCTACAAAGAAAACATTTGAAGTCAGTTTCTCCAATTTAGCATCCTTGCTTGAGGAAGGCAAATAAAGAATCTTAATTCTATTATTTTGGCACTTCTGGGTTGTTTAGTTTGTTTCGGCTTTTTCTTATTTTAGACAAAGTAATGGGTAGCAGATTTGAAAAGAGAAAACCAAATGCTGAGACTCAAGAGTGCTGCAAAAGATAAACCCTTGGCAATTGCATGTAACCTCTCCTCCAACTGATTCTGTTTGAATTACTAGAGTTAGAAAAGTTGTTTTTTTCATCTAAACTTGGAGGAGAGAATAAAAAAAATATTAATAATCTGTATCTAAGTTGAGATCATACAAGACTTCAGTTTCAGTTAGTTTTGGGAGAGATCACCTTTGGCAATTTGCCTTCTTACAATAGAAAAATTAAAGAATTTTTAATGAAATTATACAAATTGGGGTCAGAGAGGGTCATCTGCAAACAATGACAACAAAGTAACCTGTAGGAAAGAAACTATTTGCTGGAAGCTGCATGGCAATGTGAAGGCAACCTGGACACCTTCCAATGCCATCATTTGGGAAACAAGGTATTAACAAAGTCCAGTGGAACCAAGCTACATCACATCAGTCGATTTTTTTGCCCTTAAGTGCCATTATCAAAGTGTTTCATCAAGTATAACAGCATCTTTCCTAACTTCAACTGTCTCCATTGCCCTCTTTTTTCCCTCCACTCAGCTTATGAGCTGAAAGAAATTATCCAAGAAGTTATTATAGCTATGGGAACAGCTCAGTTGCACAGGTGAAACAGGTGGATAACACTGAATAACTCATTACAGCTTTAAGTGGGAAGAATGCTTTTGGAGTTAAATCTTCTAACGGATTTAGATCTTTCACATGGCAGTCTTTCCTTAAATATTATGCCTGGCGTAAACAAACACTTTTAGCAAGCCTGAAGAAATCAATTATATCTCAGTGACGGAAGGAATAAGAGCAACAGCTAGCATTTTCCCAGTTCTTTGGGGAAAGCTGCAAAAGCACAGTGCTTTACTGAGAGCCCAGTCTGATCCTAACTGGGCAGAAGTTGTTTTTTACAACTCCTACTTAATAGGACCAGTAAAACACACTAAGAATCTACCTTGTCAGCCATATCTCCTACAACAGAAAATCCCTTTTGGTCACAAGTGACAACTGTCATGCTATTAAATATTCTAAAAGATGTCATTTTTTTTTCCCATACCATAGATCTGCTAGAAGAACAGCACCGCTGCTTCTTGTATGTATGCAGACACTATCTGCCAGCATGTAACCTTCCACCTGGACCTTATTCTTGAAAATGGTAATGAGTCAAGTGAACAATAATCTTTCAGTATTATAAAATATTATTGCTACATAAGTGATTCAGTCTGGCAGATTCTCCTAAACCATCAACATAAACAGAAGAGGTCTCGTGCAACAGGCAGACATGGTGATAAAGGTATTTAACACAGTTGCTCCTATTACACAATGCAAACTAGCTGAATGACCCAGAACAGAAAGTGCTTTCAGATGAACCAAGAACAGGCAAGTTTATTCTTGTGGGTGGAGTATTTATTCTCAGGCATAAGACTCAGGCTAAAAACTTCCCCAAAACAACAAAATCAGAGCAATATGCAATTATCCAGTGGATCTTTTTAAAATCCTTTGAAATGTTCCCATTACCTGAAAGGAGGCATGCAACCACTCTAGAGAAAGAGACATAAATGCTTGAGACTCTCCATAGATCACATTAGAAAGTTTATGTGTGTTTTGAAGGAGAAGTTTTATTATGGATCAATTCCTTACAAAGTAATCCCTCTCTAACCATTACTTCGGTCTCTTTGAATTAAATTGTACTAACAAAGAGGCTCAAAATCTTAATGGATGTGAGATTTAAATCTTTTTAGAGTATCTCAATGATCAATCAGATTACATCTTCTTATTGCACAGCTATCGGGCAACTGCCGTCTTTGCAGCTGATGAAAAACCACATCAATCCACCTAAGCAAAGCTCCACACAGCTCTTGCTTACTCTCTTTCTGTATGGCATCTCCCACAGTTGCACTGACTTGCATTACCCTCGCTGGATAGTAGAGAGGGAGATGCTGTATTTATTACTTCATATAAAGCACTGCTGTGGTAAAGTCACTGTGGAGCTGCCAGCACTAGAGCACCTTTCCCTGCTGGAAAGCAGACGGGTCTGAACAAGATCTGGAATGTGTCTCATGCTCTGACCTGCACCTCCAACAGTTTTGGGGCTGGTTTGAAGGCTTTCCACACCAGTGCCACAGTCTAACAGATGAAAACTTCGGTTGTGCAGATATATGCTCAAAGACGGCACTGAACTAATTTACTAGGCCCGAGGATCCTAGGTATCCATCTACACATGGCCAGCTACGGGTCTGCTGCCACCCAGCAGGTCTCCTCCACAGAAGACTGGGAAGACAACAGGACACACAGAGGGGGACATATGGGAAGTGCACTTTCATATCTTCATAAAGATATGAAGGTCTTATCTTCTTTAAAGCATCAAGGCAACAATAATGCACCTAAGCCTTAAAAAAGCTTTGATTTACCTTCTCAAATGCAAAGGTCACTCTAACTGGGAGCAGGGGAGACATCATCCTGTTCTTTCCTCAGAAATAATGTAGTTTCTCAAATTATCTTCTTTGTCTTTTAAAGTCAAGAACATCTTCACTTGAAGTTTAATTAAAACCATTTGTCTTAGGATGTGATGTTGCTATTTCTAAGCATGGTTTTTAGTTAAAATAATGGGAAAGGGGGTACGGGAGGGAAGAAAATAGTCTGTGCTTTAGTTTGTCTCACTAGGAAGAAACTCCAGGGAACACAAGATATAGCTTATTTCCCTTAAAATATACACATGCTTCAAAGCAGAGATTAGCATTACTGAATATAAGAAAATCTTGATTAGACTATATGGTAAAAATTATCACCTAGGTTTATAGTTCCATTCATTCAACAGGGAACTTCAAATTCACACCACAATTTACTAGTCATACATTTCCCACAAGTTAATCCCTTTGGGGTGGGGAGGAGAAAAACCACATCCTTTAAGGATTACATTTCACATGTGCAGTGTAACTCAAAACCACACACAGAGTGAAAAGAAAGATGCACACTAGCCTGAACCCATTGCTAGCATTCACCAACAAATATCCCCCTTCCAGGTCTACAGCATTGCCAATGGTTTGGGGTTTTGTTACACAACTGCAAGAACTGTTTCAGCTCCCACTGCGCACAGATTTTCTCTGCTAGCAATTGTTAAAGACCGTTTTCCCCGCTGTGTTATGGAACAATGGGAATGATAAATGTACCCAAGAGCAATACTTGAGTTGAAGATTATTGATATCAAGTGCTGGTGTTTGGCATGAGATAAATTAATTTCTGTTACATTACAGACAGTTCACCTCAGCCAAAAACCTAACCTAATCTCATTTTTCTAGAGGAAAAAATCCCAAACTCAACATAAGTAAAAACATGTTTTAGGAAGGTTATCCACTTAAAGAGACAGGGCTAGTCCCATTCTCTGTTAGGTACGGGCATTAAAATGCATAAACAAAAACCCAGGTACATTTTATCTGAAGTTTAGAAAAATTCAATAGTGTGAAGACCTAGCTTTACCCATAAATACAACCATCCCTTCTAGCACAAGGCAACAGCCACTCCTGTGCTTCGGTCCCCTTTTTTAATCAAGGTTGTTTGTTTATTCAGCCATTATGAAGTGGGTGAAAGTACGGTTTTGCTTAGGTATGCTTTGGTCACCATCAGCTCTCCCCTAGGAATCATTGTTAACAACCACAAAATTTGCTTATCTTAATATTTCAGTATATTCTCCTATTTGTACTGAACATCCTTTTTATCAAAGGTACACATACCACTGGGTTCTTTGAAGCACTTCAAAGCTTCCCTTTTTAAAAGCAGCTACGGGAGCACATACTCAGCCACAGCTCACCCCGTGAACAGCCACTTCAGCCATCTCTCACACAGCATGTGAAATGTCTTCTGAGCCCAGGTCTCACACATCCACCTCCAGACATGGATGGATGTGGTGGACATGACACACCTTACAGGACTGGTGCCACATGAATGTTGCAGCAGGAGAGGACACAAGGTCAGAGCTCTGCTTTAGGAGGATCTTGTTCAGGGGCAAAGAAGAGAGGGGACAAGGCAGAAAAGAATGAATATTTTTCTACATAGGCGATATACAGCTACATAACTGCTTATTGCATTGATGATAAATGCAAGTACTTAAGTAGTGAAAAACAAAATACATGCAGTTTCTCAAAAGCAGATATAGAGCATGAGGTGCACAAATACAAAATATGTCTTGAATAAAGTCTTATCATTTTTTATAAACAAAACAACACGACTGGGAGCTGAAATCCTTCAGGCTTTACCATTCTGTAAATAGCCAAGTTACATCTCAAGCATTTGTTTGTACATGACCACATATGACTGGAGTGCTTTTTAAAAAAGGGAATATGTTTGGCACTCATTTCATATGGGCATTGCTTTAGGCACTCTGTACATTACAAAGGAACAGACATAAAATTTTTAAAAAACCAAACACAAATTACCACACCTCCTGCCCTATTAAAGAAACAGTCCTTGCAAGCCAACTGAAAGACACAATGAACTGACACAGGATTATCAACTGGGAGTAAAACTCAAGCTTTTTGTAAAGTTTCATAACACAACTTTGAGATTGTAAAAATGACATAGAAGAATGTAAAGATCATCCTTTAAATGCATTGATATGGATTTTCTTTTTCCCTAGACTATTACAGCTCTTCCTGCAATAACAATACTTCTGTTTCCTTTATCTCCTCTAGCATTGTTCTAGTGTGTGTAATGCAGGCACCTTATGATCATGAGTTTGCCGCTGGACCTTAAACCCTAATCTTGTGAGTGAAATACTTCTTACTTACATTGCTTTAAACAGAAAATGTTGGAAGAGTGAAAGGAGTTCATCGTTGGTCAATTAAACAGATACAGCTTAGCTTAAATGCACTCCTTCTGAAGCTGGCAGCTGTAATTGTGGTGTACCAGACTATGGATAGAAGCAGCATGTGTCCAGGAAGTTTCTGTTTGTGCAAACATGATGTGTACTCTTAACCACAGAAGTGGCATGAACTACCTTTGCTGCTCAGGGTAATCAAGTGGAGGGTAAGAAATGTAATGTGTAATTGTAACAAAGCAAAGGAGAAAAAGACAAATGTAATTGTAAGAAGTAATGCATATTTTACTTGATTCTTTCCTCCATTCCCATTATTACTCCATTTTCTTATTCCATACCTTCATCTCATAACCAAGTGCAGTTTACATCAATAGTTGTGTAACACTTCCTTCTGTTTGGTTTCAATACTGTGGTGGTTTAGCCCTGGCTAGGTACCAGATGCCCAAGTCATTCTATCATCCCCTCACCTAAACTGGACAGGAAAGAGAGAAATATAAGGAGAGGTTTGTGACTCGAGATAAGGACAGGGAAATTTCTCAGCGATTGCCCTTGTTACTGCTGCAGTACATTGAGTCTCACTTTACCTACATGTTTTGATAAGCCAGAAAGTCATGACATCAAGAGAACACAGCAGAAAATCCAATAAAAACACCTTAAGTATCAATCAGGTTCTACAATTTTTACAGAATAATTTATTTACAAAAATCCAGAGATCTCAAATCACTATTTTGCATTTACTGTAATTACATGATCAGTGATGTATGCATTCTTTCTTGCAGGGTGAGGAACATGAATCAGAGAAACCAGGAGACAAGTACCTGGTAGAACCACAGTGCAAAAAAAGGCTTTGCTACCTACTCAGTCAGCAACCATACAGAAAAGGAAAACATCAAGCACTGTCAGCAATCAAATCTCATAATTGTACCCAAGCATAGGCTGTGATTCTACAGTTTGCAATTTCTTTTTAGGCTGGCCTAGAAGTCATTTCATTAGCAGTAATAAATCAGAACGTGAAATTTCACAGATTTTGGCAGAAAAAAACTACCATTTTTTTTTCATCACAACGCTTTTAATCAGCAGGCAATTCAACAACCCTATTGTGGAATATATCCTGATACTATTAGGGTAGTAATTCTGGCTCTGAAATTCAGAGTCTAGGTTTTTCTCATTAATCAAATACAAAGGCAGTGAAATCCAAACACATATAAGCTATTCAATCGTGAACTAAGAGAAGCATTGGCAAACTTCCTACTTGACACAAAAAACAATCCAAGTAATTTACAGCGCGTTAACTTTTGTCATACTCCTGCGTAATACTGGAAATTAGTTATAACTTTGTAAATGGATATATAAATTTTCTTTAGGAATAGCCAATTCATTTTACTTAAAAGTGCATTCTCCTAAATATAAACAACGATTCGCAAATGTTCTATTATGCATGATTAAAACGAACAATTTTTAATGTCTTAATCTGTGTGGAAACAGAAAGGAAATGAGCCATAAAAATGGATGCTCAAACTCCCACATTCATCACATTGAAGAAGATGGTCCAGCATCACTCATTTGTTCTCTGTAAGAGCTTCATCAAGAGGGAAGCTGCCTCTTCGTTAGTAAGGCTATTTAATTTCATAGAATCATAGCACGGCGGGGTTGGAAGGAAACTTTAGAGATCACCTAGTCCAGCCCTCCTGCAGAAGCAGGTTGACCTAGATCAGTTTGCACAGGAACATGCATGTCCAGGCAGGTCTTCTGTGATAAATTCAATAATTTGCTTCTCATATTACTAGTCTGAATAGCTACAACTGCCTTTAAATTCATCTGAAGAAACACAGTACTTAGTAAAAAAATTCTCTTCACACCTACTTTTCTTTTCTGTCCTCTGCAGTTTACCTCTTTCTTATCATTACCTTGTTCAGGGTGGATAAGTAGCTGGCCAAGAATTTCCACTGGTGCTTTTAAGACCATAAAAATAAAATCGCTTGAAAATGCAATTTGATGCCTTTCAGCCTGCTACTTACTTCTAATTTCAGGCCAAAGTCTCATCCTTGTTCACTCACATCATCCATACAAGCTCACTCCCCTCACTCAGCTGGGGAGACTGCACCAATTTTGACCTTTGCTCCCCCTACACCTCCAACACTAACCCTCAAGTGCTGCTTTCCACATTGCATCACTCCCTCTCCTCCCCTCAGCCAATTCCTAAGTCAAAATACACTTGGTTCAACACCTTGCCGTCGCTATGAATCCTGTGGCTGCCAACTCCAACCTCATGTTTGAGGCACTTTGAACCATGCAAAGCACCTATCAGACACCCTGTGACTGCTCCACAAGAGACCCAGTTAAAAACTCAAGCAGATGACAGGCAGCATGGACACAGCCAGTACCTTCTGGAAGAAGCCAGCTGGGCAAGCCTGAACTCAAGCAGATGCCTTTTGCAGGATCTGTCAGCTCAAACGGGAAGCTCCTCAAGGACAATATCATGTCTTTACGTTTGCAGAGCTCCCCCTGCAATGAAGCGCTGACTCTAGCTGTTCGAGACCCTGACTGTTCACACTATCAGCTTCACAGTAATTAGATTAAATCTGTCACTCAAAACTGTATTTCACACAGGACACTGCAGAATCCAGCAAGGCACGTTTCTGTTCATGATGTCATTATCCTTCAAGAATGTTACAACTAGCGATGCCTTCACATGTTTAACACATACTGCTTTGGCAGTCTTGTTCTCCTGAAATTACTGGACTCCAATGTATCACATTGAGTTTAATAAGAGTGAGTTAGTAAAAGACCCAAGCCCTGCTTCTGTTTGAACACAAAAATGCTGTTTTGGTGAACAGATGCACTCTGCATGGAGGTGTCATTTCAAAAAGGCAGCATTTCATGAAACACAGCGCAGAGTCACAGGATTTCCAATGTTGTCTCCCACATAGGCCTGAATTTGAGATCTCAGCTATGATGAGTGAAGGTACTAGGGAGCTGCTCTTTAGATATAAGAGGGCAACAGCCCCATGCATAATTTGGTGCACTAAAGCCTGCATCTCTGTGTTATGCATTTTTTTTCCTAAATTCAGATTTTGTCTTCTCCCATGACTAAAGAACCATCACAATTGGACTCCACATTAACCCAAAATATTTAGTGAATAGAACCCACTGCCAAAAGCAATCTTCCTTTCCTTTATATCCCTCATAGAATCATACAATCATAGAACGGTAGCGGTTGGAAGGGACCTTTAGACATCTAATCCAAGCCCTCTGCAGAAGCAGGTCCACCTAGATCAGGTCACAGAGGAACGCATCCAGGTGGGTATGGAAACCTCCAGAGAAGGAGACTCCATAGCCTCCCTGGGCAGCCTGTGCCAGGGTTCCCTCATCCTCCCAGGAAAGAACAGTCTTCACTGACCTCCGAAGTACTAGTTCTACAGCACTCACATGTCAGCTCTATCACATACAGAAACACTATACTTTGCACAAGCAGCTAGCAACCTCTATATTTAAGCAACTTTTAAGTCTATATAGATACATGATATGCTATGACTTTTGCATTTCTCCTTCGTTTCTATCTCACTTCCATCCAAGCTTTCATCCAGCACAAAATCTAACCAAAAATACTGGAAGTCTCAACAATACAGCTGAACTGGTTGGAGTTTCCTATCGAAGGATATGCTATTTTTTAATTGCTCCTCAAAGTGAGTATTCCAGAATAAATTGTTAACCACAACCCATGTGACAAGCTGTTCAGAAGCATCTATCCTGCCATCATTACCCTAAACAGTTTTACTATCAAGGGAACACCACAGTAGTTTAATAACCATGTAAGTAGAAAAAACAAAGACAAGCAGAGAAAAGCAAGCAATGACAAACCTATGGATAGAGTACAGATTTTGCATGGGAAAACAAGAGCTAGGACTGGAGCTTTTTATAGCTTCAGTCCTTCATGCAGCAGTAACAATTCAGATATAAATTCTAGGCATAAAAGCATGAATAATAATGGACTTATTCTTCACAACAGTTTTTGCAATTACCAAAATAAAAAAATTGGGATTTAGCCACTTATACACAAGGAAAAAAACCCAACCAGATGGTATTAAAGAAAACACTACACAAACTGGGCCAATATGAGACACACACAACACTGACACATTATCAATGATAAAAGAATTGTTTGTGAGGAGAGCAGGGCAAAAGAGTCAAACAAGGCATCATACAAGACGCTCTGGAAACATTCTAATAAACTATTAGAAACATTAAAGTACAAAGTCACTGACACAATTAGAACAGCTACTAAAATCAAGTAGCTTCTTTGAGTCCTGTCATTATCTTTCACAGCCTTATAGAACCTATGCTTTACGACAACATAATGGAAAATCAAATACACAAAACTAACTTTGACTAAAGCTTTTCATTTGTATCTAGTAATTTACCAAAGGACACCATAAATTTCCATTGAAACACACATAAGAAGTTAACATAGATGAGTTTCTTTTCTTATTATACTCGTTAATTACTCTGTTTCTCCTCAAGAATGCTGGCAACAGAGTACTAATGAGGTGGGGTTAAGATTTTGTAATGGAAAGCATCTGATACCACATTCAAAGGCTTATATAAAATATTTACTACAGATGATGTTTGCTTAAGGTAGTACTTCAAGAAGTTATTTCATCATTTCCCTCTTAGGGAATTTTTATTTAGCTTTATAGGTACCACAAATGGATTCTGAAACTATACCATGTGTTATTTCACTGATCTAGAAGCTATAAAAGTATTCATTTTTGTAAGTGAGACTACTTGCAACATTCAGTGGTTATAAACTAACCAGAAAGTGATGCTCTCAAAATTTACTGATATATACTGTTATATTCCTAAACTGAAGCAGGAATAAATTTAACATAATCACCAGAATCTGGTATAAGTCATCATGAAATTAAACATACTACCACTTTCTAGTTCAAGAATAAAAATAATAAATCTGAGCAATACTTTGCATTTTCTTAAATACTGATTTTTAGACTATAATCTCATGGGTCTTCCTGACTTCTCCTGTACTATGATTTCTAACTGTGTCTCCATAGCACAGCAGAGATGTAGAGACTATTGTGTCTTGGTTGTTCAGTGATGCTAATGGACCTTCTTTTTCTTCCAGGGTGGTATGTTTGCTTAACTGGTCTTATAGTTTTAGAATATTATACATCATAAGAATATTACTAAGCTCTCCCTTTAGTTTAGTTGGTCTTTTGACTTTTAAGTGCTTCTCAACAATATAAATTTATATATATTTGAAAAAGTCTGAAGAACTTCCTCCTAGATATACTCCTAGTGTTTATTTGCTTAAAAAAACCCAAACCTCTTGGTGCTATACCTACAGCCCTGCAGATAAAGTGCTACAAAACTTTCATGAATCTCAATGACTAGATCTCCATGCTTTCTAAAAATCTGTCTATCAAGATAGAACATTTCTATTTAATTACCAATAGAAGTTGCTGTAGCATACAGTAAGCAGTATACAATCTTGGATTTATAGGCTCTTTTCCCATTCTTTTACTTCTTGGCTTTGTGAGCACTGTTCTGTGCTACTGCAGGGCAGATACTATCGTATCTTGATTTAGGTATAGCTGACCTAGAGGAACACTGAAGCCTGAGCCACTACATACTTTCACATAATTTCACAGATACTCTACAGAAAACTGTAGCTTGGAAAGGATTATTAATTTTAAACAAATAAGTTTAAACGTATACTTAAAAACTACATCTTAAAAGTATGTTTTAAATATATTTCAAACAGTATTTTTATTTGCCAGGTATGGCTTGACAAATTACGATTTTACAGGATCTATTTCTATAAATAAAACCCCAAAACTAGTGTCAACTTCTGAACTTTATCAACTAGGACAAACCTTTGGGTAATAAACAAAATCACTTCCACAATCCTATACAAATAAAGATTGTTTTCTTAGGCTAATTCTGGCACTCTTAAGCAAGAGATTGAGGATGATCAAAAATCTTGATAACTAGAACTTTGTGAAGAAACACTTAAAATCGAGGATGAATAATTGGGAGAGTTGGAGGAAAAGAAATTGACACTAAAAAGATTATCTTTCTGTACTGCTGTGACAGAAAATTAAACAAGCTCTGATGAGAGCTCAGATGAGCCAGTTCAGATGTCATGATCTTATAATAATGTTTAACAAAAGCATCTTTTGTTGTATTCTGCTTTGCTAGAAAACAATCTTCAGATTTGAGGATACAATTGTTTAGGTAGGTGGAATAGTGCTTGATTCCTTCACCATATCAACAAGTATCCGACTGCAAAGCATTTTGCATTTTAGGCCCTATTCTACAATTAGTTTTGCTTGTCCTACACATTATTTTACTTTATAATCATGAGATGCCTTGTTTTCAACAGTGTCTTTGAGAGCTATCCCAAATATGCTCTGGATTAACTACGACCATTCAGCTTACACATATTCACTTAAAAGGACTTCACTACTTTTCAGCCATTATATCAACTGTGTGTAGGATCTCTACACAACAACTCTTCCTTCTTTATGTGAGCAGGTGCCTGTACTGACAGACTGTATACCTCAAGTCTCAGATGATTTTCCCTAACAAGGAATGGAGAAAAAGAGGAAGGAAAGAAATGAAACACCCTGGTAAATAAAGCCTGTGTAAAAATGGCAAAGAGTTTACTTTCTGGTACTTCAATAACAACCTTCCTTTTTTAACTTAACCACTTATTTTTTGTTCCATTGGTGGTTTTGCTAATTCAGCCTAAAATTTAAAAATGAATTGCACTGGTTTGTTGGGAAGTTTTTTTGAGATGTGTACTTTTTTTTTCTCTCAAATAAAACCTAACAATAATCTTGTGCCTTCAGTTGCACTGTGTTTTCCTATAGCTGCAAATTTTGTTGAGTTTCATCAGAGTAACTGAGGACAGAGCCTGCAGATTGAATGCAGCTAATCTTGCTGAGCTGGGATGCAGAACAGGTCCATGGGATGACTGCTCTGAACTGACAGCTCCATTAGAAACACGTGAACATGCCTGGTTAATGGCAAAACATATAAGGGCTATGACTGTGCATGAGGAACAGTGCAGTGGCTGAGGAAGATGTTAATTTTCTCATTCATTGCCTCCCAAAGAAAAACCTATGCCAAAGTTTCCATTATCTAATGAAAATGTTAAATCCTTTTCAAATATTCAGCAACTGTGAGTTGAAGCTGCTAGTTAATTTAAACAATACTGACTATTTTTGTTTTGCATCTACTATTCTAGATCTGTCTAATACGATTTTTTCAGCTTACATACAACATGAAGATCACAGACCTGTTAAGAAAATGTCCCATTCAGAAACATAATCTTGGATGGAAAGTGCTTAACCATTTAGGAAGTTTTTTTAAATTATGTATGGAGATGAGTCTAGAGAAGAGAAGGCTCTGTGGAGACCTTATGGGAGCCTTCCAGTACCTAAAAAGGCCAAAGTATTCTATGATTTTATGATACCCTACAGACATACAAGAACATGGGAAATGATGAAGTAAAATATAGGAAACTATGAAACAACCCTAAAAGCTTAAAGTTAGGGAATGCAGCATCTCTTGCAAATAAAAGTCTGGACTGTGCTTAGTCTGTACCTTTCTTGCAGCGCACCACAATAAAATTGGTCCCTGGATAGTCAAACTTAAATGTGAAGAGATCTTGAATTGTTCTCCCTTTAGCTATTCTCAAGTCGTTTCCAGCAGTTCCTCGTGATGTTTGCCCAGCTCATCTGCAGCATGTGCTGCTTCTCCCTGGAGTTCAGTCTCCTCCTGTGAAACGTTCAAATTTATTTTAAAATAAAAGCATTGTAACAGGCGTATCAAAACTTAACCATTTTCTCCCTTTCTCAAAGAAATGTCTCCTTGCTGTTCGTTCATTCTTTCTTTCTTTCTTTCTTTCTTATAGTAACTAGCAAAATGCATGCTTTCACAGTCTGCCACTGTTCTGTTATAGCTATTGAGCTGCATAACAAAAAAAAAAACTGGCTAATCAAGCTGAGAGTTATTTTTTCAGCATCTCCTGATCTAACAGGAGAAAAGCTTCTGAGATCGTGGAGGCTAAGAACACAGCTGTAGGCATAGAAGGTGGAGAAGCTTTAAAGTAATGTTAATTAGCAATTCATAACACATGTAATAATCTGTGAATCCAGAGTCTTGACAAAATATGCACCTCTGCTAATGTTTTTTTTCAGTTACATTGCTTTAAAGCTTACTGTCAAAATGAATCCTGACTGTCAGCTATGGCATAATTTATCCAGCACACTAATTTTTCCAGGAAAGAATAGCACAATGTTATTGCTTAAAAGCATCATATGTCATTTTGTAGCTGCGTTCCAACTGGAACTTAAATTGCAACATAACTAAAAATAGTAGCAGATGAAGTTAAAATAACTTCAACTTAATGACTGCTGCAGAAACATCTTCACTGTTTATCTCAATGTTACAGGATCTTGGATCTAAAAAATTTCAAGCTACCTTTCAATTTATTTAGCTGATGTGATGTCTTCAGCCAGTTTCGGAAACTTTCTGACAACTCTTGAACAAGTAAAATTAAAGTTAAGTGACTGAGATAAATAGTCCAAGAAATATATCCAAAACAGCTAGATAAGGCTTTTTTCAACATGCAAATGTTTTATTTGAGCCATTAACATCATTGTTAAAGCAGGTTTAATTTCTGAAACCCTTAACAATCTTAAATAACTGACATCCATCTCTTCATTCAAAATACGATACTTTACATTACACACAAACTGAAGCACACCAGCCAACAGCCTGCTGATAGCTACAAATACTAGGAAATTCAAAACAGACCGCCTTTACACTGGAGAAGCAGCTGAAGGGAAGTGAGTCCAACAATGCTATATATGACCCTTTTCTTCCCCTTCCCAAGTGGAGATATAGTGCATTTTCCTCATAAACTCCTTACCAAACTTCTCCAAAGGAGAAGCAGCATATGGCTTGTGACAGGAAAAAATTTAAATATAGGTAGGCGCAGTAAGCATTGCAACACACGCTTGCCAGTTTTCTCTTCTCCTGCTGGTCCTTCCAAGTACTTAGGCTTCCAAGTACTTACTAATCCCACTTGCTTCTGCAAACTCATTTTTATTGTGGTTTTTTTTACATCTAAATGGTGAGGGAAAAGGTGGCCCTGGAAGTGCCCTGGATTGTTTGTCCAGGAGGATGAAAAAAACATGAAAGCAATCAGAACTTTTGGCATTTAAGGGAGTCTGCCCATGAGAGATAGCAAGTTCCACCATTTTGGGCCAATGCTAAAGCCTCTCTAGTGTATGCTAACGAGCAGCGTTGCATTCAATCTCTTCCAAGAAGCCTCAGGAGTACAAATGACAACCTCCTATTCCATTTCTCAGAGATTAGTGCTTATTCTAACTATGAGAGCACTTGCAATAGCTAATCATAAAGCAGATGCTGACAGCTTAGGCAAAGTCCAGAAATAAGCATACTCATGATTTCTGTACTGTCAGATGCTAGACTCAGCCAAAGAAAGGTTCAGCAAATTCAAGCTGTCTTGCACCAAGCTTTTCCTGATTATACATGACCTTTCCTACTGGTTACAAGCTATGTGGACTCTCAGAGCCTTGACACTTGCTAAAACATTTGGAAATGTTATGATCACGTCTTCAAGTTGTACTTAAGAGAAAGACCTTCTGAATGCATTGCTGACATTCTTATTCATCTTATCATTTCCTTATTGGTTTACATGCTTTTATTCTATTTTGTCAAATATAAACTTCAGTTAGAAATTCCCAACTAGCTGAAAGTGCAAAATGCATAATGAATAATGACTTTTTTCTCAGCCTATACACATACTACAGATGGCAGAAAATGTTTATTGCAGCCAGTGTCTCCTTAGAATTTCCGTTCTTCTCTCTCTAATAATTGGGTGTCTCAATTTGTCCCTAGGAATATCCTACATTTTTTTTCTTTAGTCCAATTTTTACCCACATAATCTTTACAGATTTCTGGAAAAAAGTTATTGGAATTTTCACAGTCCAATTATCTTTTTTTATATGTTTCTGGTAGAACAAACTATTTTGTATATGTAATTTTACATATTCTACATTATCTAAACCCCCATTTTAGCTTAAAATAAAAGTTTTACTTAAAACAGAGTATGATACATGAAGCAAAAAAATACCTCAAGAGTGCACAGAACACACTTGAAAGCATTGACTTAGAAACTAAAAGTATTATTGTTTTTTAACAAGTACATCTGATGCAAATTCATGTTTCCTTTAATAAATGTTTACAAGTTTAATTAACCTAACATTTCTGAGACTAATCAGTATTTACATCAGCCTGTACCATTATCTGTGTTTATAACTAAAAGCAAAACAACACAAAAGTGAAGGAACAGATTTGCCATTTAATAATGAAGTCAAAAATTCAAAGAAAGAGATCAGTCACTCTAAACAACACAATTCTTGAAAAATAAATTTGTACTCCTCACTGACTACTCCATGGACTCATGTCTGGCTAAAAATCCCTGCTTTAGATCTAATTTGGGAAATCTTAAAAATAGAGGTGATTATTAAACAGATAATTACTTTTTACTTTATCAGCACAGGATGTTTATTCCTGATTAACTTTCTACATAGATGTTAATCTTTAATATGTTAGAAATAGTTCTTGCATTTCACAATACTTGCTTGTCCATGGTGCCTGAAGGTTATGTTCCACTAAAGCATTTTAGTGTTCTCAGTAAAGGCATGAAGTATTATATTCAGATCAAGAACCCTAAAACAGAGGATGCTACATCATCAACCTTGAACCACTGTAAAGAAAGAACAGACGTCAACTTTTTTTAAAAATCAATTCACATCACAAATGATGGCCTATGGAAATGCACGTCAGGAATTCTCATGTCCTGACTCACTGCTCAGAGGACAGGATCAGTGCTTGGGGGACCAGCTAACCAACAGATCTGGGCTGTAGCTTGGATCTTTCCACACTGGGAATCTGGGAGTGGTTGGTTGCCAAACATCTGCTTTCAAAATAGGCAGAAAGCAGAAGTAAAAGTCTTCTGATAAAAAAGCAATTCCAATTTCTGAGGAAAAGGGATTTATTTTGGCATGCCCAGTTTCCAAAGACAGGTTCTGCTCCTTTGAAAGGCAGGCCCTGTTTGACCAATCTGATTTCCTATTACAAGGTAACCTGCTTAATGTATGAGGGAGAGGCTATGGATGTGATCCTCCTGGACTTTAGTAAGGCCTTTGACAGTGTCTCTCACATAATCCTCCTGGAGCAAATGGCTGCCCATGGCTTGGATGGACTTGCTCTGAGACAAGTGGAAAATTGGCTGGATGGTTGGGCCCATAGAGTTGTAGAGAATGGAGTTGAATCCAGTTGTTGGCCAGTTACCAGTGGTGTCCTCTAGGTCTCAGTGCTGGGGCCTGTTTTGTTTATCAATGATCTGGATGAGAGGATTGAGTGCACTCTCAGTAAATTCACTGATGACACCAAGCTGAGCAGAAGTGTAGATCTGCTTGAGTGCAGGAAAGCTCTTCAGAGGGACCTGGTTAGGCTGGAGCAATGGACCAAGGCCAATCCTATTAGGCTCAACAAGGCCAAGTGCTGGGTCCTGCACTTGGGCCATAAGAACCCCAGGCAATGCTACAGGCTTGGGGCAGAGTGGCTGGAAAGCTGTCCAGAGGAAAAGGACTTGGAGGTGTTAATCAACAGCTGTCTGAATATGAGCCAGCTGTNAGGTGGGGGTTGATCTCTTCTCTATAGCAATGAACAACATGACCAGATGATCTCTAAAGGTCCCTTCCAACCCTATCATTCTATGACATGAGGAAATGGGCTCAAGTTGTACCAAGGGAGGTTTAATTTAGGACNATGGCATCCTGCCTTGTATCAGAAGTAGTGTATCCAGTAGGACTAACTAAGTGATTGGCCCCCTGTTCTCAGCAGTGGNTTAATTTAGGACTTAGGAAGAAATTTTTCACTTAGAGGTTTGTTAAGCATTGAAACGGGCTGCCCATGGAGGTGCTGGAGTCACCATCCCTAAAGATATTCAAAAGACACATAGATGAAGTACTGAGGGATGTGATTTCGTTTAGTGATGGAACTGGCAGTGTGAGGTGAGTGGCTGGACTTGATGACTTTAAAGGTCTTTTCCAACCATTATGGTTCTGTTTTCCGTAATACACAATGAATGGCTTTGACATGGTGGTGTTAACTCTGTTAGATGGCTTTGTTCCACGACATCTCTTGTACAATGAGGTAGGCTTCATCTTCAGACTATGCTGTCTTTTGGGGTGCAGCATGGTTCTCCTCATGCTCCGAGGGCTCTATATCTAATGAAAAAAAAAGTGTGGGGTGTGTTTTGAACCCAGATCTTGTGCCATGGACAGAGTAAAGCAGAATCATGACCTGAAAAACTTTCCTGGTCTTGCCCACGTTACAAGTACCTAGTTTATTTTCTGACATCAAGAAACAATCTTTACAAATTTCTCCTTGTAAAGACAAATCTTTCACCCATCTTTGATTTGGAAATGGAACAGAGTGATTTGAGCAGCTTACAGAGCAATTTTGTAACAATTTTGCAGCTTACAGAGCAATTTTGTAACTTAAATTAAAGCTACACAGAACTTTCACTGAGCAACTAAAATAGACTCTCATTCTGATGGGTAGCTGCAGCAATCTCCCATGGAAATTTCTCTCCTGTTTCAGTCCCAATTCCAACAACATGCTGGTAAATAACTATTTGACGCTCAACTGCTCCCATCCTATATAAGTCTCTTCCAAAGGTTTTTAAACCTCATCAGCCCACTGACAGACTTTAAAAAAATTAAAATCACTCATTGTAAGAGACTTAATGAATGTCTCCTGTTTTTTTATGCCAGTTGGACCATGCGTATATGTATACAAAAATCCAGAAATATATCTATAAATCCAGTAATGAGACTCACAACAATTTTTGTTCCCAGTCAATGGCAAGATTTGTGATGAAAGGGTGAGGATACAGTGCTTTGGATGCTGGTTGGATGCAGGATTGAATCTGCTGACATAAAGGGACATGCCCCACAGCACAACCTTCTTCAACAGTTACGAAGACCGAAGGACCATCCTCCATCAAGTTTGATTCTGCTGTGGATTTTATTTTCTTCCACAGCCTTCACTCTTTACAGCAGTATGTCAAAAAGAAGTCTGATTCCATAATTCTCTCTCTGTGAGAGAGTTACATTTCAGCATATTTCTAAATTTTTAAGTTTTACATCTAGTCAGGTCAGGTAAAAAATGAATTTTTAAAAATTCATTCTCGAATGCAATTCACCTGGACTCTTAAAGGCACATGATAATCTCCATTGGATAGAAAAGGGGTGTTAACAACAGACATCAAGTAAAAATAAGGTGTTTCTCTAAAGCCTAATTCTAAACCAAAGCATATGGCTCATAATATTGTCCATTTAAAGTGTTATGCATTTTAATATACCTCTGTCCGTGTTAGGTTCATTTGCCTCAGTCCATAGCAAGAAAAAAGTTTTGATCTGTGCATCACAACTAATATTTAAAAATAAAATCTGTTTATTTTAAACCTATTAAACAGGTTTGTAATGCCAAATGGATACAGTACATCAAATTTGCTTCTGCCTCAAATTCAGTCTCTCCAAACTGATTGTTTCAAACGCAGAAATATCTGATAGTGATTAAAAACTCTATCACGTCTACTCTATTATGAGAATGAAAAGAGACTGAGCATCCATTACCAATAAATATAGCTGGAAACTTCAGAGGGAAACTCAAGTATGTGCGGACAAGATTACCCATGTCTTCAGAGGCAATCTAGGTGTAACACTCACTGAAAACCTGCCTAAGTCTGAAGAAATTATAAAAAATTGTTTCAAAATTATCAGTGCCTGTTTCAAAGGAAAATCAGAAAATTTTACATTTAATTTTAGATAAATTGAGGTCTTTTAACAGCTGACAGACTTTTCCTCTCAGAGAGTCATATCTGCCCTTAATACATTCTAAAAAGTAGCTGCTGTATATTTAGAGTAATTGTTAAAAGTTCAACTATAAAAAGCTGCCCTTTGTGTTTAAATGCAGTAAATGAATAATCATTCCCTTCTGAAATTCTATTTGATAAACAGATGTATTTATTAGAAAATATCTTCTGAAAAATGAGATCAGTTGCTTTTAACTGTGCACAGACTGGTCTGACCGTAATGTCTCGAATTCAAATGTAGCTAAGAGCAGTTTTCACAGAAGGTAATAAAAAGGGTAATGCACTCTTTACTACAGAGGCATGACTGAATTCATTTAAGCTGTGAAATTACTTTTAATGCTACTGAAAGTCCTTTGTCTTTACAATGAGGTTACTTTTATTGAACCGTATAGAGGATTCATCAACTCCAGTATTTCCTAGCATCTCCAATTTACCAGTTTTGCTGATTTGAAATATCATGGAAATATGTTGCATTTTCATCTACCTTTTCCACGGCATCAGGGGAAGTTGCATTACACTCCTGGCTTGAGATGCTCATGGGGAAGTCATGCAATTATCTCCTAGTGTTACCCCAACCTTAAAAGCATCTCTTCAGAGCTCTCATTTCGGAAGCAGGCTCAGCAATAGACCTCACACATATGGCTTTCATCATCTCTCCAGACTGCAATACAATATACATTCCTAGTACTTTGTCTTTACTGTCTCAAACTACAAGGGATGACCAACAGGTCTGCTGAGGTTCTCTCCTCCATAACTTAATACTGCTGTGCCAGCAAGACGCATCCCCTGGCATTTGTTCAGAAATAAAGAATAAGAGACAGTGGGTGAAGGATCAGCTAATTGCATTGCCATCCTCCCTCTGTCCTGAAAATTCTAAGCTGCAAACTCCATTTTTAGAACCTCTCCTACTCCCAAAAGCTAGGGTTCCTCTCTAATTCCTCTTGCTGGTCTGTCAGTCCACTCGGAGAGAAACTACAGTGCTCTACGTGCTTACAATATATCAGAAAACAGAACGTTCTTGTTGAAAACATGAACAGGAACAACATTCCTGCATGGGTGAATTTCAGCAGCAGCAGAAAGATGCTGCTTGCAGAAAGCTGAATGTTTGAGAAGTCAGACATCAAGACTTCTGTAACAAAAACAGCTGCCTACCCAATATGTGGATTAGGTCACAAGACTCTAATGTGCTGAGGAATACAAAGGAAAGCATCCTCTTTCCACTGCACTCAAGAATAATTTTTGGTTTGTATTTTCTGAATACAAAAGTCATCTGTGGATTTCAGTGTTAAAAAGTTGTCTTTAAAATGAAGAAACAAAGCAAGGTGGTAGGTTGTCATGCCTTTGCTGTTTTCACATACAGGGAGTAACCATGCCATATCTAGAAACAGTAGATAAGGTGTGAGAGAATATGTCTCTTTCCCACGTCTGAGAAAACAAACTTAATTTTGGCTCAGATTAGGGTAAATGGCTGTTGCATGTCTCTCTCAGAAAAATAGCATCAGAAACCTAGGCTACAAAAAGGTGTCAAAAAGGCAAGTTACTTATCTTCTCATCTCTTCACTTCTTTTCCTGGAGTTCCACTTCACATTTAGCACTTGTATTTTAGAACAAGCTGAAATTCTGACCCTATTTAACCGGAGTCCATGGCATGGAAGTTCTTCTCTGAAGCAGCCAAGTTTTCAATTGATTTTACTCATCAGTAGAACTTCAAAAATTGATTTATCATTCTATAATACAGACCTGTAAGCACCAAGCAGGGAAAGATTAGTCATAGAATGGTCATAGTTCCTTTACTAACAAGTATTAGCACAAGTATGCTGGTAGGAATGCAAATATTTGTCTGAAGTTCAAATTATTTCAAAGTAATAAAAGGAATGAGTAGGGCTTTAATTTCTTTTAATCCCTTTCAAAATGTTTTGTCTTCTATTATAAGCTCAAGCACAAAATGGAAACATTCACTAAGTAAAAAATGAATGTGTTTTTAACATACGTAATGGCTTATTTCCACATACCCATGTCTGAAACCAAATTAATTTATAACAGCCAGCTTCATTCTTTCACAGAATCATTACAGTCGGAAAAGACCTTTAAGATCATCAAGACCAACCACTATCCTAATGCTGCCAGGTCCATCACTAAACTAAACCTTTCTTTCCCATATTTTTGTAAAAAATGCTCATCACTTCTGAGCTGAAAATGTTTTATAGAGAGATACCCCTCCCCACTCCTAGACTAAAAAATCTGCATGGAAAACCTCAATGGCACATTTGACAATTTAAGATAATGTTCATTCCTCTATGGAAGCACCTATCCAAACCAAAATTCATGAAAAGCATTCATATGAAAACAAGATTTTAACTACAGTGCTCTTCAGATTAACCCACCCAGTCAAATTTTGGGCTTGCAGCGAAATTCTGGAAAATTCATATATGTAAGCCAATTCCCTGAAGTCACCTAGACTTGTCCAAGAACACCCGAAAGGCCTGTGCCTTAAGAAATAAGCTTGGAAAGAACCATTACTTCCACATATTTAAGCATATAGATAATAGCAGAAAAATGTAGTTCTGTGCAGTAATGCATTCTTGTGCCAGCCCAGCTGTAACACTGGGCAATTGTATCCTGAGTTCAACCAGAAACTGCAGCTCACAAGAAGGCAGCATGACTGCAAGGTCATAGAGGAAGGTTGTTTCCTCTCTAGCAAACAACCTGAAGTACAGTACTTCATTAGAAATTATACACATGATCCCCACTGCGCGTTCTCAGCAACAGATCCAGAAGGGAAGGCTTGTAAGGAAGGAACTTATTTACATCATATATAGAGAGCAGGATCACTCTCACAAATAGGAGACTGACATTTGTTGAAATGGGAACTCATGTTGTTCAAAGCAGCCATCAATACCATATTTGCAGACTCCTTTATGTGAAACTGCAGATTCAGCTAGCAGAATTCAGTTATGCTTCATCACACCCAAGTTACTTTACAAAGTGCGGATGTTCCCATGTACAGTTTTTTTTAAGGTATGGATGTTTCTGCTTTATACCATTGTGTTGAGGAATTCCTGAAGTGCGCGGCAAATGATGCAATTCTCATATATAAATGTTAGTCAGAATCTGAAATAGCAAAGTGAAAGTCACTTACACTTGAGAAAATGTAATAATGGCAGAAGCTGCTGGGAAATCTTACTGAGACAAAATCATTCTTCACAGTAAAGTCAGAAAAAATACACAAGTGTTACAGCTCTCCAAGGACTCAAAAGATTATCTGGAGTATTAAACATTGCTAGTGACTCAATCTAGTCCTGAAAATATCTGATCTAAATAAGCATTCTGCACATAAAGTCAAAAATTCACACACAATCAGTATTTTCTTTTAAATTTACTTGTCTCTAAAATATTATCTCCCGTCTAATCAGATAAATTTATTTTCAACCTACAACAACAACAAAAAAATCACAGTGGCACAGAGAGATAACACTTTTATGAATTAAATTTCCATGCTTGAGCTGTTCAAACACATTTTCATGTAACAGCACCCTTCAAAATAATCAGGTTTTCTGATGTAGTTAATATCTTTGCTTTCTTTAGCTGATGCCATCTGTTAGTTTGTAGTCTGTGGGCTGGAGCAAGAAGTATACACTGATGTATACTGTCATACGTAACACTCCTACAGACTGAGACCATTCAGGTTGACAGAAGGAAGCGACTGGATGACATGTGTGATGACATGGTTTAGTGGTGGGTCTGGCAGTGTTAGGTTAATGTTGGACTTGATGATATTAAAGATCTTTTCCATTCAAAACAATTACATGATTCTATGAAGAGCTATCACAGCACCCAGCTCCCTGGTCAAAAGTAAGGGTCAGGCACTACAGTACTTCAATCTGTGAGTGCCTAGAAATATCTTACTTGAACAAATTACTAACGTGTTTTGGGTTCTTTTCCTCCATATTCCTACATTCAAACTATGCAGATTTCATAAAGCAGAAAAAACAAATGAATAACCATTATGTCAAACTCTCTTGATAACTAACATCTCAGACGGACAGAAAAAATAGAGCCCAGAAGAAAAATAGCACCAAAAGCAAAAAACACAAGCAGTTACATGGCTAATGGGAGGTACAATGTCCAGTAAGTTATGTAGTTATTTACTCTGTGAAGTTGTAGTGCTACATCTGTAAGAAAACTGGCAACCAACCATGCTTGGTGTTACAAATGACATGGTTCCAGAAGCTTCCATGTCCTCTAAGCTGCCACTAATCATTCTTCTAGCAGACCATGATCTTGCCCATGGGAGGGCTACAATTTCCTTATGGAGAAAGGGAATTGCTCCCTCTTTTGTTCCACATCTCTAACCTATGTCAAGGTACCATCTTGGAAAAGGCACTCTGAAATGCTGTTACACATAGTTACAGGTCTTGGGAACGTGACAGTTTCCTGAAGGCTGGTGAATGGACTGAGGTCTTGTTAAAAGCTCTCTCTACTCATCCTCTGAGACAGTGCACTGAGGCAAGAGTCTGTGAGTTACTCTTGATGCTTGGTTTTGAGTCTGCTTGCTTGGAGAAAAAAGTGTTTGGCAGCTGGGAGGTAAAGGCATCACTAACAAAGGAAGAAGCCCCCTTCAACCTAAAATAAAATTTCAAACTGCATCTACATTGTTGCATGGAAAGCATATCAGGCTCATATTAAATACATTCAAGCCTCATTAGACAGATACAAGATCAGCATAGTGACCTACAATAGCTGCCTTGTACTATATTAAGATGCAGAGAGGCAACAGTCAGGAGACTTTCAAGGACAGATATCAAGTTTATAACTTGGTACATAAACCGTGACTGTATTAAGAGTAAAAAGGAAGTGTTCTCTGCCAGTATCACTAGTGTATTCATAGAGAAGAATAAATTAGAAATGGGTAATTATGTCAATGTCATGAATATGTTTGCACATTTGAAAATTCAGGCACTAGAAAATGCTGCTGAACCAATTAAATATTCCAGAGACTAAAGTATACTTATCTGAAGTGTACTTTTCCACAGCAGTTCTTACCGAGCTCAAGTTTATGTTGCTCTCAACCAGGCAATCTATCAGATGTAGCAGCAGCCATGCAATAACAAGCATCCTTCAGCAGCAATTTGTCATGGTACCAGCTACAAATGACTCAGCTGTTAAAGCCATGTTCCAGGAGTTACTTTGCTAGTATTATAGCCCTTCACCGTACAGCACACGATCCTTTCCCTCCATAGTAGGTCAGGCTTTTTGGTTTGTTTAGGGTTCTTTTGTTACTCAAACTTTCTTTCTGAAACATGATACCACTGCCTTGATCTTCAAGGAAGCTAACTTTCACTTCTCATCTGCCATACACAATCTTGACTTAAAAATAAACATGTTGGGTGTTGTAAATGGGTGTGAAGGTGAAAACAAACTTTAAATGCAGAGGAAATCTGAGCAAGCAAGAAGAATTAGAATAGTTCTGTTAAAATTTAAATAATCACCATGCATGCTTATTTTTACATAATTTTTCTGCTCATTTTTATTCAATAAACAACTGTTACTAAAACATACATTTACAAAAAAAAATTAATAGGGAAAAACAGAGTAGGGGAAAGAAATGTGGGAACTAATCTTGGTTATTTCTAAAATGTGAAACTTGGAACTAGCCATATGAACGGGGATAAAGTTAGAATTTGCATAATATTGATAGCTGTACCTGAAAAGCTCATCTCCTGGCAATATGCAATCAAAAGAACAAATGGTTTTTTTTCTTTCAAGTTTTAATTTGGTGTCAGCAGGCTTGTGGGAAGTAGTGGAAGAAAAAAGATTATTTTTTTTTTAAATTGTTTTTTCCTGTGGTCAGCATCATGAATATTCATGATTAACAGTATCATAGCATCATAGAATTGCAGGGGTTGGAAGGGACCTTTATTGATCATCTAGTCCAAATCCCCTGCATAAGCAGGTTCACCTATGCCAGGTCTCACAGGAACGTGCCTAGGTGGGTCTCGAAGTCCTCCAGAGAAGGAGACTCCACAACCTCCCTGGGCAGCCTGTGCCAGGGCTCCCTCACCCTCACAGTGAAATAGTTTTTTCTTATATTTAAGTGGAACTTTTTCTGTTGCAGCTTCATCCCATTACCCCTTGCCCTGTTGCTAGATACCATCGAAAAAAGGGATGCCCCAACCTCCTGACACCCATCGTTTAGAGATTTGTAAATATTAACAAGATCCCCCCTCAGTCTCCTCTTCTCTGGACTAAACAGCCCTTAAACAGTACTAAACAATACTGTATGTAGTACAGATAGCTTTAGGAAAAAAAAAAAAAAGTAAAATTTATAATCCTGGGTTGGGACAACTTCAAGGACTTGAGAAAAACAGAAGAGATATGACATGAACATACAAGCTGTAGTCTTGTACACACATACAGTAAGAATATTGGAAAAGACTAAAAATTCCTGAACTAAAGCATCTGTCGACTAGTAGTGAGGGATTTTGCAGTGATCTGTGTTTCTGTGGGCAGCTCTGACTTCTATACCGGATTCCTCATTATCTTCACACCACAGTTCCTAACCCTGACTTCATCATTGGTCATTCTAGACATCAATTAGAAAGACATCCCTTGAAGAAATGTATGTCCCCTGGACGAATGCTCCCAGTGGGTACAACAGAAAAAGACAGCAAATCTAATCTATGTGCCAATAAAAACCGTTATTTTCTTAGGTCTCTGCAGGGCTCCAAATGACAGTAGCGACACATACTGAATCTGAATTAGAAACTTGTTACATCCTTATCTACCTGCTTATCCAACTGAGTTGAAGGACATTTTGACATTTTAATAACAAACAGTACCAGGAGAAACAAGCAACCTCAAGGCTGTTATTTTTATGACATAGCAACAGCAAAAGATTGCAATATTTGATGATAGGACAATACTTGAAGTAGTCTAAAAACCAAAACGTGCTGTAGGCCAGTAAAGCAGTACCATCTTCTAGCAGATGGTGACCCTTTAGGAAAACGCTGTGTAATTTGGGCAGAATGACTTGTGTGACTTTGTTTCTATTTAAGAGCAGGGCTTTTGGGACAGAGTCTTCAGTTGTTGTCTGAATAGTCCCTTGAAACCAACCCAAAGCAATTAAGCCTGGGATGAAAGCATAAAGCAGAGCCTGCATAGTTTCATGCCGGGCTCTTGTGGTTACAGAACAACAGCCCTTCCAGGAGCAGTGATCCATTACAATTTATGTACACTGCTCCCTGTAACATGGCTGGGGAGCCCACGTGGCAGCAGTATGTTCAAGTGAATTAATTGACCTCTGTAACAGTACACTATGGAACCCACTGTATTCCCAACAAACTGGCCCAGTTCAGGGTCAAAAGGAGGTGTTTTCCAAATGTCACACAGCCAACAGACTTAAATACTTTAAAACTAATGGAAAAATGAGCATCATTTAAATATAAAGCTTGAATTTTCCACAAATAAACTCAGGTGATTCTAAGTTTAAACATTATACCCTACTTGTTATTACTTGAGTGCTGTAATCCAACTCAAAAGCATGAAATTGATGCAAGCATCCTTCAAATCATTATGTAAAATGTTTAAATACGGCACTGTTGAGCACTTTAACCATGTCTTTTCATCTTCTTAGGTGTTAACTGTTATGTATTCTATAAATATGTGTTAACTTTCATTGCTGTGCAGGCATGCATGAGCTGGGTTCTGTGTTTCAACAAGGATGGTAACAATCTGTGCAACTCCACCAGAGCATTCTGAGCTTCCCACAGAGCTAGAGGAAGAAACTCTAAAATCAGCAAAACAAGTATCCAAGCCAATGAAACTGCTTATTCTGATGGTGGCATACGATGCATAGAAAATCTAATAGTACAATTGCAGAGCATAACAGCAGCACTAAATAGTTAAAAAGCTCCAATATTACAGGCTGGGTTGGAAAACAATACATTAGCACTCTCATGTTTCCTTCTGATACCTTGCTTTGACTTCAAGACTGGCATAATAGGGAAGTTTATGATATTCCACTTTATAATGTGATTCTTGAAAATGTATTAGTTCCATAGATAACAAACAGCAGACTATACCTATACATCACTGGCTTGCCTGACATTTGCACTCCAGAAGTAACAGGATTCAGCTGATGCATCCAGCTGTTGGGCTGCAAGAAATCCAACTATCGATTGTCTTCTCAAAATCTGACTTTTTTATGGTGATCAAACGTGAACTTAGAGCAGCAGCATATAAAATCAGTGGTCAAATCTGAAAAAGTTTTAAGTAAAACGGCACTACAGCTAAGCTTCTGTTCAGCTTACTATTGACTGTATCATTACAAAGGATTGCTGAAGTTTTAAGCTATAATTTTCACTGAATACAAAAAGTTCCCTTTCAAATTCCCATACAACAAGAACTAGCAAGCACGTGGTATTAAGCAAATCAGATGAAGTGCAGAACAGCGGGTGAACACACAGAAACAAAATGCTTGGTTACATGAAGAAACGTTAGGAAAAGAAACACCTAGCTCATGAATCTAGCAGTTTGGGCTGGTCTCCACATTTCTTACTCTCTCCCAAATACAATGCTGTACATTTTAAGGAAAATCTGCATATTGAGCAAAGAACCAAAAACCCAAAGACACCACCAAAACAACAACGACCTCAGCATTCATTCAGATCGACTGATGTGCTCTATATAATCTTTTCATATTGACTTTTACTGTGGTGATTTTGCAGACAGAAGTTCACTATGGAAGACACATTCATTTTGTAAACTTCACACCATCCCACTAAAATGTAGATATTATTTTTAGTTCTCCCTAGCACTAAGCAGACAGAGAATCCAAGGCGTAGTGCCAGGATATAAACCCACTCCTTCTGAGCTGGCTTTAATCATGCTGCCTTGCTCCCACTCTGCTCTCAGGTTTAGGTCAGCAAATTTCCTCAAGGTTAAATCTGAATACATGCACAAATATGCCATGGATAACCAGGGTGTGTTTCTTCATGAATAATTCAGATAAAAATATGAGGTGCTGCTCCTACTGAAAGGCCCACTTGATTTTCTCTTTTGGCAAGGTTTGCCAAAAAAAGTGGTGCTGAACAGTAGCCAACATCTTGCCTCTATAATGTATTTACAAAAGATCCTCCTTACAAACTGTTTTGTACTGCTCAAGCTTGCAGTCCTGCTGCAGAGAAAATTAAGGGACTCATCATGGAGTATGACCACAAAGTCAGGCCAGAAGCATTTTCTACAAAAGGGATACTTGTTCCAAGTCTTTCTCCATAAAAAACAGTCTTGTATACAAGCCTAAACCAAATGTTACAGGAAAAGCAGTATTTTCCATAGATGAGTCTCCCATCAGACACTACAGGATTTGCACATTGGAGCAACATTTCAGCATCTTAAATTATAGTTTTGTTTTTAAAGTATAGTAACAACAGCTCATTTGGTAGTTTGTATCCTAAACTACTTAAACTGATACAAAAGTACCATGACATTGAGGGCAGTTTGATATTTATTTCCATTGCCGAGCCTGGTAGCAGGTTGTACATATAATCCCTTCTTTTTCTAATCTGCATATTAGTGGGAATGAATTTTGTTACCTTAGACTACCAAAGCTGTAATTTTGCATATTATGGCTGAGCTGGGGCAGGCAGGAATCGCAGATCTTCAGTCCACCGTGGACATCAACTTGAAGGTCAAACATCAGGTTTCAGTACAAGATTTAGCTGGAGTTTACGTGCTGCTTTCTTTCTGCACTTCCAGAAGAGCAACTGGTTTCACTGGGGCAAATACAGCTCTGTTAAATATATACTACCCTACTTCTATTTTTATTTAGAAATCCCACCGTAACTTGAGATCAAGTTGTTAGGAACGATTGAGACAAACTACGAGAAGGCATATAAAAATACATTTCAATAAGTTAGTGTTGCATATCCTAGTCTTTCATTCCTTTTTTACTGAATATTTACTCTAGTTCAGAAATACTCAAGAACCCACAGACCACTGACTACTACTCCCAGAGCTTCCAAGATATTCCTCCTCTTGTTTTTTTTTTTAAATGAACAAAACAGGAAACCCATACTGGCATCACAGAGTACATGAAATATATTTAACACCAGCATCCTAAAAAAAAAAATAAATGTTTATTAATCTCGCTAGTAAAAACAAAATTGTGAACAGTCTGCAAGGCAGTCATTGCTATGCCCTGGAGGAAAATATTCTAACTTACCATAACATGATTTTCAATGCATCAAGGATCTCTAAACAGCACTGTGCAGAGCTACACATTCTTGCCAAGAAGAGTAATGAAAGGAAACATAACTTCAGTCATCTTAACTGAGCAAGCTGGTTGTTAAGGTTTATCAACACGCAAAAATGAACTTCATGACTGAAATGTACTTTAAAGTCTACTGTAATAGGAGGAGGGAAAAACACAGAGACATGGATGGTGGAGTTGAAACAAATCACACTTTTACGGTATTGCTTTTACCCACCAGCTTCTTTAAGTCTTTCACACAGCTTTTGAACAAGGATATATCTAATGTTTCCACTTTAACTCAATCCTTCAGAAAAGCATGATATGCTCAGTAATCTAAAATCCTACCTATTTTCTGTGGTTCCAGAGATGCAGAACAATGTCTGACCATATTGCCCTTCCATATTTCAGAAGAGGGACATTTGAGAAAGTGTATCTAATTCCAAAGAGATAAAACGGTAAAAAAGGAAATCACCGATTCCATAAGGAAGCAACTAGATTTGAGCGGAAATTAAGACAACTCACTATTATAAGTAACCTTAAAAGTCAGGAAATATGGTTTAGTAGATACAATTCCCCCAAAACATTAAGCAAATGTTTTGCTTAATGTTTATAAATGGTTGAAAGACCATTTAAGAAAAAAAAAAACAATCTTTTTTGCAGTAGTTCGACTGAAATACTTCGCCTTTCTTACAAATGATCCAAATTGAAGGGAATTGTAATGCAGCAAGGTAACTGCTCATTATTTCAGGATATCTTTTACAGGGTTCAAACAATAAAATGCAATTTAAGACATGTTATATGTGTACTTACTAAATGCAATCTACCCAATTTATAGTCATCATGGTATGACCGCTTTTGAAGTACATGTTGTAGGCTTTTGTTCAGTTGACTCAAGTAACTGAAATCACGTGGACAGATAGAAATGTCATGTTTAAGTACTAAAGCCGAAGCCAAGACAGAGAATTTCATCTTGGAAGGTGAAATGACACGTAGAAGCATTACTGCTGCTGCTATGGTTTTTCCTTTTTTTCCTCAGAGAGGGTCTGCCCAGGGATCAGCAGAGATCCCAGCAGTACCATTCCCTCTAGAAGAGGAACAAGTTAATTAAGTTCTCATTGGAAGTTCTAATACCCTGCAGCAGGGAGAGGGAGGATGAAGCAGCCCATTTGACTTGAAAGTGATGGCTTTAAACTGGCTTTCCTTCAAATAATAGGATGTAATGCTGTTCATTTGAAGTGGTACAGCCTCTGCAGGGAGGCAGAGGCAAGAGCACCCAGTTAATGATAAGTTTTGTACCAGTAAAGCGTGACTGTGTTCAAAATGAAGACTAACTGGATTTTTCAAGATACTTAGTTTTTTATAGTATATACTACCAGAACTGTTCCCCTACAGCACAAACAGGCCTAACTCTGACCAAAACCAGGAGGAAGATTTAATTATCAGAGTATTTTCAAATCTACAGGACTGACAATAATGTTTATTTGCCCACCTCACTCATCTAGCAGTTCTCATCTAATTAATACACCTGGAAAGGAGGGGGGAAAAAAATACAACAAAGCTACGTTCATGGACTAAACTATGCACATCCAAAACTGATGCACATTCTTCTGGTACCCAAAACAGATCACAAAACGGAAGGTCACAGAGTTCAGGCATCCTCAGAGTAACCACTTCCACAGTTCGTGCTTTCACCTTGCTCTCTGACATTCAGTATTGTCTTTTTACACTTTGAAGACCTCTTCAGAGCAGACTTAGTTGATTGTGACACAATCATACACTACCTTGCATTAGCGATGCTCTGTTTTATTTTGGAACCCATGTTATTGCATATAATCTTGATATATCTATTTGCAACAGAATGTAAGATGACATAATACAGTCTATACAGAACAGAAAAGCACAGAACCTGTTTATGAGTTTTCACTTCACTTTGTTGCCTTAAGTTTGCCTTTCAGCTGCCCTCAAACACAACATCATTTAACAACCTATGCAAGATTTCCAATAGGTCTTGTCTTGTTACCCTTTCATCTTGTGGTCTCTACAGGTGCCTCAGAACATTGTAGAACATGAAAGTAGATGATGCCACAAATTCCATATGGGACAAATGATAAATGCCACATGGTAGTAAACTTTCCAGTTTTTTCCTGTCTCTGAACTTGAAATGGTATCTGAAACCACAAAGGAAACAAAACCAGGTGGCAGAGGCCAGCTGGTGCCATGGAGGGACCATGCCAACACTGCTGAAGATTCTGCATGACCTCTGGCCTAGATAGCAATCTCCATGAGCAGGCCCTGAAAGTCATCACAGTGCTCACCACTTTACCTCAGATAAAACTCCAGATGCTCATGGAGTGCCAGGTAAGAACAAGCAAGAACGAATGGGCAAGAGGAATGGAAGAGAGGCAAGGAAGGTTGAACCATACACATCAAATGACTCTCCCTGATGTCAAGACATGCATAAGCTCACCAAATCAGTTTTCTGTTTAATTATACTTAAGATGAACTGCTTCTACATTTAAAAAAACACAAAAAACCAAAAAGGACCAAAAAACCCACAGAAACAGACAGTCAGAAGAGAAGTCTTGATTTGGCATGCACAGATGCATAAAAGCTCCTTTCTTTAAATTAAATAGCCTTATTATCTGGTCTAATATTACCTACATCCACTCTCAGTGATCTTACATCACTTCATACATTTACCACTCTATTTTTTATTTTGCCTTTTTGAAAATACAATCCTCTGTAACATCGCTTCACCTCTCCAAATAATGGGGTGGTATTCAGTAAGCACTACAGGAAAAATGAATAAATTCTTTCCACAAACACAGCAGATTAGAGTATTTAAACCCATTTTATTTCCTCTCTTAAGTGTTTAACAGGGCTAAAAAGGCTACATATGACCATTTAGAAATAGTTACTAATTACAATGCTTTTAATTATTTCTTCTGTTTGGGATGTGAGAGAAAATTATTACAGACAAGATGTTCAAAACCGGAACTTAAAGATGGCTTTACAAGGCTAACATGAGAAGCGCTCTCACTTCCAGAAAGAAAAAGTGCCAAATCTGTCATTAAGGAAAACAAATACGAAACCTTAAGCTCTCAACTTTCAGTTCCATTTCCCACATCTTAAGTCAGACACTGTTTGAACAAGCAAAACCAAAAGAAAATCCCAACCAATTAACCAAAAAAAAAGATAAAGAGAGCGCAAGACTTTTCATCTGAGGCTGGAGATAATGAGGTCAAACAATTCTGCATTCATTGCAAGCCTTGAGCATCCATGCTTTGTTTTGAGTCATCACTTTTCAGTTTCTCATCCCATTAATGAAGTTCTGACCCAAATAAACCTAGATAAAATTTTCTTTGGGTATCTCCAAAACTTGTTCTCTTGATAAGACTGGACAATCTAATTTCTCATGGGAAAGAGTGGTACCTCTTTCCTCTACAAGCCATCCAGCAACCAAACTGCATCTTTCCCATTTCCTGCAGAATCCTTCAAAAACCAGAGCCTATCTTTTTTGCCACGTCTGTTATACCTATTGAGAACACAGCTTACCAGAGATGACTCAAGCTGAGCAATATTTTAATACAAATAGCAACAATTCTGTACATATGTATTTAATATGTCAAGGCATTGCTGCCATTCAGTTCATGTTCCTATGTCACACAAAAATCAAGAGCATAAAAGAAATATGAATGTAAAGTTCACAAACTTCCTTCTTCAAATGTTTCTACCTCACATTCTCCAGTAAGAAACCTTACAGGATTTAACATTATTAGAGCATAAAAGTCTCTTTTGAATAGCTAAAATCAAAGACTTTGTAGACTGATGACTTGTTTTTCGGAATAAATTGTCTTAGGGCCTTGCTGTATTGAAATATATTATCTAACAGACAATTAACACACTCTTGGAACAGACAAAGGTTTTTGACTTTTAGCTCATGCAAGGATGACAGAACAGGGATCTGGGTCACAAGCGAGCTGCCTCAGGCTCTTGTCTCTGGCCTTCTAGCTCTCCAGTTCTTATTACAGCTTTACTTTGTTGGGAAAGTGCTCCATTACTTCTGTTTTGTCTTGAGACAGTCTAGCCTCCCTAACATATGGTTACAGCAGAGTGCCGCAGCTACAGATTACACATACAAGAGCTAAACCCTACTGATGTCTGTACACCAGAACCATTTTCTTTCACTGAGAGCTTGGATTAGTTTTGAAACTCCATAACCATTTATCTGGATCTCTGCTTATAAGGTTTCTAAAAGAAATACAAAATGCATCAAACAAGTTCTTGCTTAACTGTAAAAGACAACCACTTTCACTAAGAAGAACCAATTATAGTATAATAAGATTTAGGACACTTATTCTGGTGAAAAAAATAAAACTCCCCCAAAACAGGCTTATTCATATTTCAAGAAAAAAAAAAAAATACACAGTCTAGACCAGCATATCTAAAAAAAAATTACCAATTCAGAAAGAGATTAATTCATAAGCCTCTCCTCCAGAGAGCAGGGAACAGCATCAAATTGTGTGACAGAATTAAAATCAGTATTTCATGGTTAAAATCTGTTGAAGTTGTGCTTGAAAACACTAATCAAAAGGGCTTTTCCTAGTGGCTGGGAGAAGGACATGCTTGATAATATTTATAAGCTCTATCTTTTGATTTTAAAAAAGCCCAAAACATCGGTTCCTAGGGTTGCGAAGAAAATCTGCTGGATGTGAGGCAATGCTGTCATCTGACATCTACAGACAGATTCCATGCATCCTAGATAATTCTCAAATGACAGCAATACAAAACTAACAAATCTCTGCCTGCTATTCAGAAGCTACTAGCCAGCTCAACTACCCTCATCCAATTCAGCAGACTGCTGCTTTGAAAAGTTATGAGGAGAAGCAATCACTGTTACAATTCTGAGGTGAAAAAGAGTCAAAAACTTCTGCCCCCATCCTCACAAGTGAGAAGGCTCCTGAAGTTTTCTCTCTCCTTGTAATTAAACTGAAAAAAAAAAGAGAGTCCTTTAACAAAAGCATCTTAGCATCCACTCCCATACCGACAGCTGAGCTCCACATTTGACACGATGCCAAAGAATTACCATAGAACAGGGGTCGACCCCATGGCTCCCACTCTTCAGCTCTGCCTACAATGGCAGGATTTCAAATAAAATGCAAAGCTGTTTCATAACATCTCACACACTCATTTTAATTTAGTCACAGCAAATAATATTAAAAGATGTTATCGTCTCACCTGATGTTATCAGAGCACATAGTACTTTGGCTTTTTATTGGCCATCTGCTAAAGAAATCTGCAAGGGCAGGAGAAAACGCATTGCCTTTTTGTGCTAATAACAGCCCCTTCTGTGGTCACAGTGAATGCACGTGCATCCTAGACACTGTGCAATACTGCTGGCAGACAAAGCAACAGGATGAACGCCAACATTTTAATTCTCACCTACTTTGTTTTTTGAATTACCATGCTAGCACTAATCTCTTGGAAGTCAAAGAATCATGGAATCATAGAGGTTGGAAGGGACCTTTAGAGATCAACATCACCCCCTCATTTTCATAAACTACATCCACAATTAAAAAATTACAGCTAGCTGTCTTCTAACTTACAGGCTACAACAATATCACCTGCGCTCTTCGTTCATTCCAGAGTGACTTAGCATGGTGCTGTACAAAGTATCACCATGATGGGCAACACCATGGCTTTGTGGTCATCTTCACCCAGCCTGAAGTCGGAATAACTTCTGGAGAGGTTAATCCATCCTTCACTTTCTCAACCAGTCATTGCTCCCTCATGCCTTCAACCTACCTGTCTCAACCTAAAGAGTATTAGGGTTGTATAGCAAAGCAGACAAGGGAAGCAGCTGGGAACCAACCCAGCAAAGGTAGGGGAAAAGCAAGTGTAATGCCAGTCAATTCCCTGATTCCGTTAGCTGTATGGCTGCAGAAAGGAGCTGTGCTGCCATGAGGACAAAGCCAAATGGAAGGAACAGGGAGGGGTCGACGCTTGAAGAGGACAGTAGTAGTGTTAATTTAGACTGGCTCAAAGTGACTATGGCCTAAGAAGGAAGATGAGATCATCTTAAAATAACAGCTGTGTTCTAAGCTAACACACACCATGAAGCTCACATAACCAATATGAAACAGAAGCACATACTTAAAGATCTTGAAAGCGTGTAAGAACAGCATCTATTTTATAAAAAACAACTCTGAGCTTCAAAAGGAGATTTTTACAGCTAGCAACCTGAAGCTTCATTTCATCTCATCAGGACCAGGCTTAAGCACAGATCAACAGCTAGAGATCTGCACGGACTTAACTAACCAAGCCTCAAGGACTAGTAACAAAACTTGGGAAGGGAAAAAGAAAATCCACTTTTTTGTTCCTTTTGGTACCTGAAGAAACCCTGCCTGTTAATCTAATACTCGCTGCTTGTTAGTCAGAACTGTGTCGCTGGCTGTGTGTCTACTAGCCTTACTGAAGTTCTTTCTCTGGAAATCATGTGCTGAGTAACCCTTGTCCAAAAGACTTATTCTTTATTAATGATAAAAAGGTTAAAAAAAAAATCTTAACAGATAAAATTTAGACTACAATGCCAGAATACAACAGGAGTTTATAAGAAGGAATTTGCTTCACGGGAAGACTTTACGTATAGTACTAATTTGATCTAATTCCATGTACAGAAGAAGAACATTTTCCTCTATAAGGAAGGAAAGAAGGTAAGACATATGGATAAAAAGCTCAGTCAGAAACAGCCTCCCAAATGTAAATGTTGACAAGAGTAAGAGATCCACTATCTTACAGCACGAGGTCGTCTTACAAAGTCACGATGTCAGAGCAGACCTACCCAGGAAATAAATTTGATGCGGCATTTTCTGCCAACGGTATGAACCTTGGTTCCCTTCAGTCCACGCGGTCAGACTGCTAAAAGGACATTTTGGCTTCCCTCTTGCCAGAAATAATCCCCTCCATTTCATGCTCCTTCTGCATGCTCTCCTCCTGGCAAAGCACAACGGTGGCAGCAGCTGCACAGTTACCTCCACTTGGGATACTGCCTGTCCTATCTTTGATGATGGCTCAAGCCACAGCTATGTAAGCAATCTAAATCTCTCCACGCTAGAATCTCTGGCAGTATGGTTGCTCAAATCAAAAGTAACATCCAGAGAATTTTTCAGTCATTTTCTTGATATTTCCTACCCTCTTTGCTTAAAAAGCAAAATTAAAAAAAAAAAAAAATCCTACAAAGATCCCCAAGCAACTGTTCAGCAGATTTAACAGGTCAGCTAAACAGTTTCAGTAAAATCCAGCATTTTAATTACACATTTTTCCTCCACACATGCCTGTGAAATCCAAGGGGAAGGTGTCTTAATTTACTCAACCAAAGGATTGTTACCAAAGGGTCTCTTTCCTGCTGTCACTACGCTAAACTGATGATCAAACCTACTGTCACACCACCACGGCTCACATGCTTTAAACAGGGAGGAGAAAGAAGTCTGCCACACATTTGATGCCTGAGCCAAAGGCTGTTAAAGAGTCAGGAAAACAGAGTCTCACTGCTAGGTCTTTTTTTTTTTTTTCCAGTTGGCACTTAATCAACAATGTCTCCACCCAAACCTAGGGCTGTTTGTAGCACTACTGAGTGTGCCTGAGCCTGGCCAGGTGTCCTCAGCGTGACTCGTGAGCAGAATAGGGACCCCTGGTCACGGTGGGCGTCTTCTGCACCATCACCGGGGTTCTGCGTGAAAGCACTATCCTCCTTACTCGATTTCTTTCCAACGCTTTACACAACCATAAGGACGGTTTCACACAAACTCTGCATTTCGCTCATACAGCGAGTCCTTCACTTGCCACAGAGCAGTTGCGGGATGCCAGGCCTCTCCGCAGAAGGCAGGCAGAGAGGAGAAAAGAAAGGGCAGCATCTCCCCACGCACCCGCGTTTGGCAGAGGCTGGCACCCTCGGCCTGGCAGCGGGGCGTAGCGGGGGGTGCACAGCACCCCACGGCCACGCGGGGCCGTCTGCTGCCTCGCCTCCCCCCCCCGCTCCGCTCCCGCGGGCACTGCGGCCGCCTCGGCACGGCTCGGCACGGCTCGGTACGGCTCGGCACAGCACGGCTCGGCGCAGGTGCAGCCCGGGACGGCGTCCCCGCGGAGAGCCCAGCGGGCACAGCCGGCCCTGGGCAGGCTCTCCCCACGCCGCGGGTCGCTGTGTGAGAGGCTGCGGTCTCGCAGCGCCCCGCAAACACTGTCCTGCCCCGTCCCAGCGGCTGCGGAGAGAAGCGCCCGGGGTCCCGTCAGGCGAGTGGGGGGAAACAGAAGCAAAGCGGGGGAATCCCGGGCGTCGTTCCCTCCCTCTGCCCCCGCCGCCACTCGCCTGGTTGGGGTCGGTGGCCCGAAAGACGTGGCAGGTCATGGGGGAGTCGGGGTTGTCGGGCTGCGCCTTGATCAGGTAGGCGAAGTAGGATTGGTCGTGGCTGTTGTGGATGAAGCGGGTGATGTGCTGCGCCTTGTGCTCGAAGATGAAGACGGCGGGCGCGGGGCTGGCGGGGCGGCCGGGGCCAGAGCCGGAGCCGGAGCCGGAGCCTGCGGCGGGGCGGCCGGGGCTGGCGGGGCCGGCGGGCACACAGCGCAGCGTGGGTGAGCCCAGCAGCAGCAGCACGTCACGGGCCGGCACCCCGCTGCCCAGCGCCCCGCCGGGCTCCTGCCGCTGCCCGCGCCGGCGGATCTCGGCCACCAGCCAGGGCAGCATGGGCAGCGTGGTCCGCCTGTCCAGGCACGACGAGCCCACGTACCACAGCCTGAAACGCTTTTCCCCCTGCGGCGCCGGCTGCGGCTCGGGCTCGGGCTCCGGCTCCAAGGGGTGAGAGAGCGGCTCGCCATCCCCACGCTTCTCCATGGCGAGTCTCCGGGCGCGGCCGCTCCGCTCCGCTCCGCCGCCGCTCGCCCCGCTGCCAGGTGCAGCCGGCGGGGCCTGCGCTCGGCCGGACCCGCCGCTAAACGCGCATCCCGCCGGGCACGTCCCCGCGGCCGCGCCGCCTCCTTCGCTAGCCGCGCCGGGTCAGCCGGCGGGGAGGGGAAGGACGGCCGAGTCACCCTCCTCCTCCTCCTCCTCCTCCTCCTCCTCCTCAAACGCCCCGGGGAGGAGCGGAGGAGGCGACGCCCCGAGCGGGCTCCGCGGCCCCGGGCGAGGGGCAGGACGGTGCCGCCCCGGGCTCCAAACGAAAACACAACGTGGCCTCCCCTCCGCCAGGTACCGACGGTCCCACCGCGCCCAGGGTGCGCCGGCTTCGCCCTGCGGCCCCGCAACGTGACCGGCCGGGAGGAGGAGGAGGAGGAGGAGGTCCGCGAAGGGAGGAAGGTCTCCGAGCGGCGGAGGGAAGGAGCTGGGGAGGCTGCCGGAGCCGCCCCCCTCGGTGCGTTTGTAAGAGCTTCCAAGGGTTTTCCGAGTCGGTTTGACTTTTGGCGAGCCAGAAGGGTGCTGGAGAGAANTCCCCCCCCCCCCCCCCCTTCGCTATCGCGATAACAGCTCTTTTTGTCAAGGAAAAATCCGCCACCTACAGCAAGTGTTAGTAACTAGTCTCCTCTAGCTGAGAAAGTAGCAAGACAAAGCTTTTCCAGTCATACAGCATCCGTATCCATTTTGTAACTGTCCGTTTTAATGACCGACCTTGGGTTTACGTCTGTGGCAACAGCAGCGATAATTCCCAGTAACATGCTATTATGGTGACTGTTTTANGAAAACACAACGTGGCCTCCCCTCCGCCAGGTACCGACGGTCCCACCGCGCCCAGGGTGCGCCGGCTTCGCCCTGCGGCCCCGCAACGTGACCGGCCGGGAGGAGGAGGAGGAGGAGGAGGTCCGCGAAGGGAGGAAGGTCTCCGAGCGGCGGAGGGAAGGAGCTGGGGAGGCTGCCGGAGCCGCCCCCCTCGGTGCGTTTGTAAGAGCTTCCAAGGGTTTTCCGAGTCGGTTTGACTTTTGGCGAGCCAGAAGGGTGCTGGAGAGAAGCCTCCCCGGAGGCAGCGGGGGGGTCTTCCCGAGGTGCCGCAGGGCTCCTCCGGCTTCTCTCCCTCGCAGGGGAAAAACAGCCTTGTCGCAAACCTGGGGAACTACTTCCACCACGTACAGCAGTGCCTCCCTGTCGAGACACTGTCACGTCAGACGTTAATTAAGACTGATTTAAAAATTTTACTAGGAATTTTTTTTTTCCTACTTGAGCTTTCAGTTGTGTCGTTTNTTTGTAGCTTGAGCTGAAGAGCTGCTCCATGTAATTTGAGGCTGTGTGATAAATTATTCAGGCAGAGAGGGGTCACGTAGCACAGCAGGTCACAACCCACAGTCCAAACTGATGACAAAACCTGTCACCTTAGCAATATTTTAATGGTATTACAAGCAACTATGCACATTTCTTCAGCATTTTACTTGTCTTTTTTTTTCCCAGTTTAATCATCTGGTTTATTGGTTTCTCAGTTGTAACTTTCAGGTTTGATGTTCTGCCTTGGAAAGACCTCAAATATACCTCCTCATACAGCATTCTGAAATGAGCTACTCTTTCTTAACAACAGCAGCTAGTGTAAGAAAAAAACCAACCCAAAACAAGTCTTATGTAGGCTGGACACCAGTTTTAACATTTGCTACAATGGGACATGTTAAAGACAGAATGGAATTGCTTTCCCAACCTGATTATTTTCCCACACCATAACATCTGAACTATTGTTGTACAGGAGATTGTACAAGTGAGGTAAGTAGAGTAACAATGGCCACATTTTTTGGCTTGCAAGCCTCAAAACTTTCTTGTTGCTTGGTGTGCATAGCCAACTCTAACCTTTTAGTTGAGAATGTTACTCGAAATTTTGTGCTACAGCACTGTGGGATGACAGTTTGGGAGCCGTTTGGATCCCCTGCACCCGGGAGAAGACACGTTTGCTTCCTGGCAGCAGCGCTAGCACTTGATTTAATGCCGCAATGAACTGCTCCTTTTCTGCCCATTCAGTTCTGTGAGCCGCCTCTAATTTAAGTGACAGCGCTCATGCAGACAGCGCTTCAGCACAAAGGAAGGGGGAAGAATTGCTTAGGGAGGGGGGGTGAGGAGGGCAGCAGGACTACTCGTTCCTTTTGGGAACGGTTCGTTAGATGACTCATCCGAAACCTGAAGCTTTACTTGAGTGCAAAGACCAGTTGAAACTACCAGAACCAAACGCTGGGCGTGCACTAAAACAGAGACAAAACCCCCTCACAGATTTCGTTAAGGTGATTTTAGATGGGATAATCATGAAGTGACTCAAAGGAAGCAGCCTAAGGGGCTGCAACATACTGCTTACAAACACTGTCTCTGAGACTACGGGATCCCTTTGTATTATGTTTGTGGTTGTGGACAACCACATAGGCTTTTAAGTGCTGTGGCATTACAAATAATAATAATAATTAGGAAACATGAAAACCATTGTGAATACATGACAAAAATAGCAAGAAGTGGCTGGAATTCTTTTTGAGCACTCACAGATCCATTGATTTCCTTGTGTTGTTCACATGGAACAAGAAAGTCTTCACTTAAAGCCACCGCAGAGCTGTGTTTTTCAGCTACTAAGGATGCCTTTCAGTTTCTGCAAATTATTTATTCAGGTAGAAATGTGAGGAACAAAACCTGTCAAATTAATCTGAAATTCTTAAAAAGTCACTGTTGTGGCAGTTACCTCAAGCTGTTTGGTTTCTCCTTCTGTTGGGCAATTTGCTTCATGTGGTGTGAGATCTGGTTATTTTGACCTAATTTATTTTTATTCCTAAATTCTTTACACAACTCCTTATAAGACAAAATTAATTAACATGAACTCTACACTACTGATGTTTTAACTGCCTTCAAAATCAACTTCTCAGATGTTAATCCAAAGTTTTCATGTTTTCTTCTCGCTTCAGCTTTTCGTGTCTCTCTGCATCAATTCTTCATAATAATCCCTCTTCACTGTCCATTATCTTTATCCATTCACTTCATCATTTCACTCTTATCCTTTAATCTGCCTACCACTTTTTATCCCTCCATCTCATTAGTAGTGTTTCATTAGAAACTCAGTCCTTTAGTCACACAACTTTCTCTCTTGAGGTTGGTCCCCTTTTCTTATTCCTTTTTACCTGTAAGATTACATGCACCTTTAAGTTAAAGCTTCCTATTTTTTTCCTCATATTGAGCAATCTTCCTTTGCCTGTGACCTCTGACATGCTTCTTGTGGAAAAATTACATAAGTGTTTAAAACTATAATGGTAACAAAAGCATCATCCTCTAATTCTTTGCACAATATAGCCTAAATTAGCCTAGAGTTGGCCTAAACTATATCATCCTTGTAGCTAAGTTAATGGGAATCAGAAACTTTGGGATGGAGAAGAAAGCAGCTTTTCCTAAGCCTCATGCACAAAGCTTTGAAAACACATGTCTCTTTCTTGATGAAAAGAGCAATATCTCTCCAGGTCATCCCAAGTAAGTGAAGATGCCGCACTCATGCAGAGACATGACAGCCAAAAGGATCTGATGAGAGGCCACAATTTTTTCCTTCAAATTCCCATTTTATTATGAATATTGGCCAAACTTCTGAAACAAACAGAATTCAAAGTGAAAGCTATATTGGAAGCTCTAATGTAAAGTACTCTTCTCAATAATTGCTGTAGTATGTGCTGCAAATACCACGCTCAGTGAGTCAAACAAAATCAACCCCATGTCCAGTCAGATTATCTCGAGTTGTTGGTATCCTGACATTGATTTCTGCTGACAAAATAGACACGAGATGCAAAAATCTTTTTAAGTACAGTGTGTTACTGAAGTGACCAAACAGGCTACAGTTAACTGAATGTGAGTAAATGCCTCTGAACATTTTGGATTTGATAGGTTTATCAATGGAGTACTACATGTAAAGATTGTTTTTCCACATGATGTAGGTAAAAGCATATTTTCCTTCTGTTAAAGGATGTTTTGTTCATTCAGACAATGCTTTGATAATGCACACTCTTTCTGCACGTCCCCCACAGCAGCCATTTCACATACTGTATCTGGATCATCAGTTCATACTCAGGATTTAAACCTGCAAAATGGCAAGCGACCACTGTTCTCAGTAACTCCTGAAGGAGAGACCTCAGCTTCTCACACCATCAGACTGTTAATTGCTAGTAATTATCCATCCCCTTAAGCTTTCTAACCACAATTTTAATTGCAGGAAAAAAAATATTGTTATTAGAGGAGCTGTAGTCTTGACTTTACAGTCCCATAAGTTATGCATAACTTCAATCACCTTAGACTACTTTATTTCAGTCATATACCCTGGAGCTGGGAATTGTTTCTCATCCTATTGCTTTTCTAAGAATGCTGTCACTTAACTCTCTGGGACCATATTTGCAGGAATTTCACTAGTCAAATTTATTTTACTCTTAGATCATATTTTAGTAACATATAGTATACATTTAGTATACTATATGTTACTCTATATAGTAACATATATACACATATATAGTATATATATACACATATATAGTATACATTTAGTAACATATCTTATAATTTTAGTAATATATCTGAGCTGACAGTTCTACTTTAGAAAACATTTTATTAATTTAAACTACCAAGACTTATTTGAAGACTCAAATGAATTAACTTTTGGAAATACAATTGAAGCATTAGAAACTAAGTTTAGTAGACTGGGCATATTAGCAAGGCTTTAAACTTTAGCTGCTAGATAAACTCACTTGTCTTCTC
Source organism: Urocolius indicus (assembly GCA_013401255.1). Classification (NCBI taxonomy): domain Eukaryota; kingdom Metazoa; phylum Chordata; class Aves; order Coliiformes; family Coliidae; genus Urocolius; species Urocolius indicus. The sequence goes on along the minus strand of WBNH01000509.1, from coordinate 11,521 downwards.
TGTTAAGTATGTAAAAGCATTGCTAGAAATAATGAAATATTTAATGAAATATAATGAAAATTTAATATTTTGCAGGAAAGGTTATTACAGTTTAAAATGTAATGCCAGTGGTTTAAGTAAGATGTATCAGTCTTGGTAGAGACACGTCAATAGCCAGAGATACTCACTGCAATTTGTACACAGCAAAAATGATGAAAAATTAATATGACAGGAGTTGGGTGGTTGGTTTTTTTTTCCTCCTTCTTAAATGGCACTAATCTTTTTTGATGGTAATGACAGATTATAATTTGTTCTTCCAATAAGAATCACTCCAAAACAGATTTAGGGAAACTGGAATGAGCAAAGTTTGTAAGAGAAAAATCCTTAGCTAGAAATTTCCAAACTTCTCTAGAACTTAAGGTGACCGACCACACATTTGTTAAGGTTTTTGGGAGGTTTGTTTTGTTTTTTGAAGTTCTCTCTCCACAAAGGGTATCTGATCAGCTTACTAAAATCCCTGTTGTTGAAAAATACAGACTTTGGTGGCTGTTAGCAGCTCAGGCCAGTAGCAAAGCTAGTTATTGCAGGAGATAGAGCAACATCTTTCTGCAGCAAGAACTTCCACATACCTAATTTACATGAAAGAGACATTTACTTCCCTGATATTCCTTGACCACTACAGTAACATAAAGAGGAAATAAAAGAGGAAGGTGGTATTGCAGATACTGGAGTCTACTTCTCTCCCTGACAGTTCCCCCAAACCTCTACCTCATTTTGTGATTTGAAAGGGATCCTGGTCCCCCTCCAACTTTCCAGCCATGGAAACTAAGAATTTCCTGACATTGCCAAAGCCAAAAGGCACATCTTTGATCTTATTCCACAAATACATTATTACAAAGGATGAATCACAGGCTAGTAAGGTTAGCAGATAGAGGGCTAGCAGAGGGCAGAAATAGGATGGCAGAGACATGCTTCAGGAAACAAAAGTACTTCAGCTTCAGAGGTCAGAAATTACATCTCTTAAAGAGAAATATGTAAATAGCAAGGCTTCAACGGCATATTGCTCATTAGAAGTTATTGCAACTTCACAACTCAGTAGTGTATGTCTGGTAAGAGAAGTTACTATGAATAACAGGGCAGTTGTAGTCCAAACACAATACCAAGGATGGTGTCAGTGTAGCAGCCAAAAAAAAAGAACAGATGGGAACCTCTTAATCCTCTTTCTCATTGTCCTTGACCCTCTCCTAGGTAAATCAACATGTGTTGTGTTGACTGTTGAGCATCTCTCATCTTCCCCCATTCCCAGCTGCAAGCAGCACCATTACACAGCACACTGAGACACGCACTTACCTTCATCTGCTTGTTTTAAATGTAAACTTCAGCACCTCTCTTAATCTTCCTATGTAGCTGCCACATCCAGTACTTGCCAGCTCAGAGGCATCACTCGGAAGGGAAACCTGTCTTCCTTTTATTTGGCCAAGCTGTCAGATGAACTGCTAGACACAGCAGCGATGACATTCATGGGGAACAGAAATTTTTTGCAGCTTCAGTAAGGGCAGGAACATCATGTTCAGAGGAAATTCACTAGGGAATTAAGCAACTGGGTCACTTTCAGTGGCAAGGAAGTGTATCCTTAAGTGTGGCATAAAGACACTGGAAACTAGGCTGCACAACAAAATACAGAAGAAGGATTTTAGAGTGATGGAACTGCATGAAAACCTTGGACGAAGGAATGCAAGTATCTACAAAAATCTGTTTTGAGATGTATAAATGGGGAAAAAATGTAAAGTGAGAATAAGCCCCAACAGAAATGTAACATGATGATAGTTGAAGAGCAAGTCATCATGCAGAAATGTTAGTAAAAGTACTGTTTTTAGCTATTGCACACATACAATACATGGTATAATCAAAATGCTGAATGCTGTTTATGTCACTGGAAGCCTTTTTCACTCATCTCTTTAATAATTAAAGAGTACTTTCTTACAATGGAAGAAGCAGCATGGTCATTATGGTGACACAAATGTGTACAGTTATTGGTATAAGCTCCACAGAGGAAAAAACCCAGAATCCTTATCCCACCACCAGACATGCTCTCAAAGAATTCCCGTGTATCAAGACCGTATGTTGCAGTGCCACCTGGTGACCGATGCTATGACAAATTCCTCTTAAAAATACTACATCGCACACATTTATTGTAGAACAGAATTGTCCTTTTGTTTTGTGTATTAAAACTTCCTCTACCAAAACTCAGTATGTGAAGTATGGAACTGACACTGAAATTTCCCATTGATAACAACATTTATGTGAACATTATGTGAACACCAACAGAGTAATTGGAAACGGTGACATCTGTAACATTTTGAACAAAAATGGTCCTCAAGTTAGGACAGCTAGACTGTAACTATCCACAAGAGGAAAACGCAGTATAGGGAAGAGGAAACCCAGAAACACTAAAATTAGGTTTGGCTTCACTGATATCAGCAAATCTCAGCTTCCTTACTTTTTCAATGACACAAAGTCATAACTGACATCCCAGCAACTCAGTTCAAATGGCAGATCAGCTCTCCATCTGCCCTCAGAAAAGCCCTGGAAACAAGAATGAGTATGTCTTTCAAAGCATCCAGAACTGGGTATGAGGAGTGTTGAGCACCATCCCTTTAACATGCGTGCTTCCTCACGGACTCTAACACCAAGAGTGGAACCGGATGAGTATGTACAGCCAGTGCTGGATCACAGAATCAAAAGTGAAGGAAACGCTAAACAGCCCAGCCAAGTTACATGACATTTTACTGAATATCTGAAAAATGAGCACTGCTGTGACCAACCACCAAGTACTAGGATAGGACAGAGGCTGCTGAAGTCTTAAGCACCTCCCCCGTTGTAAAGGTTCTTCAGAGATATGGCTTTTTTATTCCTGCAGGTAGATTAAATGATTCTGGCACTTTTGTGTTTTACACTAGTACCTGCAAGGGCTACACAGAAGTACCCCACATGCCTCTGCAAAGGTGTGGAAATTACCCTCTCATTATACTCACAGTTAAGAAGGCAATGAAACAGTCAAATAGGTTGGGGAACAGCACAAGCAAGATGAAGAAACAACATTCTTCCTCTCCCCAAGTTTACCATCTCTCTCCCTTTGTTTTTAATTGGCCCAAGGTAACATATCTTCAGATATTCAGATAGAGTGCAAGGGCTTGAAAAGGGGAAAGTAATAAATAAAGTGGCATAGGTTCACAGTGAATAACTGGGTTACATACTTGTAAAGTGTGGTTAAAGAAAGGCAGTGCAGTTTTCTGGAAGCAGGAACACATGACATGCCTTTACTTTGGCCATGACTAGGACAAAGCGTGCAGAAGCTAAATATGTAAACCACTAGTGCGCAGACACGACTACAGCCCTTTGACTGCTCTTCCTGGGGAGGCCTCTCTCCATTTTTCTACAAGGGAGCTTTCTGCAAGTGGGGTGGTGGGTTGGAAAGTAATGCCAAAAAAAGGTCATGTAATGAAGATAGATAAGCATCACCAGGAGACTCCTTCATTACTCCATCTCTTGGGTATGTTTACTCTGTGAGACCTTTTTTTCCTCCTGCTCCTTCCTCTTGCTCTGTTCCAGGCAGATGTTGGAAAGAAAAACTGCTTACTTGTTTCCTAAATACAGTTAAGGAAAGAAAACCACTTGAATACAATTTCCTGCAAAATTTCATTAATCTCATGTCGTCTCTCTCTTCCTTGTTCAGTAAAACATTTTGTCTAGCTCCTAAGTAATTGATACAAATACTCCTTGTAGTTTGCAGGTAGCACTCGGCTCCTTAGTACTCCATCGCAGAGAATAGCTGCGTATGTCTGAATTTCATCCTAATTTAATAAAGAAAGGAGTCATGGTCTAGTCCCAAACTGTATCCATTATGGTATTTATGAGACAGACTGTCATGCAGTAGGCTCAAAACAAAATACAGACCATCTTTGTTACCTAGATTTTTAATGGCTTACAAAAATATTGACGTTATACAATTTCAAACACAGAATTAGGCACACCTACAGACTCCTGATTCTCTTTGTAAAGATACGGTTTCTGCACACACACAGACAGTTCAACATCTTGTCTGAACATGTTAATATTGCTACCCTGAAAACTGTTAGGTTTTTGTGATGATGTTGTTTTGCTTAGTCTTTTTTTTTTTTAAATAGAGTACTTAATTCTTCCATTACTCAGTATAGGCATTCCTACTGATAGTGATCAGGACAAATCTCACAAGTTTGAGTACATGGCCAACTTTTAATCATATCTCCTAGATGTCCATAAACACCTCTCAAAATTCTCAAGACAGGAAACTGGTACAGCACACATGCCCAGGCACCTTCCAGCCAGGAGTTACAACATGCCAGAGTTGAGAAACATATAAAAAAATAAAAATCATTATTATTTCTAGAATACTTGACAAAAATCTTAAGTTAGACTTTCCAAAGGCTACCAACTTCCTCCTCTTGCTGGTGGACCAAGCAAAAATAGTATATGAAAGTTTCCTCATTCCTTTCCAGCATCTACTGAATTGCTTCTACAAGACAAGACATGATTAATAAAATCTTCTTTTCCACTCAGCTCCAATGAAAGCACAAATATTTTCAGCTATATGAAGGACTGGAGTGCGTTACAACAAATGGGAAGTATTTGTAAGGCTCCAGCTTTACAAGGAAATAAAAAAAAAAAAGAATTAACTTTGCATTGATGTAAAACAATTAATTCACTAGGCCAAAGCGTGACAACGTTTTCCAGTTATAGCAGCCTTATATTACCATTTGTGCAAATTAGAGAAGGAAAAAAAAATTTAAAAAAAAAAAATCAGCTGTTCACATCACTTTTCCACACACAGAGGAAATTTTTTGCACTGTGTTCACCCCCAAGCTCCTAGATGCAGATAAGGGAAAAAGAAAACAGAAAGTCTGTTCCTGAGACCATTTTGTAACATTACACTGAGAGGGTCCCAGAAAAGAACAATCTGCGCTTTTCAGCCACAAAGCAAACACCTCAGCCTTCAGCAGCATCAAGGAAGCATCATCCTTTTCAATGGCCGTGACCCAAAATTTGTTCTCTCTTTTGTTAAAGCCAACATTGTTTCATTCATTTGGGCTTCTGAACAACTCCAAATACTGTTTTTATGCTTCATGCGTAATACCCAAATACTGGGGATATATCTCTCTACTAAAGGTGTGCCACAGTTGATTGTCATGACACAAACAGACAGGGATAACCTGTATCAATGACTTTCATACAGCTTCAAACAAAGTTAATAAAGAAAGGCAAGTGGGTTTAGAAAGGTAGGTGTTAACACTTTAACAGGGCCTGAAATCACTTGAGGATCTGTCCCAACAAAACTGGTTCCCAGTCGCTACCATTCTGCAGTTACAGCATAAACTTCAGTCTGCTTATGAGCATGAATTGCCTCTCTTCTGATTTACTTGCTCTACTACACCACCAGCACATACTGAAACTGAAGAGTATTTCTTTTATTACATCCCACCACATTTACGGTTTGTGTTTTGTTTATGGAAACTGAGGGGAAAAAAAGCCAAAACGAGAGCATACAAGCAGACTGGATTTATCACTCTCCCTTTGGAAATGTTCTCATTCTTCAGAATCAAAGTCAAAATTTTGCTGGTGAGGACCATTCTCTTAGAGCAAGCGTGCACACCACAGTCCAGTAGACTCCTGCCACACAACAAGCAAAGAAACCTTGCAGACTTTTAGTATGGTCCTTTCTCTGATGTGCTTAGCTACACTACAGCCTGAATTTTCAAGTTTCCTCTTGACTGTTTTCTACTTCAGAGCCTGAAGTAAGGCAATTACATCAATATCCTAATTTAATTAGAAAGTAGACTCCTGATCCAAACATCAAGCAGGGTGTCACAGATCAGATAACATGCAAAGGCAAAAATATATTAAAATGCTTTTTAATTAAATTTATCTTTCCACCTTTATTTAAAATTAGCCTCTGGGCTTAATTTCAGAGAATAAATTGTGGGTCTATGAAAAGCTTAATGTACTAACTCTTTTTTTTTTTTTTTTTTTTTTTTTTTACAAACCTAAGTGTTAGGAAATAAGTATTTGAAGTAAACAAGCTTTTTGGAACAAGTACATTCTCCAGTTACTATAAAACTGGAAGCCAAGTCTGAAAATCTCTGCAACTAACTACTTAACATGGCTATTCTTCCAAGAATAGCTGCATGCTTGTTACGCCTAACTTCATAAACACATTATACTTGATATTATGGTTGAGTCCAGGCGCATCTCAGTTTTACAGGCAAGAGTGTAAAACAAGGGATTTTCACTTCTCTCAGTATCTTCCTAGTCAACATTTTCAAGTGCCTTTCTGTACTCCAGATTTAAATGTGTAGTTTCTTATTCTTGAATATTAGAAAGTCTACAGTAAGGCTTCTTCACATACATCCTGATCTTTTGCTACCCAGATGAACAAAGCTGAATACAAACATCGCAGAGTTGGCTTCAAGTACTCAAATGCGAAGAAGTCTTCACAGCAACGCAAGGATGATGCTGATAAATACCTGTTTGAAACCCAAGCATACATACCTTGCCGAACAATGGCACTTTATTTTCTGTGCAGAACAAAGTTTACTTAAGTCTGTCCAAAACTTCAGTGTAAATAAGAGTTCTCTTCAGATGGTTTCAAGAACAGACGCCATTTCCTTGAACTGTGTGAAGAAGTTCTAAAAAGCAAGAGTTCAGATAAATATCAGTTGCTTAAGAAAAGCTCAAACTGTAGTTCAGACTGTTAGAAAAAAAAGAAAGAATCTCACGATTCAGGTTTATCACATTTCCCATTTCCTCCAGTTACAATCTGCAGCTTAAACTGAAAGTTTCTGCAATTCTTTTTTGAGTTGCTTAGCATTTGGGCACATTATCTGTTAAATTTACACAGGTGGTATCTTATTTGAATGGATTTCATAGAATCCTAGAAGGGTAGGGGACTGGAAGGGACCTTTAGAGATCATCTAGTCCAAGCTCCCTGCAGAAGCAGGTCCACCCAGTCAGGTCACATAGGAACATGTCCAAGTGAGTCTTGAAGATCTCCAAGGAAGGAGACTCTACAACCTCTCTGGGCAGCCTGTGCCACTGCTCCCTCACTCTCACAGTAAAGTAGTTTTTTCTTATGTTTAAATGGAACTTTGTGTTCCAGCTTTATCCCATTACCCCTTGTCCTGCCACTAGATACTATGGAAAAAAGGGATGTCCCAACCTCCTGGCATCCACTGTTTATACACTTATAAATATTAATGAGATCCCCCCTCAGTCTCCTCCAGACTAAAACTGACCCAGTTCCAGCAGCCTTTCCTCACATGAAAGATGTTCCAGTCCCCTGATCATCTTGGTGGCCCTGTGCTGGACTCTCTCCAGAACTTCTCTGTCCTTGAGCTGAGGAGCCCAGAACTGGACACAAGACTCCAGATGAGGGCAGAGTAGAGGTGGAGAAGAACCTCCCCTTGACCTGCTGGCCACACTTCTTGATGTATCCCAGGATGCCATTGGCCTTCTTGGCCATGAGGGCACATTGCTGGCTCATGTTTAGTTTATTGTCAAGCAGGACTCCCAGGTGTCTCTCTGCAGAGCTGCTCTCCAGCAGCTCAACTCCCAATCTGTACTAGTGCAGGAGGTTGTTCCTTCTCAGATGCAGGACGCTGTACTTGCCCTTATTGAACCTCATGAGGTTCTTCTTTGCCCAACTCTTTGACTATTAATAGAAGACGCTACGAAATAAAAATTTCAAGTAGCTCTCATAACAACAAAAATATCCAAAAACCTTCTCATATGAATGTTTCTATTCCCACTTGAAATAATCCACGCTTCTCCAGCATAATATCCAGTTGTTAAAGCAGTTGAAGTGCAAATTATTAAACAGGCTTCAATTAGAGTGAATACGTTGCACAGTGCCTCGGGATTCAGAATATCCTTCTCATATTCCTGCCAGTCCAACTCCAAAGATTTAATCTGCAAGCTTGTATTATATTCTGAGGGATGTAATTGCTTTTTAAACAGGAATGACAATGGAAGTGCCACATTCATGCAAAATTGAACATTAGGCAAGTTTATAGATGAAGACACAGTGGTTAAGAGCCAGTGATGATGAAGCAAACCAACCTCCATTCTTAATTGTTAACAAATGTTAGGCTTAAGATTTAGATATCGAAGCTGGGAGACAGTTTCGTAGATCTAGGATATTGCATCCATCTTTAATAAGGCAGAGCGATCTATGATAAGACCAATCCAAAAGCCTTACAGCTTCAGCTGTTAGCTTCTTTGTAAGAGAACAGATTAATTACTAATGGACTATCATTGTTTTGATTATTGATGTAGAAGTATATGTCACGAAAGAAGCATTTCTCTTCAGTGTTTTAAAAATAATTATCTAATGCTTCATCTTTTAATGACTGTATTGGTAAATAAGCAGCAAAAATGTGTGCATCAGCATCTGCAGTTGCTCCTTCCCAACAACATCACTCATTTTTAAGGGAGTGAATCAACACTGATTACATACCTTGAACTGTGGTATTGTCATTTCAAAAGACCTGTCTGTTATTTGTCCTGAAGGATCTGCCACTTTTAGTGTCACTGTAACATAAGGATACTTCAGAGACCTGCAGTTGTCAGAGCTCATCGCAACTCCCAGTTTCCATTTAAGATCTACAAACTACAAAGAAGAAAGTCACTGGAAATGGTACTAAAAGACTTAGCCTACCATTGCTGGATGTTTTACAGACCTAGATGTCACATCCAAATGAGAAATAAACATCCCCATTCATGTATTGGTGCAAATACAAAATCAGTCCTCCCAATACAAAAAAAAAAAGCCATTTAATAAGTTACTTAATCCGTTTTCCTTATTCACATACTGTCAGTAGTCAAGTACAGTCTACTTCAAGTTCTAGTAAGAGAAGCCTGAGACACAGGAGTTCACCTGGCTTGTGTATCATTTTTTGTAGAAGTTTCAAAATCAAGTGGAAATATGAGAAAAACCTCAGAGTGCTCAAAAGTTTTACAATAATGGGAAAAAAATAGGGCTTTTCATAACTGTAAGTACATCGTAAAATTCAGACAAGTAAGTTATCATTTTTAGCCTTCTATGATAGGCAGAACTGCTGAATAACAAGCCAAGAGGGCCTTTGGAAGCTTACCATCAAGCCTCCAATATTTCTTTTTTCGCTAATTCTGTACTCTTTTAAATTGTTGTTATAGAGAAAAAAGATCTTAAAATGCAAATACACTCTGTATTATTTTCTCAAAAAGAGAAAAAAAAGTAACGCTGGAAATTGACAAAGTATCTTAAAAAAAACAAGTCAAGTTAAGGGAGACAAAGAATAAAACAATCAAGTGCTGGTGTTATCAACCCTAAAGAACAATTCAATTTACATTAAAGTGAACAGGTTTACATGAAAAGGCAATGCAGTTGTCTGCCATACTGACTGCCACTCACTTTCTTGCACTAGGAAGCACTAATTTTTAACAAAGTATGGAATGTGACATTATCATCCATACAACAATATTAGGAAAATGTTCAGCATTTAGACAACTGTTACTGTATATGCTCCTTTATCTGGGTATGCATTTGGAAACATACACATACAGGAAAGTTTTTGGCAGTCAGGATAACTGTGTGCATACACACACAACGTACACAACGAAGCATCGATATTTCTGACAAGTTTCTTCAACTGCACTTTGTCATTTAGTTACCTGCCCCACTGTGGCTGTATTTCTTGCATCTTCTGACGTGCTAATAGATTTGCCCTGCTCGTTCCAGACATGACGAATGACTTGAACCGTGTGTTTTGGCAGAGCGCTGACTGTGTTGCTCAATGTGGTGACGAGTTCTTCCGTAGAGAGATTGTTTCTGGCTGCTGTGCTATAGGTACATCCAAAGAACACTGCATCAATTTCATTCTCCACCAATTTAATAAGATTTGTCACTTCACCCCAAATAGGAAACTTATTATTTCTGCTTTGTGTCCATGTACTTAACAATAATTAGGAATCAGTACAGAGCCACTAAGATGATCAGGGGACTGGAGCATCTTCCTTACGAGAAAAGGCTACAGGAACTGGGGCTGTTTAGTCTAGAGAAGAGGAGATTGAGAGGGTACCTCATTACTGTTTACATATATTTAAATGGTGAGTGTCAGGAGGTTGGGGCACTCCTTTTTTTCTGTTGTATCCAGCAAAAGGACAAGGGGTAATGAAAAGACGATGGAACAGAAAAAAAGTTACATTTAAACACAAGGAGAAACTATTTTACAGTGAAGTTGAGGGAGCTCTGGCACAGGCTGCCCAGGGAGGTTGTGGAGTCTCCTTCCTTGGAAGTCTTTAAAATCCACCTGGATGCTTTCCTGTGTGACCTGATCTATGTGAACTTGTTTTAGCAGGAGGGTTGGACTAGATAATTGCTAAAGGTCCCTTCCACCCCCTACCACTCTATGACTCTATGAAGCTTGTGGGGTTTTCTCCCTCCTTCCTAAATATTTTACTAATCTTTTGTAGTCACATGCAAAAAGTAAGACTTGACTTTAATGTGTCTAAATATGCAGAGACCAAGCTTTGCTGGGCTTACACAACACACAACACTGAAACAAAAATAATCACAAACTCTAAGTGTTGTTGCAACTGAAAAAAAAAGCATAATTCAGTGAAGGATGTGTGCTTTGAGCAGTTAAACAATATTATTACCTAAGACACAATCCAGGTCAATTAAACATTTAGAAGTGATAATTTAAGCATCACTGAAAGTCAAGGATGGACCTCTAGGTAATGGTATAATTGACACCAGCAGCAGTCAAACGATGCAATAAACCCTCAACTGAAAAGACAGCAAGTCTAGAGGAAAATTGCCACTCTGTTTTCTCTGTAGAACCAGATTAAAAAATCCCACCCAAGTTTATTCATGCAAATCCACTCTTAAGGAGACGTTAACAAAAGAGAAAANTATTTTATAGAGGAAAAAAGTAGAGTTAAATCTCTATTCGTATATTTTCTTCAGTCATACTATCATCATACAAAGCATGTACATATTAGCTATTAAAAGAACAAAATAAGATGTTGCAAAAATTACCTTTCTGAAAATAGAACAACTTATAGCAAAACAACAGCTGAAAATGCTACCTAAACATTCTACCTTTATCACAGCAGCATCACAGCAGAGTTCAACATTATAAAGCTGGGTGCCCTACAAACAGGCACAAATGCTGGTTTCTGATCTCTAAGAAACTTTTAGAACACACTTCTTCCAGACAAAGGTTTAGCTGACTTAGCTTTTAAACTGAACTTGACTTCCTCTTATTTTGCCAATACTGCTAAAGCTTGCAAACAGGATCTTAGAACAATTTCCTCTATTTTTTTTTACTCCAAGAAGTGAGACTATGTATGAAGTAACTACACTTCTTTAAAAGAAAAACACAAAGACCAGAAGGTGTTACAAACTTTGCCCTTTTCCCAAATCAGTTCACATACCCAACATGGAACTGAAGCACCTTCCTTATGA
>WBNH01000508.1:183211-199798 GCA_013401255.1 Urocolius indicus | reverse complement strand
TTGGTGTCTGCAGAGATGACATTACATTCTCACTCCCTGTAGATGCTGCACTTTAGCAACTGCACAGCAACTTCTTCTCAAATACTTTATTAGCAGAGGTGTTACTTCACTAATTGGCCAGGCCTGGGTCAGCTGCAGGTTCTGTCTTAGAACTGACTGCATTAGCCCTGTCAGCTACTGGGGAAGCTTCTGGAAGCAATTTGTTAAAAGAAGATACCCCTGTAGCTCCCCTGCTACCAAAACCTGGCCCAGACAAAACCACAGGGTGATTCTCTAATGATGTCTTCATTGACTTAAAACAGAGTCATGGGATATTTGTCACAACACTCAGATCTATTAATAACTCAATTCTTGTTTCTCCCTTCCTCTGGAACAAGTAATACCATGCAGAGTGTAGATGTTTTGCAGAGCATGCTTATTATGTATTTTAACCCTGTTCCACTGGCTTTTGAAGATAATGTACTGGGCAATGCATGTTGCTGGCATAACAAGATGATGACTGTCCATGACCCTTTCAATGCAAGCTTGGGTTTACTTTACTTTGTATGAACAGCCAGGGTTCAGTCGGCTCTCACCAGTTCTGCACAGCTCAGCTGAGGGAGGGGTTGGGCTTTTTGAATGCATCCTTACATCCACATCTTGAAACAATGATTGCAGCTTAAGATCATCTACTAAAATAGTTTCATGTTGTGGATTATTTTTTTCTCTTTAAAACAAACAAGCAAAAAAACCCCAAAACATACACACCTAGGAAATGTCATTAGAAATGTAGTAACAAAAAAATTATTACCCTCTAGGTAAGCTCTTAAAAGTAAGGAAATGTCAGCTAAAGTTATGTGCACAGCCTTAACACTGTGTCTTTATGTGTGTTCATTATAATCTATACTTTTTGCTAACACATCATGAAACACTCTCTACCATCATGTGAGGTCTGCCTTGTAAAGTACACATTTCATGAATGGCCACATGGTGCTGTAATCCCTCCTACATCTCTTTTCGGTTTTTATACTACGTTTTTTTAATGATGTGAGTGCGTAACGATGTTTTTTAACTGTGACTTGATGGAAGGCTGAGCACAAGTCTAATGTGCAAGTTGACCTTTGTAAGGTCTAAGAGGTTTTTGGTGTTTATTTAAAACAAAACAAAACAATGCTTTATGGTGAGTTGTTCCACAGATTTTTAAGATTACCTGAATTAAAATATGTTTCCCTAGATTTCCTGCATTCTTTACATAATAGACTTTTTAGCTTTCATTGAGCTGTAGACTATGTTACCAGTTTGGGAGTAACTAAATATAGGAAAGATGTTGATTACTCCAAAACAGAATAAAGAGAATGATTTGAGATATGAGGAAAGAGGCCAAGAAAGACTTGGTGGGGGGGGGAAGAGCAAAAGGAAAAAGAAATGAGAAGACTGGGAAAGAGGGAACTGTGATAACACTTTCGAATTTTATATTTAAAAGGTTCTGCAGAGGTAAAGGGACAATACTGTTTCTTATGAGTAATGATAGCAGAAGTGGTGGTCTTAAATTCCATCAATAGGTTTCTCTAGATCAGTTAGGAAAAGGAACAAGGACAGTCAAGCAACAGGATAGGTGGTACTTGAGGATTTCGGAGCTGATAGTGGCAATTATGTAGATGATCCTGTCTTCAGGCAAGAAGATGGATTGTGGCAGTCCCAAGTAATTTCTAGTCTTGTAATGCATGACAAATATTATTTAAGTTTGAACCGAAAACCTTCATCTTTCAGGAGATGAATCTTGATTCAAAATCTTCAGTATTGGATAGGGTTGTGCTCAGTAAGTTATTCCAATACTGAATTGTTCTCTCAGATTCGTTAATTCTGAGGTTTTTTTCCACTGAATTTTTCTGAGAAATCCAATTGACTGCTTTTCCTTGGATCTCGAGTACATTTGACCCCTATGTAAAGACTTCTTTTATTGTTTGAAGGGGAGGTTTTTTTGCTGTATGTAAACTTTCATGTGTGATTTATTAAATGCCATGGTATACTCGCCTCTTAGCCTTATTGTGATGATGGAAAGTGGTTTGGCAAGCACTTCTGCCAGCCTCCTCAACTAATCCTCAACACCCTCGGGTAGATATCCACAGCTCCCTCTTTTTGATGCTGATTTCATAGAATTTCACATCTGGGATGGGTCAGCCATGTTTTTTATTTCAGTTACATTGATTTTTGTGTTCTGTACATTGTATGCATGATATATACTGCCAAATTGCAATGTTTTTTAACTATATGCAATTTACTGTATTTCAATTTCCATATGGACATTCTTAGCATTATCTTGAGTAGCTCTCCACATTAGCCATTTCCACAGGACAGCTGGAGTCACTCGTGACACGTGATAAATGTGTTGGTATGAGAAGTGGAGTATGCAGTGCCAAGTGCATTACAACATCCTTTGCTTATAACCTTCCTAAGAAGTGAAGCCCTGAGATTTTATGTGAACGTAATTATCTCAGCCAAATCTGTGGCCTCATCCAGAGGCTGACTGCTGTTAATGTTTTGTTGAGAATTAGTGTTTTCTCTCTTACTTGTTTCCAGATGTAACTTTGCAGTATATAAATGAAAACATAATTAGTATTTTGAGTTGGAGATGCTACACAGACTCAGGCAGGTTTTGTATCAGTGTTGGTGCTGTTCATTATGAATTTATATATTAAACTACTTCAATATCCTCAGCATATTGAAAGACATAGGAAAAATTTGTCATTATTTGACATATGGGAATGTGAAAGACTGAAAGAAATACAACAAAAATATTCTGAGGTTTGCAGGATAGTGAAATAGAGAAATATTAGACTTGATAGCATAATCTTCTAACTATTCACTAGTCGGAGGCAGTTTACTAAGCAATTCCCAGAGGATTCAGTTTTGACTTTTACGACATTACCCAGACCCATCACTTCAGAAGCTGACATTTCTAGTATTAAAATCACAGCTCGAGAAAGGATTATTGAGTGGAGTGTTTCCAGTTTGCTCTGTTTTACTTGAATTAACCTTGAATTATTGGGCATTTTGGATTCCCCACACACACTTCCCATTCAAGGGCAGGCCACCCAGGGATGCAGTTTTGAAATGAAAACATTTATCTCAACTGAATTTCCTTATTTCCCTCCTAATTCTAAATAAAAGCTTGAAAACGTGAGCACAGTATAGGTTAAAGGCACAAAAAGCTGGAAGTGGGGTACTACTGACAAAAACAAGATGATAAAGTCATTGATTTTGGAGGCTGGTAGTACTATGTAGTCCATGACAGGCAGTACCTCAGCCTGCTTCTCTGGCAATCTTTGTAGCTCATCCTTGAACAGGGTCATTGAAGCATCTCAGACGTGCCTGGTGCCTTATGTGCAGAATAATGTTGCTTTGCCACAAGTGTGTGCTAATACAAAATGTTAACTTTTAAAGATACCTCTTTCAGAAGATAAATTTTGTGGTGTACCTGGGTCTTATTTGAGTCCTAAAAATGTGAAAGTTGTACACTGGTGTTTTTACGTGACCTGCTTGTAAAGCTGTGCTGCAGAGCAGGTAATGGAGCCGTATTATAATTGATGAGTAAAGCTTGCTGGTTAATTGAGCTGTTGGCATGTGATTCTCAGTTGTACGATGCTGTAAAAGGAAATTGTACTTCCTTTGTAAGAAAGACGCAGTATAGCTGTCCCTATTAATATTAGTTGACTGTCAGTTCTTGTTTGCTTCTGTCATATTGAATTTCTAGCAACCAACTCTTTTGTTTAAGGGGAGACATTTTACATTAAAAGATTAAGAGTCAGCCAAAGTTCTTGGTAGAGAGTAGGTTGGGAGTCTTCATTTCCTCAAGGAGTGTTGTTTGCCTGCAGGCATGAAGAAGTTTGCTGCTGCATGTGCAAAGAGTTCTGTGCTGAACAGAAATGCAGCAGCCTCTGAGGTGAAGTGAAATGAAAAATAGCAGGGATTGAGTTGTCTTCCATCCATTTTAAAGTCAATCAAATCTCTTTGGTTGATTTTTTTTTTAAACTCTTAAGGAGTTTGCAAATGGTTTTGAGCAAAATTTTGATTGTGTAAGTAGTAACATTGGAATTAATCACAGACATTTTTCTGAGGGACAGACTTGCAACATCTGGCATTCAGGCTTTTTTTTGCTTTTACTTTTATTAAAAAAGGAATATGGGAGTATATTACTAATGAACTTAAGTATCATTAATTCAGCCTGCAAATATTCTTGTTACTTTTATGAGGACTCCAAAAATATACATCACAGTTAAAGCTAACAGGATTTAACATTATATACTAAATAAATCAGAAGTACAGGAAGAGCCCTGCAAGAGGATCAGTGAATATGTTTTCAGTGCTTGGCTGGAGTGGTACTGACCTGGTTCAGGACCTTTATTGTGCATGATCTAATCTTGATCCCACTCAGAAAGGGTAAACCTTCTGCTCAGGCTTAGAAAAAAATGTGTCTTTTAATCCTTCACAATAGGTATTTGAGTATAAATTAGGTGACATGTGTCATGAAAGCACAGTATGTTATTGTTTGCGAGATCACTTTCATGTGGGTGTTGTTAATTTGAAAAGTTTCACTCTGGAGAGCTAAGTAATATATAATATGCTGTGATGGATAGGTACCTAAAAATATGCTGAAAATACTTGAACAAATGGAGCATTGATTTGTCTCAGATTTTTGTGCTAAATAGCTTAAGGTTTTCATTTTTTTTTTGAACCAGCAGGATTTTTTTATTCCGTGTGAGTGCTGCTTAGCTTCCATAGAAAAGTGTCAGTACAGTCCACAGAAACAAATGGTTGGAATTTGAAGGAGTACAACTCATGCTTAAAAAAAAAAATGCAGATTTGAATAAGGGCCAGAAAAGACTTGATTTTTCTAAAAATTCCCTGCTTGTTGCCTGGTGGAGCAACTGCAGCTGGGTGTAGACCAGGCTCACTACAGGAGGAAAATCAGAAATTCTAGCTGTCCTGTGTTTTGGGTAGACACAGTCTCCATTTCAGAACTGAGAAGTTCTTCTTGTAGTTCTGTGAACGAGTGACCTCCTGTCTCAACTGTTCTCTTGGGACAGATGATCTTGCATGTGCCTTTTCTCTCTGAGCTGTTAGTTCACATGTTCAGGGACATGACCTTACTAGCAAAAGGATGGGTTGTGACATTTTGATGGGTTGGTTATGCAATCCAACCCCTCCTTTTACTTCAGAAAATACAGTATGTGTTGAATATTTCTAAACAACTAATACCTCCCTGGTTTTGGTATTAGTCTCTCTTCTGTTGAGCATTTAGGCTTAGCGTCCTCTGCAAAGACCTGGAGCAGAATATCTCTGCTTTCATGCTTCTCTGAATCTTGCAATCTTTCTGTCCCTCTCTGAATACAGCTTGTAGCTCCCATCGCTTCTTACTGTGTTCATTACTTCTCATTTTCTTTACTTTTTTCCACTCCCTTCTGTCTTTAGATTATCACTGACTTGCATCAAGCAGCAGGAAGATAATGTGTTCAGTAATTTAGTTGCAACTTATTCTTGCCAGCAATTTCACCGGAAAAATCCAGTTTTCATGGCTACCAGCCATGGTGTTCACCAAAAGCTTTCTATTTGAATAAATGTTGTCAAAACTTTATGTCATCATTGTCTTATGGTATTAGCAGGAATGCCTTTTTTAATGGCAGCTTTGTTTCAGCCTAAAGACAAAAAGCAGCAAGGAGAAGCTCAGAGAAGAATTCAAGACACTGAATTCACATCCATGTCCAAACTGGGCTATGCACTAATCAGGAAGCAAGGAGCATCTGCCTTCTTAATTGGGTTGTTCTAAAGTTTTATGCTGCCTGTGCAATTTCAAATTATGACAGTGATCTTGCAACTCTTGAGGTCAATGAGATTACTGATATGCATAGTTATTCATGAGACAAGCCTTTGCAGACTATGTTTAGTGGTCTGGGGAATCATGCAGAATAAAAATCACATTGAAACTATATGTGACTTTTCTTAAGCTTTTACTAGAATTCATATTCTTAAACAATTTTGCTGGCTTTTTAATATTTATGAGGAGACCTGATATTCTATTATACATATTCAGTTACTCTTCTGACTCAAAAGATGAACAAAAGCCAAGAGAGAGTTTTAATCTAAAGGATGTCTTCAGTTTTCTCTCTTCTAATATTTTACATTTTGGGGGAAAAAAAACCCCATATATATACAAATTGTGACTCAGAGAATCATCAGAACAGCATCTAAGTACTTAAATATGGCTACATCCTCAGGCTTCCCAAAATAAAGCATAAGCTAGTGCGTAAATAAGAATTGTTCTCCTAAATTTGGGAAGCAGAAAGGAGAACGTTTTCTCAAGATCAGGCAAATTCCAAGTTGATTTTATCCTGTGAACTTCTCCATCCAAAAAGGTTTTATTTTGTTCTTTATTTTGTGACATTGGTAGACCATAAGTCTGTTCCATAACATAAATGTCCATTCTTCAGTTTTGACTACAGAAGAGTGTAAGGCCTTATCAAGCTCCCTTTCCTCCTTGCCTCTTTTTGTATGCTGCCTATGAAAGTGAAGGTGTTTGTTGTTAACAGTCAGGAGGAGGTGTACAAAAAGTAATGTCAAACTGATGAGGTTGCTCTGGTTTATCTTCTCAACTCTAAATTGCAGATACCTATGTCGCATGTTGCTTTTGTGCAGAACCTGGTCACAGCCCACTTTACCCTTTTCTTTGGACATGTATATTCTTGAAATGGATACTTAATTTCTTTTCTGAAGCAGGAAATTTCATGTTGACTTCTAAAAAAACTCTTTATGAAGTGCAATACAAAGATAATATGTTGCATAATATAATATCTATCGTAGTATCTGTAAGAATATAATATCTACCTATGTTGGGGGTTGGACCTGATGATCTCTAACGGTCCCTTCCAAGATAACCACAAAATAAGCTCAAATCCAACTGGAGGTGCAGACTGGGAGAGAGGGAAAGAAGATCTGCATGAATTCCAGCAAATATAAAGATGGAAATACCATGCATATCTGTCAATTCATCCAAAGGAAACCTTTTGAAATAAGCTTGAATGTTGCAAAGTATTTTGCAGATTACTACATTTAGTGTACAGGTGAAGGTGAGCCAAGGCTGCCTTGTGATAGTGTTAGGTGATGACTAACTCTGATAATGACTACTCATAAGGGAAAGATGTTGAGATGAAGAAATATTCATTCTAGGATTCATCTGCAGAAGGTGGTTCTTTTGCAAACAGCTGGGAGAAAACTCAAGAAGCAAAACTATTGATACAGCAGGAAAAAAACCAGTCTTAATCTAAAATATTTGCAGTACACGTGTAACTTAATGTGATATCCTATTTATTCCTAGAGACCTGGTGTGCTTTTATAATGTTTTGGTGACTACTTCTTAGATCCAGTTCTAACCTTGTAAAAAGCTCTAAATTTCTGCAGAGAGTCATTTGAAAACATTCAGATGAAAGATGGATATATATGTCTGTGTGGAACCTTTGATGAGATTCACCCATTTTTCTTCCCACCAGGTTTGGAGGAGATCAGCCAGTGTACATCAATATTATTAGAGATCCTGTCAATCGATTTCTGTCTAATTATTTTTTTCGACGTTTTGGAGACTGGAGAGGAGAACAGAATCACATGATCCGTACCCCCAGCATGAGGCAGGAGGAAAGATATCTGGTATGTTTAAAAAGAAGACTCTGATTACCAGTTTCGCAGCATCATTAATTAACACTGATGTTCAAACTGGATGCTTGAAAAGTGGGAGGTGGAGGCATATTCTGTCTTGCATGTTTTTTCCTCTGTCATTGTCTCCCCTGGTCTTTAGTTTGGTCAACTTTAATATGCAGAATGTTGCTGATGAATGCAGTGATCTGGTTTGATCTTGTGTAAGCCGATAGTAAGGCCCAGACTGCCACTGGTGAATTACGGTTCCTTCACCAAGTTGGGTTTGCAGTGTGTAGGGCTTAGGCATAATAATTCTGCCTGTAATTATCACAGTGAATATTCAGAGAGATTTTTAGCTTGAAACTATGTCTGTAACTGTATGCTTCAGGAGAAAATTGTGAATCAGAGTAATTCAGTGAGCCCAAGCCTCTAATGTTCTTGCTGGTAAGTTGTACATATTATTTTTTTTATCAGGGCTCTAGTGTCAGTTCTTGGCTTGTTTTTGTTGCTTTTTTTTGTTTTACTAAGAATGTGGCAATAATAAGTTTTAATTTTGCACAACTGCTGAACTGTGATTTCCTGTCAGCCTGTCACAGACCAAGATGCCATGACAGTAGGTGTTCTACAGGTGCTGAATGAGAAACACAGAACATAGGCAGGTGGTTATTTTGTTGCATCCTGCTGTATTTGCGTAAACACTGACACTTCCCTAAAGACAAAACTGTGGAATTAATTCTTACCCTCCCTATAATGGACATCCAGTTTGATTGGACTCAGCCTTCAGCCACACTTGAGCCTGCAGAGGGTTCAAGGCTACAGTGGTGACAGAACAGCATGACAGTCTGCTGTGAAATGTTGCACATCAGACATAAGGTCAGAGAGGGCTGTGACTTTTGAACAACAAAGAGAGGATGTTTTAATTATGTTTTGGAGGAACAGTAGAATATAAGATGTGATGTGGATGAGCTGTAGGGAACACAAATCTGAATGACTGCCACATGACATGGTTCAGTCCTAGCTGAGGTAAAATAGATCGCTTTGCATGCTATGTGCATAGACTTCTGTTTCATAGAATCATAGAATGCTAGGGGTTGGAAGGGATCTTTAGAGATCATCTAATCCAACCCCTCTGCAGAAGCAGGTTCACCTAGATCAGGTCATATAGGAACTTGTTCAGATGGGTTTTGAAGACCTCCAAGGAAGGAGACTCCACACCCTCCCTGGGCAGCCTGTGCCAGGGCTCTCTCACCCTCACAGTAATTTTTTCTTAGCTTTAAATGGAACTTTTTGTTTCCTCATCTGTGAATGGGATGGGGAGGTTGCAGATCCGAAGTGAGGATGGGTTTTTTTACTACATTGTTATTTTGTCAGCACTTACATATGTGGTTGTTTTTTGGGGTTTTTTTTGAAATGTTAAATAGTAGTACACTCTGTACTTCACTCCAAGTGCTTGTACTTCTCATTTGAAGTGGAACGTGCTGTGATTGGCACCTCCCATGACTGACTGGCTCTGTAAAAGCTCGTATGAGTTCAGTACCACCTGTGCGCTTGAAAATGCAGTATGTACAGCCAGTGAAATTTTACTTCAAGCAGAACTGAAATTAATAGATCTAATTCCTTGTGTTTGTGTTTGTTTAAGATCCATTTTCATTTGCATTGGGATATCCTTTAAGAAATAACTTCTTTATATGCATGTGTATGTATGTACACACACATACAGATCAATACAAAAGCTATAATGAAAAGGAAACAAAAAGTGGCCACCCGAGGTTAGCATTCATTTTGTTCAAAAGGCAGTTTGTCAGTCTGAGGCACCATCAGCATCCTTTATAAAAACTGGTTTTGCTTTTTGATATTGATCTTCTCTGTTAGTAATTATGTTAGTGTTATAATCCTGGAAATGTTTTTTGGAATGTCCTCCATCCCTCCTTGGCAGACTTTGACTGTCACTTGCACTGCTCAAAGAGGGCAATTGCTCCTGTCACAGTAACATATAGGCCACCTACCAGTGAAATTTATTTTAGCAAAAGCCCCTCATTCCATGTGTTAAGCATTTTTATGACTTGTACTGTCCACATAATATTGCATGATTGCATTTTAATCTTTTCCTCAGTGGTGCAAGGAAATCTGCTGGCATGTGTTTTAAAACTCAGGTGATGGATTTTGTCTAGTGGTAGCTTCATAAGTCTGCTAAATCAATTGCCTGATACAGCTATGAAGAGGATAAGCAGCCTATTACAGACTGTTTTACCTCTGAGCACGAGCCAGGGCAGCCCTTTAGCACGAGACTGGTGGATGGTCTGATCTCAGGGCTCATACCTTTTGCAATTCTTTCCTAATATTCTTTTTTTTTTCTTTTGTTTTCTTTTTTTTAATGTCACCATAAAGCATCGCTTTTTTTTTTTACAGGGGATTATTTGAAGGATAAACTTACATTTAACATGTGAAATAGTTTCTGTGTTTCCCCAAGTAAGAAAAACTTCTGCTTTTCTTCTTCCATCATGTCTCAGATCAACAGCCAGGAAAATACAAACCAGCTGATTACTCTATGGCATAGAGCTCATTGCTGAAAGAGCCTCAGAAGGCTTGTGCTGACAGCAGTTAAAGACTTACAAAATGGACTGCGGAAGCTATAAACGTAACTCCTGTTTTACCAGGAGAGACAGGTTTGCCTGAGGAAAGATGTTACCTCCTTTAAAACCGGAGTGTTAGGGACTACCTGCTTTTTTCAACTAGGATATTCCTG
Organism: Urocolius indicus; assembly: GCA_013401255.1. NCBI lineage: Eukaryota > Metazoa > Chordata > Aves > Coliiformes > Coliidae > Urocolius > Urocolius indicus. The sequence continues at coordinate 189,387 of WBNH01000508.1, read as the reverse complement.
GCTTCGTATCTCTTGGAATGTGCTATGGGCAAATGGAATCTTTTCCAGGCCATTTTGCCATCGTGCTCAATAGCTGCCAGCACTGGTCTCTCCCTTCAAAAGCTGAGGGCAGCCTTCATTTTATCTCAGACTGCAGTGTGAAAGTGTGGGAGCTCAGCAGCTCCATAAACCAGACTCTTAAGGGAGTAAAAGCATTTAAGATGAGATTTTGCATCTAATGAAACCTGCTTGGCTATCAGGTTGTAAGGATACTTAACGGAGACACTTCCTCCCCTCAATTCCAATCCTTAAAAAAAAAATGGGAATTGCAGAAACCTTGAAGCCTTGTAGTACCTTGGGCACTGTATAATTTTTTTAACTCTGACCTGCTGACATTGCAAAGATCAGAAACACAGACAGAAATTTCCACCATTCACTGATAATTTGAAATTTTCTTTGAATACGGCTCAGGCTTTGACTCATTTCCAGAGAAAACAACCATTCATTCAGGAGCCAGATAAATTGTTTAAAATGTTTTGGTAAATGTCTGTGTTTACCAAATTTAATTGAAAGCCAGGGTGGAAAACAGGCCCTTTATTCACAAGTCAGATACGGCAGAGGCAGCTGCTGCAATGTGAGACTTTCCACTCAGATCAGCCAGCTCCTTGCACTAACCCAGCGGTTCCTTTACTGGAGTGTGAGTTCCTGCCGGTCACCTAAAGAGATCACTTCCAAGTTTCCCCAAAATAAACAGTGTCAAATGCATCAGTGTGGAATATGTCAGAGAGGTAATGGTCTGAAATGGTGGCGAGACCCTCAGGACGAGTCTCAAGCACACTAATGGAAGAGTCGACCTACCTTGTGGTCCTGTAAGATGAGAAAAATTCACCAAAGTTAATTTAATTCCATCATAGCACACGTATTTCAGGTTGAACTAGAGTTCTTAAAGTAAGTAGGCTTCAATAAAGCAAATAACCCCAGCTGTGAGTGCTGCTGGTACTAAGTAAACAAAAAACACTCACCAGATGATTTAGTTTAAATCTTGAAGGTGCAGAAGGTAGGAATCACTCCTGATAGAGAAGGAACTACCATCAATATTTGAAAGCTTTGTGTTAAAATTGTCCTTTTCAGATGCCATAGTGTTTATTACAACTGCAGTGTGAGACATCAAATATAAAAGGCATGTATGGGGTTTTCATCTTTCCTTAATACTTGCTAAAACTTTGATCTAAGATAGCTAAGGCTGAATGAGGGTGTGGAGTGGCGGGGGCTGGGTGGTGTTGCCTGGATTGCAGGAAATCTTGGTTATATATATATTGTGGTCTCTGTTAAGCTCATGACAAGCATGGCTTCTAGTCAAAGAAGAGAGAAGTTACGTGTAAAAAGACTGTTTAATAAATTAATAAGTTGTCGCTTTCCTAAAGGACATTTGAGGTTTTCCTTGTAAGCAGCAGTTAACTTTGCACCACATCTCTGTCAGGCTCAGCATAGTCTTTCAGCTTCATCTCTGAAAATAAATAAGCTTTTCTCAGCTAAAATTAAAAATATTCTACCAATATTCAGCCTCGGTTATGGTGAAGATTACTCATGCAAGTAATCCCATAAAGGAGCATCTGTCTTTTTTGTCTTTTAAATTGAACGTTAAAATATTTGTAAAAACTGTGTTAGGATTACTGCAAAGAAGGGAAGTAAAATACAAAGGACGTTAGGGAGCTTTGAAGTCAAATGTGTTACTATAATCGGGACCTCACCTGCGACAAAGATTGACTTTTCTTGATAAATCTTTAAACCAGTGTCATTTAGGTTATTTCATGAAGTTTAAACAAAATCATAGAAGAAGCTGAATGGTGAAATGCCAAAGAACTATTTCTTGTATTCCTGAATGTTGGTAATTTCCTTTTATGACTACATTGTTTTTCACTAACATAAGAATATTCTCTAAACATATTTAATTGGTTTTATTCTTTATAGCTCCAAATTTCTGCCTACAATGACAACTATTATTGTACTGACTATGTTGGTTTCTTGCCAGCAGCTAGCTGTCATGATTCCTGTCTTTACCTGGATAATGGAAATATTTAGTCATGCTGATTGCATCGTGAATTGTCATCAGTGGTAACACATTGAACCTTCTCCTTCACAACTTCAAACATGTTACTCAAAGCTTTTCAGTGTCCCAGGTACACGGCCTCAGGGAGAGGCTGTGGCGTGGAGCCCATGCTTTCATTTCTGAGTGTCACTCTCAGGCATGTGTTTCTCTATTAAAAAAAAAAAAAAAAGCATTGGAAGAGTTGCCTGCCTGCAGGTTTGGTAAGGTGAGGGAGTAGAGTGTTTGTTTCTATATGGGATTTTTCTGCTGAGGACCTCACAAGAGGCTTCATGTGTCTGTTGATTGAACCTAGAACTTTTGAGGAGAGTATAGTACACTTGGTTAATGCTATTTAGATTGGAAATTTGAGACGTCAAGAGGTAAAACTGATTTGCCTATGTCTATGCAGTGCATACCTGAGATGAGGGAGTTAAATATACCAATTCTACAAGTAAGTTTTTCACTTACTGGGTTCAGAGCTCTACTGAAAGAGTCTAAACATCTAAACACTCTCAGTATTTTTCCTAATTTACCCCTATACATACAGTAATTTTGTTCCCTGTGTTATGTATCAGTGCTGAGATGTTTTTTATTGGTCACTGGGTGTCCCACAAGGTGTCCTGAGCTGCAGGGCAGCTTTGCAACTGTAGATCTGGTTCAAGAGTGATACAGTAGCATCAATCTCTGTGGCTGGGACTGGGCTGCCAGGCAGGCACTGCTGAAGCACAGCCACCTGTCAGCTGACCCAATTAGAACAGTTTGCTGCTTCTTCCCTCTAATGAGTGATTTTAATAGTCTCCAGCTGTTCATTTATACTGCATTAATTCTTCACAGCAAAATTTCTGGTCTGTTTTTGTGACTCTTCTGCTGTGTACGCTCTAAAGCCCCAACTTCCCCTTAGATTCTCCCATTTTGTATTAATAACTTATTGAACCACAAAATTAATGATAATTCAGACCTCAACTGGAGGAAGGACTGATTAAACAGCTTATAAAATGTAATATTAAAGGAAATGTTTTCACGGCTGACATTTACTTTTCAGTGACTTTAATTTACAAACCACTATTTTTTAATGTTCCCCTGCAGAGTTTGCATTCCAAACATTGCAGCATTATGCAATTATGTGAGAGCAAGAAAATGAACCTTCCTAATCTGTTCTCATTTAGCAGTCTGTGTCAATTACATATAGTCAATAAGCAACGTGCCCCTGGTTAAGACTGCAGCACCAAAATCTTTCATGTAACTCATACGTTCTTCTATCAATAGCAAAGATATAAAGACCTGGGGTTTATTAATACCATGCTTTTATTATTATGATACCATTCGTTATTGTGTTCCTTTTTGTGGAGGCGGCATGCAGGATAACCACAATATTTTGCTTCAGAAGGTAAAAAAACATGAGATTTTTTCGATGCAATGTTGTACTGGTCTGAAAGTTTCTGGCTGTTGCAAATGTTGAGAAACTACACAGAAAATCAGAAGCCAAGAATCAGAAGAGTGCCAAGCACTAAGTACCTGCAATCTTATTTAAACTTAACATTTTTACAGGGTCTTGGTGCCACCAATAAGCAATATGTGGTATTCAAGACATTTTTATATATAGTTACTCATTTATTTAATGACCTAGTTGTATTGTTGAGAATGATGAATCTTCATTTTCATGGCGGTTTTGCCAAATGCATTATTTTTGTCTTTCTGAGCATGAGTACAGGATAGCCCTTGATGTTCTCTTCTATATTCTTTTTAGTTTTTTGTGTTGTAGTAGCCTAAGAACTAGATTTCTCCAGCTTCTCTGCAGGCAGCTATGGTTTTGGAAAGGGAGAAATCCCAAATGCTTAACGAAGAGTCTTATATTTTGATGCTGGCCTTCTAAGGCCATAAAACTGTATAAGAGAAGTGGCTATGTCCATGTTATGTTTTCAGGAGATATGTTTTTGGAGAATGAAACAAGAACAGAAAGGAACATTCTTGTGTAGTTCAGGGGTAAAAGTCAGCCTTAGCTTCAGCAGAAGCAGGAAAGCAATTTGCTGGGGCACAATCCTCATTTCACACAGAAACAGTGGGTTGTCAGCACTGTTACCAGTCAGGAATGAGGTCTTGTATATGTGGTGAATGGTTCCACCATAGCATCAGCTTGATTCTTAGTAGTAGTCAAAAAAAGGCAAATCAAAAGCAATAGAGAACCTCGTTGTGTATAAATGTGTAGTGTGGCTGCATTTGACTTTATTCCTTTGAGATTTATGACCTCTCATTGCTAAAATGGGTTTGGAAGGACGGGAAAACACTCAGAAATGTGTAGGATCAACAATGAAAGGATAAAGTAACTTCCATACAAGGAATGATGAAGATTAGGGACTCTTCAGGAAGAATAAACCAGGGAAAGGATATGAGAAGACCAATTCTCAGGAGTCATGGAAGAGTTGAATCAAGGGTAGTTGCATGTGGGCTGTTGCAGTGTGAGACCTAGAAGATCCCAACTGGAATAGGCACTTGCCAGATACAGGAAAGAGCAGAAAAATGTGATGGTTTGGACACAACATGTAATTAAGCTGTTGAAGTCCTTGCAGGACATTGCTGTGCATAACAGTTTATTATATATTCAAAAAAAGGAAACATTTCTTTACAAAGAGAGTGGTCAAAAACTGGAACAGGCTTCCTGAAGAGGCAGTTGGTGCCCCAAGCCTATTTAAGAGGCATTTGGACAATGTTCTTAATAACATGCTTCAACTTTTGGTCAGCCATAAATTGGTCAGACAATTGGACTAGGTGATCATTGTAGGTCCCTTCCAATCAAAATATTCTACTCTATTTAAAAAGAATACTTATATATCCCTCAAGGGCTGTTAATTACCAAGACAAGATCTCTTAGTCAGAAAATCTCTGATAAGTACATAACCAGAGCCTCAGGCGTATTAAAAAAAAAAAAACATCTTGTGCATGTGGTGGATGTTCCTCATAGCCCAGACTGATTTTCTGGAATCAGTGGCTGCTGTGAGTAACTTAAACTTTCTAACTGCATGCTTGCAAATGAATTCTACTACTAGGTGATTTGTGTAAGATAGTTACCATTATATAGACATCTCTGGATGGATATATCTGGACATCAAAACAACTGAGTGTTCTTGGGTTTATGCCACAGTAGCTAAGGTTTTGTTGTCTTACAGCTCTGCCAGTCAAATGATTTTTTTATAATCTCCAAACTGACACTGAAGCTCTTAATTGTTATCATTCTCCAATTTATCTTAAAAAGCTAATATGCAAATACATTTAAAGTGTGAAATGAATCCACAAGTTTACCTTATGCGCTGTTAATAGTAGAGGTGCCAAATCAGAAGTGAAATTCCTGAAGATCACAGAATGGTCAGATGTGGAAGGGACCTCTAGAGATCATCTAGTCCAACCCTCCTGCTAAAGCAAATTACCCTCAATCAAATCACACATGAACACGTCCAAGCAGGTTTGGAAACCTACAGAGGAGGAGGCTCCACATTGTCCCTGGGCAGCCTGGGCCAGGGTTCCCTCACCCTCACAGGAAATAAGTTTCTTCTCATGTTCAAGTGGAACTTTTTGTGTTACAGCTCATGCCTGTTAACCCTTGTCCTGTTACTGGTACTACAGAAAAGTGTCACCCCATCCTTTCGACATCCATCCTTTAGGTATTTACAAGTATTGATGAGGTGTCCCCTCAATTTTCTCTTCTCTAGGCTGAACAGCCATAGGTCTCAAAGCCTTTCCTCATGACAGAGATGCTCCAATTCCTGATTGTCTTGGTAGCGCTGTGCTGCTGGACTCTCTCCAGAAGTCCTCTCTCCCTCTTGAGCTGGGGAGCCCAGAACTGGACACAGAACTCCAGATGAGGCCTCACCAGGACAGAGGGGGAGAAGAACCTCTCTTGACCTGCTGGCCACACTCTTCTTGATGCATCCCAGGCTGCCATTGGCCTTCTTGGCCACGTGGGCACATTGCTGGCTCATGGTTAGTTTATTATCAACCAGCACTCCCAGGTCTCTCTCTGCAGAGCTGTTCTCCAGTAGGTCAATCTCCAGCCTGTACTGGTGCGTGGAGTTGTTACTTCCCAGGTGCAGGACTCTGCACTTACCGTTGTTGA
>WBNH01000508.1:53915-183073 GCA_013401255.1 Urocolius indicus | reverse complement strand
AAGAGAGTGGTCAAAAACTGGAACAGGCTTCCTGAAGAGGCAGTTGGTGCCCCAAGCCTATTTAAGAGGCATTTGGACAATGTTCTTAATAACATGCTTCAACTTTTGGTCAGCCATAAATTGGTCAGACAATTGGACTAGGTGATCATTGTAGGTCCCTTCCAATCAAAATATTCTACTCTATTTAAAAAGAATACTTATATATCCCTCAAGGGCTGTTAATTACCAAGACAAGATCTCTTAGTCAGAAAATCTCTGATAAGTACATAACCAGAGCCTCAGGCGTATTAAAAAAAAAAAAAACATCTTGTGCATGTGGTGGATGTTCCTCATAGCCCAGACTGATTTTCTGGAATCAGTGGCTGCTGTGAGTAACTTAAACTTTCTAACTGCATGCTTGCAAATGAATTCTACTACTAGGTGATTTGTGTAAGATAGTTACCATTATATAGACATCTCTGGATGGATATATCTGGACATCAAAACAACTGAGTGTTCTTGGGTTTATGCCACAGTAGCTAAGGTTTTGTNAAAAAAAAAAAAACATCTTGTGCATGTGGTGGATGTTCCTCATAGCCCAGACTGATTTTCTGGAATCAGTGGCTGCTGTGAGTAACTTAAACTTTCTAACTGCATGCTTGCAAATGAATTCTACTACTAGGTGATTTGTGTAAGATAGTTACCATTATATAGACATCTCTGGATGGATATATCTGGACATCAAAACAACTGAGTGTTCTTGGGTTTATGCCACAGTAGCTAAGGTTTTGTTGTCTTACAGCTCTGCCAGTCAAATGATTTTTTTATAATCTCCAAACTGACACTGAAGCTCTTAATTGTTATCATTCTCCAATTTATCTTAAAAAGCTAATATGCAAATACATTTAAAGTGTGAAATGAATCCACAAGTTTACCTTATGCGCTGTTAATAGTAGAGGTGCCAAATCAGAAGTGAAATTCCTGAAGATCACAGAATGGTCAGATGTGGAAGGGACCTCTAGAGATCATCTAGTCCAACCCTCCTGCTAAAGCAAATTACCCTCAATCAAATCACACATGAACACGTCCAAGCAGGTTTGGAAACCTACAGAGGAGGAGGCTCCACATTGTCCCTGGGCAGCCTGGGCCAGGGTTCCCTCACCCTCACAGGAAATAAGTTTCTTCTTATGTTCAAGTGGAACTTTTTGTGTTACAGCTCATGCCTGTTAACCCTTGTCCTGTTACTGGTACTACAGAAAAGTGTCACCCCATCCTTTCGACATCCATCCTTTAGGTATTTACAAGTATTGATGAGGTGTCCCCTCAATTTTCTCTTCTCTAGGCTGAACAGCCATAGGTCTCAAAGCCTTTCCTCATGACAGAGATGCTCCAATTCCTGATTGTCTTGGTAGCGCTGTGCTGCTGGACTCTCTCCAGAAGTCCTCTCTCCCTCTTGAGCTGGGGAGCCCAGAACTGGACACAGAACTCCAGATGAGGCCTCACCAGGACAGAGGGGGAGAAGAACCTCTCTTGACCTGCTGGCCACACTCTTCTTGATGCATCCCAGGCTGCCATTGGCCTTCTTGGCCACGTGGGCACATTGCTGGCTCATGGTTAGTTTATTATCAACCAGCACTCCCAGGTCTCTCTCTGCAGAGCTGTTCTCCAGTAGGTCAATCTCCAGCCTGTACTGGTGCGTGGAGTTGTTACTTCCCAGGTGCAGGACTCTGCACTTACCGTTGTTGAACCTCATGAGGTTCCTCTCTGCCTAACTCTCAAGCTGGTTGAGATCCCGCTGAATGGCAGCACAGCTTTCTGGGGAATCAGCCAGTGCTCCCAGTTTGATGTCATCAGGGAACTCTATCACCTCATCCAGGTCATTCATGAAGATGTTGAACCAGACTGGCCTCAGAACCAATCCCTGTGGTATCCTACTGGCCATAGGCCTCCAACTCAACTCGGCTTCTTTTGTCACCACCCTGGGCTCTGTTATTCAGCCAGCTCTCAGTTCACCTCACTGTCCACTCATCCAACCCCCCCTGCCTGAGCTTTCTGATGAGGATGTTATGGGAGACTGTGTCAGAGGTCTTGCTGAAATCAAGGTGGACAACATCCACTGCTCTCCCCTCATCTAGCCAGCCAGTCATGCCATTCATGAAGGCTCTCAGGTTGGTGAAGCAGGATTTTCCCCTTGGTGAATCTCTGTTGACTACTTCTGATAACCATCTTTTCCTTCATATGAGTACATTCAGGATGAGTTGTTCCACCATTTTTCCATGGATGGAGGTGAGGCTGTTGTTTCTTGGGTCCTCCTTGCCCTTTTTGAAGACTGGAGTGACATTGGTCTTCCTCCAGTCCTCAGGCACCTCACCTGTCCTCCATGATAATTCAAAAATGATGGAAAGCAGCTTAGTGATAACATCAACCGCTGCTCCCTCAGCATTTGTGAGTGCATCCTATCATAATCTGTAGATTTGTGAGTGTTCAACTTGCTTAGTAGATTTCTAACTGAATCCTCATCAACCAGGGTAAAATCGTCCTTCCTCCAGACTTTTTCCTCCAGGGGCTGGGCTTCCTGAAGACTGGCTTTGGCAGTAAAGACTGAAGCAAAGGCGGAATTTAGTAGCTCCGCTTTCTCTGTATCCTTTGTTACCAGGATACCCACCTCATTCAGCAGCAGGCTCATATTCTCCCCAGTGTTCCTTTTGCTGCTGATGTACTTGAAGAAACTCTTGGTTTTTTTCACATTTCTTCACAGATGTAATTTCAAGAAGGCTTTAGCCTTCCTGGTTTCACCCCTATATACTCTGACAGCATTCTTATATACTTCCATATTGCCCAGGCCCTTTTTCCACTTCCTTCTTCCATTTGAGTTGCTCCAGTAGCTCCTTGTTCATCCACACAGACCTCTTGCCTCCTTTTCCTGATTTTTCACATGTAGGGACACACGAGTCTTTGGCTTGGAAGAATTGGTGCTTGAAGATTGACCAGCTTCCTTGGGCATTTCTACCATTTAGAGTCCTAGCCCATGAGATTCCTCCAGGCAGGTGTTCAAAGAGGATCATCTGAATTCCAGAGTCACCATCCTGCTTCTTCTACACAGCATCTTGAACTCCACCATCTTATGGTCACTGCAGCCAAGGTTGCCTCCAACCCGATCCCCAGATAGACCTTCTTTATTTGTCAGTGCAAGGTCCAGCAGCACACCTCTCCTTGTTGGCTTTTCAGCCTCCTGGACAGGAGGTTGTGATCAACATTCTGCAGGAACCTCCTGGACTGCATGTTCTTGTCTGTATGGCTTTGCCAGGAAATATCAGGGAAGCTGAAGATCCCCATGAGGACCAGGGACTGTGATCATGAGACTGCTTTCACCTGTCCATAGAAAGCCTCATCCGCTTCCTCTTCCTGATCAGATGGCCTGGATAGTGAGTTTAAACACTTTTTTTTTTCAGTACATGATCTCCAAAAAGTAGAAGCTTCTTGGTTTTGATGTACAGTAGTTTCAGTATGGGTGAGTTTTAGGTGTTTTGATTAATTTTGTAAGTCTCAATTTGAGTATTCACATTTTTAGTACTCATATATTTTGTTACTGTGACAGCAACAGGAGGACAAATCTAAGGAAACAGCTAAATGATTCCCAATGAGCGATAACTTAATAATTAGCTGACAGGTAACTATTGCAGGTGAATGGAACCAAGTGAGTCTCTGTGTGATATGAGCATAGTCCAACATTTTGTGCATTGCAAAGCTGGAGAGTAGTCATTAGTAACCATGAAGTAAAACTAATTATTGATTGATATTTTGTTAGTCTGAAGTTCGAATAGAATGATTCTTAGAACTTCACTGTTTTATCATCCAGAAGAAAAGAAAACCTCCAATTTCCATTTCTATTGGTATAAATTTAAAAATCTTTTTAAAGTCACATTTTATACATGGCCTAATTAAGATGCGGGGCATTGATCAGCAAATAGCCCATTTTTAAAACATGATGTAATCATATATGTATGTGTCTGTATTTAGAAGTCTGGCTTTTAAAAATCTTTGGTATTATATTCATGTTTAATTAAACATGTTTTGAAGCCGTGTCGTGAGAGGTCATGGTAGCGTTCCCTAGGAAACCCTGCTAAATACCCTTATAAGTACACTTCTTGCTAGGTGTAAGCCTGTTTCCCTTTCCTGGTTGCTTTATGCTCTAATGACCTTAAATGAAAACATTTATTGGCAGTGTGATGGGGAAGGAGACCACAGAAGCTTTTAGTCCTCTTAATAGAGGAAGGGCAGAGAGAGGCAGGTCTCTCCATACTGCTAGTATATTGAACGAGTTCAGGCTGCAGTGTGATACTGCCATTTGAAGCAGTCAGATATTCACTTCACTTTGTAGGTGTCAAAACCTGCAGGAACTGACAACCTATGAGAATAAAACTGAATTTATTAGCTCATTTGATGCCTTGTCTGCCATTCCTTTTCCTCTTTCCTTTTTGTGGTTTATACATAAGTTTTCTGACTGTCAGCAGTGCCAGTGAAGTGAAATAAACTGAAATCCTGATCTTTAAAATTTATTAGCCAAAGAAAAGCTGAAGCTCTGAGGTGGTGGATGTCAGGTAGAATTCAGGGTGGTAAGATTAGGAGAACCTCCTGCCTGTGGTGCACAGCTGATATTGTGAGGGGTAGCCATGTTTCCATAAAAGCATCCAAGACTGCCCTGGGCTTTAGGCGTTTGTTGGCAACAAAATATTTTCCTATTGTGGAACTTTTTGGTGGTGATGTGGACTGTTCTATTGACTGCAGAATAATGGGATCAAAATGACTTAAGAAATCTGTATTTCTAAGACTCTGAAGCAGTTTGTGTTTATCACATGAAAGCAGAGATGGCATGTTGCAGAAAAAAAAAAGTGACATTCAATGCTCAGACATACTCAAGACTTAATTTAGCCTAATTCTTCTGAAATCTCTAGGGTTTAGTCTTTAGGGTTAATTTTAGGCCACAGGGTAAAATCCTATGTCTGGTCCTGGTCCCAGCTTGCATGGTCACTGGGGTCTGTTGCAGCACAGTGTGCTCCTCTCTGGTCAGCACATAGTCTCACATCCCAGGAACTGGAGCACACATGGAGTTCCTGAATGTCTCATGGGACACAGCTGGAGGTCATGTCCATGCTGGGGAGGTGGGAGACACTTCCCAGCCAGCGCACTGAGCAGAGACTGCCAAGCCTCTGCAGCTTCTTGCCTTGAGACCTTCCTCTGCACAGTGTCTCAGCCGCCTCCATACGCACTCTCCCAGCAGCTACTGATGCTAAAGGATCATTGCAAAGGTTTCTTTCGGATGCTATAGCTGATAGTGTTGTCCATCCAGGCTATAAATAAAACTCCTACTGCCTGTGACCAATGAGTCTTCTATTGTGGTAACCCCTACCCCAGTACTGTCTGTTTGGACAAGGTCATACTGTGGGTTTAGAGTTTGGCCTCTCAATAATGAGCAGCCTGGAGCGCCGTGGAAAAGCTGGCAGCCCTGCAAAAGCTTGACAGTGTAACCTTTCAAATTAGATTGTCATGTGAACTTAGGACCAAGACGAACAAGAATGAGCTAGAAGAGTGGATGGAGAAGGTAAAGGGGGAAGGCTGCTTGTAGGAATGGGAGAAGTCTTAAATCCAGGAATCAAAATTATTTCCAAGATGATGTCGCTATTTGTTCAGATCCTTCCACTTAAATGGAGGAAGGGGCAATAAAACTACCAAAGGCTACTTGAATTAAAAGAACTAACAGGAATATCTATTTCAGCATTAGTAATCTTATCATGTGAGATTTGAGAGCAGCTCTAGACGCTGTTGAGACTTGCTTGTCCTCTCAGAGAAACGCTTCCTGTTTTATAGCACACCATCTTTACTCTGAATATCACACTGGAAACTGTCAGGATGGGAAGAGTTTCCCTGTGTACCACTGTGATTAGTCCTCTCTGTCTCTCTCATGAGTAGAAGACAGACATGGGTTTTTCTGCAGCACCAAGGATCAATATCTTTCTTTGTCGAATGAAGACTATGTATTGTTAGTAGTAAGTAAATTGAACAAAAGTATTTAAACGGGAAGGGCCTTGCATTCACAACATTTTGAACATGCTGCATTGCACGCTGACTAGTGTCTCTTTTTTCTTTTCATTTAAAAGTAAAACTGACTGTAATTCTTGACTGGCTGAACACATGCAAATGAAGGAAAGAACATTTTGTACAATCATGAAAATGAGGTGTGTATTTAGTTTGTGATTCTATCTCATTACGGAATTAACAGATCTAAACTGGGGAATAGTTTTCCCAATAATACAGATGCCGTCTGTCTAGTCTTGCTCTGTTTGCTTCAATATGCTCCTATGATGTAGAAATGTGCATTTGTGTTTCTACAAAGCAGCAACCAGGTGCCGTCGTTCTGTGTTGGCAACTGGATTGGGATGTTCACTCTGGTTTCTTGGCCCTGCCTGCCAAATGACTGGTGTGCCTTGCCACAGAGATGCTCTTCAGGTGTCAGATGTTTCAGAAACCACATTTGCAGTCTTGGCACAAAAGGATATTGCTGCAGAGGGTTGTTTGGGGTTTTTTCTTAGAAGTTGTTTTTTTTTTTTCCCATGAGTGTAATTTGTGTTATGAGGTTATTGTGTACTAATAGCTTTGGTTAAATGAACTTTTGTCAGGTGGAGGCTCCATACTTGAATTAGGTGTCCTCACTTCTCAACTTTTTTTCTTGAAGGGGTACAAAGGGATGAGGAACTTCAGACAATGAGGTGACATATTCCCTTCTTTGTCAGACCAATAAGTGACTGCAGTCAAAAAGCAGCTGGCAAGCTTTTCCTGCTTAGTGTGGTAGCTTTGGGAAAACTAATGGCTTCTGTGCCCTGACATGAGGACACATTCAAACCACATGCTGCTCTAAAGTGTCTTGGCACCTTAATGAAATGGAAGTCAATCCAGCCACCTGAGGGATGCCTGTGGTCACCAGGAATCCTTCAGAAAGCTGTGCACACCCTGATTCCTTCAGCCTTTTTGTAGTCGATTTTACTTCAGATCAAAAGTAAAAATAAAACCTGTTTTTCATAACTTGGTGAGGTGATACTGCTAGAAGAAAGCATGAGGGAACAGACTGACAACCTACAAATCAGTGTGAATTGACATTGAATTGGAGTTTTGGCATTTGGGCGTTGTATCTTTATAGTTGCTTTAGTATACTTGTTTCTTTACGTGAAGAAGAGTAATTAGTAATTGCTGCCAGGACCATTTTTTTGTCCTTACATTCCCCCTCATTTTAAAAAAACAAATGAGACAAAACAACAGGCCATCAGCTGTTTATTTTTTTCCCTTCAGATGACTATTATTTAAAGTCTAATAACCTTTTTCAAAAATACACATGCCTATTTGGCTGATGATGTTGCGTGGCCATGAGCTATATCATGGGAGTAGTGGAGGCCTGTCTTGAATGAAAAGGTAATTCCATCTTTCAGAATAAATATTACAGCTTCTGTGACAGTTGAGAAAATATGTTGCCCCTGAGCAAGGTAGGGAAATTCTCCTTTGAAGTAATACAGGATTCACTTTTTCTGATTTTTATTTTAAATGTTCTTTTTCTTTTCTTGTTGACTAGTATTTTAAAAGCTCCTTGGTCCTTTATTTACATAAAATAAAAGAACAAAAACCAAAAAACCCCAACAAAAGGGTGTTTAGCTGATTATTTGTTGTTCCAGAGACTGGAGAATGGACTGCCATTATTGAAATTACTGGATTATTGAAATTCATTCTAGTCAGTTGAACACAACTTTTTCCTAAGAGCTGTGATTCAAGCAAAGCCAGTCACTATTCATAACTGAGTTTGTCAAGAGTAATTTCCTTTTTCTTGGGGGAAAAAGGCTCTAACCAGTGGCAAATAGGAAACCTTCCATGGTAAATATGGATTGCTAAATGAGATATTTTATTCTTATTATTATTATTTTTAGTGTTCTGGTTTTTTCAAAGGAAAAACATAAAGCTAAAGTGCTCATCAATGGTTGAAGGAAAAAAAAAAGAAACCCAAATCTGTAATCCAAGGAGATGACGTATTTCACAGGGAGAATAAAAGTGAACTTTACATTTTCCTGTTCCTTCTAGCAGAGTTTCTAACCTCTGTGATTTTATAATTGATCTTGTTACTGGCTGTGCTTTTTGAAGCCATAGCACCTGAGATGAAGAGATTAAGAAATTCTGGGTTTCTTTTCGGAGAGAAAGGCGTGGTTTTGTTTTTCATAGCTGCAGAAAAGAACTTCAGCAGGTGACTCCAGGTTAAAATAAAAATAAGCAAGAGACAAAGAGGAACATTAATTATGTCTCTGAACCTGGTAATTTTAGGAGTTTTGAAACACTTGGGAGTTGCCAATACAGTGATGGTCGTCTCAAACCAAAAATTGGAATCAACATATTTGTTCCATTTTGTGGCCACTGTTCAGAATGGCAGTGCTACAAATCATGCAAAGTATTAGTAATTTTCCAGAAAAGCATTTGAGCTGTTCAGCAAGGGGAAGATTTTAGCTAGGGAAATTAGGTAGGGGCAGCAGAGCAGAAACCATCCCTAATTGCAGCAGAAGGGAGCCACATGCAGAAGCAGAGTGGTTTTTTTCTCTGCTCTGAAGCTCCTTTTGCATTTCATCCCAGAGGGACAGTCTGAGTCAGCTGATGCTGGATAGAAGGCTGATAAGAAAGCAAAATTAGCACAGAACTTTCACTTCTAGCTCTTTTCTCACCATTCAAGAGGCTTGTGAGAAAGCGCCACCAAAAATGTGGTAGGTCAAGGACACATGAAAGACATGAAGACCTTGCTACTGTGAGGTAGCTGCTTTTTTTTTTCCTTGAAAAGTCAGTACTGTGCTTTTAAGATTTGTCACCTCACTTTAAAAAATGTGAAAAACCTTTTTTTATACTCTTTGATGATCATCATGTATTATTCTTCTTTTAATGGAAAGGTCAGCAGCAGGTTTATTTTTCTTTTTTCTAGGCCATGTGCTTGATGTGATTGGATTATTTCAGGTGCACATCGTGACCTGTTGGATACAGCCCATCTCCCTTTAGCATCAGTGAGAGGGAATGGTACCACTAGAATTCGTGACAGCAAAGTCTAAGCTGTAACTGAGCATTATGCTGAAATATAATATTTTAAAATGCATCAGCTAGACAGTGTTAAGTTTCTCCCATGACAATTTTACTACACTTGCACATGAGAGAAACAACAATTAGAAGAAATACTCCTTTCCTGAAGCCTGCAATATTTTTAATGTTTATTGTGGCACAATTTCCTTTCTTTATGTGTATACTCTTTTATTTAGGAGATTTATACTGAAGAAAGCAAGCATTTTCCTCTTTGATTCCTGTCACATGAAGTTTGTAAAATTACAGGAAAATGGAATCATCTCTCTTGTCATGATGGGATGTCTGAGAGCAAGAATATTTAATGTTCATTGCCAAGAAAGTTAATTTCCTTCTGGCTTATGGATGGCTTCTCCCTGATTTCATCTTTAACATTCAGAGTGCTGATATTTGTTTTAATAAGCTTCTTTTAAACACTTGTACTGTTAAAACTTTTTTTTTGGATCTCTACTGAAAACAGTGTAATACTAGCTTCAAGATGTTGTGACATTCATAGAACTTAAATGAGTTTCTGTTCGTATAAGCACTTTTGAGGTTTGGGCTAAAATCTGCAGAACATAATTTCTGTACATGTGGTCAAGCTTTAAAAGGAATGAGAACATTTGACCTGGGAAAGAAAATGTGAGAAAAATGTGAACTAGAGAAGTGTCTTGTTATTAAAGTTAGGTTTTCCTGTAATGTAGCAATGAAGCAATGTTTTGAAACATTTAAATCCCATGACATCTGTGCAAATGACACGTCATATGTAAAGGTGTGAACTCTCCGATGTATAGCTATAGGTATTTTTTTTCCTTTAATTATTTTCGGGATGTGTTTTTTTTAAACACACTTACACCTTTATTGTGCAGAATATCCTGTTGCAAGGACTCGTACATTTGCCAGCACTGAATTTCTTCCAGCGTTTTTTTGCTGTGTCAGCATTATAGGGTTCTTCTGTAACTCCTTAAGGTCAGTTTTCTTATCTGCGCTTGTTAATGTTCTCTGAAAAAACTGCTGTTTCACTCTTAACCGTTCCTTATTGTGCACAACAGATGTCTCAGCACAAGTGCTGCGTGACTAGTGTCTCCTATCACTAAGAAAACTAGCCATTTTGTTCCTGTCCTTAGCCTCCTCTATCATCATGTTTCTGTTGCTTTTTTCACTGAGAATTTAGGTGAACCTGCTTCTGCAGGGGGATTGGACTAGATGATTTCTAAAGATCCCTTCCAACCCTACCATTCTGTGAAAGGACTGTGTTTATGACAATTGTAGTGACTGAATCAAAGACATTTTGGAAGTTAGAAAGGCATAGCTTTCTCTGCCGACATTGATTCTTCTTCTTCTTGATTGTGTTCTTCATTACTGTGTTATGTAATGCTAACTAGTTCTGGTAATCTTCCGTTCATTTTATCCCTTTTTTCTAAAGCGTCTTTGACTGTCACTTCAGTTCAAGACTGGGCTTTTTCCTGACTTAACACCCCCTCTAGAGGGCCCTTTTCTACATGTGAAAGCATCCCAGATTTCTTCTGGTATTTTCCGTGACACAATTTTTCATTCTAAGTAATCTGTGATGCATATCCCTGCTCAGCTGTGAGCGGTGCTTGCTCTAAACCCAGGATACACTGAGACTTAGGATTATAATGCGCTGGGCCGAATGGTCAAGTGGTGTATCCGAGAGGTGATGTTCTGCACTGTTATGCAATGAATTCCTATGTATCTTCTCCAATTTGTTTTTTTAAAAAAATGTGTAGCACAAATGGTTTCTGGGATACAGCATTTCGAATCAGTCAGAGGATTCTAGGTTTCAGGAGCCAGAGATGTGAAATTATTTCTTCATTCCCTCTGTGGTACTCAGATGAGAATTTATGTAAGGCTTCAGCAGGGCCTTTTCTGCTTTATTTGGAGATGTAGAAGCCTAAGTTAAAAAGTGTTCTGGTTTAGAAATTGAACAGAGTCCAGAAGATGGTCTTAAAAAGTAAATGCTGTAGGGAAATGTCGATCTTCAGATGAATAAAAATGTGCTATGAAGCAGATGTCCTGCAGTTATTCCCTGTGTTCATCAAGATTAAGACAAAAAGGAATTTCCTTAAATTACATTAAGTTGTCAGATACGAGTAAATGTTTTCTTACAATACGAGCAGTAAAGCCTTGGAATGAATTAGAGCAGATGTGAACATTTTCATGAAAGGATTGGACAAATGGCAATCCTAGTTTAGATAAACTTGGTTCTCCCCTAGCAAAGCAAGAACTAAAATGCTTCTTGATGCCCTGGGTCTTCTGTAGCAGGCTTTCTTGCGAGGACAGGCAGCAGCCAGGGGCTGCATCGCATTGCCAGGTATGCTGAGACCACCCTATCCAGGAGGATCTTCACCCACCAGCTGTATCTCTGCCCATTTGCAGCCTGCTGTGTTCAGCCTCTTATTCAGCTCTTGGCTGAGGCTGTCAGAGAATAACTTTATCTGTGTGTTCCCAAAACTACCTTTTGTGAGTGTTAAATGCTGAATATATCTGTTGACTCCTGCTTTTCTTAAAGGCTTCTGTTGGCAAGGGTCCAGCAGCACTCCATTAGGGATGGCAGAGGAGTCCTTGAGGTGAGGGAGTATTTCCTGCTCTGCGTTTGCAGAATTTAATATCTGCAATCTGTAATTGACTTTATTAACTGTCATCATCCAAGCAGACTAATATTCCAAGTTCTTTTATGAAGAGGTATTAGTAAACAGAATTAACAGATGTACTGTCTCCCTGCTGTTAGTTGCCACTGGGATTCATTCTTGATTGCAGTATAATGGTCTATATTTTTGGTCTTCCCTGGATCTGTGCCCTCTGTAACAGGATGGTTATTTAATGCTTATGCACTTCTTCCAGCTGGCAGGCACTCTCCCTTTTCTTGGCATAGTTTCTTTTTATTTTTTTCATATATTTCCCATACCAAGATGGTTCAAGGTGATAAAAAAGATATGAGAAAGTGTCTACTTAAAACTGTGAACTGATTCTGTTCTAACTGGTAAAGCTGGTCTTTGACAAATTACTAATACAATTTCTGTTAACAGAGAAGAATATATCCACCTACGTATTCTCTCGATGTAGTACATGATTTTGAGTTAGAAAATTGGGATCTGTGAATGTGTTTAATATTTCTCACATCTAGTAGCATCAGCTCTGCAGTGTTAATGCCATAAAAAGTTGGTATATGAGTGAATTATTTATGCCTGCACTGAATGAAAATGTAGACAGTTAGCAGAAGACACTGTTTTATTAGCTACTGCTTCACCTGCTGAGATGCTCGGGAGAAGAGCTGAATGCATTGTTGGCAGAAAAGCGAGACAAATTAACCCAGCCAAAACAGTCCACCAAAAAGAAAAGAGTGGGAATTAAACCTGGGAGCCTATTTGCTTATGTGGTCTAGGGGTAAAGCAAAAAACACATATCTTGACAGAAAAAAATATGAAAAGTCAATTCAAAGAAAACTTGGAATTATCCTCTAAAACAAAATGATCAAGGAAATCTGTGCTGATGTAAACACAGCATAAATTGAAGGCTCATTTTTAAATTTGAAATTTCCTCATTAGAGCACAATTTAAAGAAAACTGAACTGAACTGGCTTTCATATCCTAACATTTGAAAATGTTGTTATCTTTTTCACCTGATTTTCCTAACAGAATTTGTCATGAATAATTGCACTCTTACAGTACAAACTGTTTTTAATTAAAGAAAAAAAATCTCATCCTATGAAACAAAATTAAGCTTCATTAACTTGCAAGTTTAAATGTCAAGGCTACTAATGAAGTTACTCAGGAAAAGTATCAAGCTTTGAAGCGAGGAATAGAAGTTGTATATTTCTTATTAGACCATCTCTGCTGGTATTTAAGGATGATATCAGGTCATCAGTAGCTGCCAAGCATTCTGTAAATTTCCCATCCCCCCTCAAATGCAGCATTAATCTGTTACTCTGGAGCATGTGGAAGATGTTTAGTCTTAAGTTTGTGAGCTCTCCTTGTAACTAAATGTGAAGAAGGCTTAGCTGTAGGGAAGAAGGACATTGCTGCTGCTCAGTGAAGCAGTTGGTGGTGTGCTTTGCACACCTCAAAGAAACAGAGCAACAAGGATGTAACTGTATTTGTTGTCAAAATTATAGCCGTTTTGTCTATGGGAGCAGCAGTCATGCTACATATAGACAGCAGTCAACTTATCTTCTCAGACCTTGAGAGTTTGATGCTGTTTTGGGTACAGAGGTAAGTTCAGGTATAATCTAAACATTTTAATGGATGAAGATTCATTCCCTGGAGATGAAACTGGAGTTAAAAAAAAAAGAGAAAAAACCAAACAACCAAAACACAAAGGTTTTATCACAAGTATCAGAAATACTTTTAAATTTTACTTTATCAAGTCAACTTAAGCCCTTGCAGTCAACTCCTTCCATTTTTTCTGAAGATGGTTGATTGTCCTCCCTGAGCCTCGAGGGAAAGCAACTGTTTGGTCTGTCTTCTCCATCCATTAGGTCTCTGAGATGGAGATGCAGAGAGGAAAGTGTGGCAGTCCTGCTTATGAAGGTGCCATGCTAGAGAGTGAAATGCTTATTTTCCTTTAATTTTACTGAGATTAAATATTGGAGAGCTAGGAGGGTTTTTTCCCAGTCTTTAAAGTGCATTTTTCTTTAAAGGAAGATTTTTTTTTTAAGCAGATACCTTCATGTTCCCCCACTTTTTTAATACATTCTTTTGTCCAACACCCCTGCTAGAGCAGGACCACCTAAAGCAGGTCACACAGGAACTGGTCCTCTCAGTTTGGTGTCATCAGTGAACTTGTTGAGGGTACACCTCATCCAGGTCATTGATGAATATGTTGACTAAGCATTTGCTGAAAGAAGCTGTGGTTGTAGTAAGCATCTGAAAAATTGGGAGTGAAGGCAAGACAGTCTGTATCCAGATAATAATAACAGAAAAAATTGTTTGGGGAGGAAAAAACCCACCACTTGTACAGGAACACATTGTATTTTTACAGGACAGCTTCTTTTTGAACTAAACTGTAAATAAAATGACTGGAGCACAGCAGCTTGTATCAAATAAGCTGACTGTACAGGGTGCCTTTGCTCATCTGATGCTTTGCTGCTGCTCATTATCAAGTACGTGATTTAGCTGAAGGCAAAGGAAAGGGTTTTTAAGAAATGATAATGATGGTTTTCTGGCAATTAAAAATATTGAGGATTTTTTTAAAAGAGCATATTTCAGCTCCTGACAAATATATGGAGGCAGGGAACCTGAATGCCTGCAAAGGTGTGAAAGATCTGTGTGGCTTTTCAAGAGCTGTAAAAAAGCATTTGAAAGTGTATCTCTTCAAAAGCAGATGTGCCAAGCAAGGAGTTGAAAGGAATAATATCTGTGAATGAAAGCTAATTTTAAAATGCAAGCCTTAGCTCAGCTTTCAATTGTACGTGAAGCTACATACCACTTGACTTTTGCACAGGGAAGTGTTGGTTAAAGCCACGTAGAGGAAGGAAGTCATCTTTGGGGAGCACAGCCCGAGCTGTCTCCACAGTTGTGTAATTGGCCTCCATCTGTTGCAGGATCTGTCTTTGCATAGCAGACCTAAATCTGTTGCATGGACCCACCAGATGAGCCTTACTGAATCTCTCACATAGCACTAGTCTTTCTCAGCAGTTGAGATCCTCTTCAGGGTGAAAGCTGAGGCCTGCCTCTGCTGTCTCATTAGTAACTATGTGAGATCTGCCAGGAAGCTTAAAAAAGAGTAGTCCCTGACATCCATGGATTTCACGGTAACACAGAAGAAGATGCTGGGAGCATGGGTGGCTCTGGTGGTGGTGGCAGTATTTGAACAAGGATTGTGTTGGCACAGTGACTAAAAGAAATTAATATGGCAATTGACATCATTCAGTGTGTCCCACACAGATGGAATGTGGTGGTGCTGTGGTGGCGGCATGGCATTTCTGTGACCAAGCCCCATGTTGCTACACAGAAGACCAGAAAAAAACAGAGGGAGAAACAAGGGTTTCTGTTGCTTTTTGAACTGTCGGAGCCTGCACAAGAGTGAAGGGGCAGCCACAGCCAGTGCAGGGGGGCATTTGAGGACAGAAAATAGCATTTTCATTAGCTAGATCAACTGTGTTATCTCATGGAACTTCTCTCCAAAGTACCTGTCGCTTCCTCTGCAGACTGCTACTGCTGTCCCAGTAGACTTGTCCAGCTTGCTGTCATTTCCAGAGGACCATCATCCCACTCAGTTTGGCACAATCCACCATACCTGGCAGCCCTCCTTAGAAAGACTCAGTACCACAACAGCACAGACTGGGAAACGCTTGGCTTCAGCTCTGTTGGCAGTGCTGGTTTGGGAAATGATGTCCATCACCTGCCCCACACCCAGCAATGTGCTGCCAGTGCTGTTAGCTTAGATGCATGAACAATTACCAAATGGCTCCAGAATGTGAAAGAAAGAGGTTGTCTTGCTGCCTTGTGGCTTCAGTTACACAAATACTTGGTTGAAATTGAATAGAAACATTATCAGCTCGTGAAGTAAAAACCTGTTGGTTAAAAATGTGTGATTATAGTTTATTTTCCATAAAAATATGTAAATAATCTGTGCTCCTAAATAAGATTTAGTAAGACATGTTATATTTGAAGACCTTCATGCCAACTATACCTGGACTTCTCAGTGTCTTTCTGCAGCCTTACAAAGTAGGAAGTTGTGCTTTTCCTGCTTTCATTTCGTATTTATACTTGCAAGGCCTTTTGTGAGATGTCATGTTTACATTTTCTTCCCCATCACTCCACAGTCACTTATTGCTTCCTTTAACTGGGGTCAGAGAAAGCAGCTTTTGGGGTTTATTTTTCAGTGTGGTTGTATTTAGCTCATATGATGCAACCTTGTCCTCAGGATGTAACGGTCACTTTGACCTGTTTACAAACACTGAGCAATTATGTGAGAAAACATTTGACAAGCCACAAGAGGATTCTTGGGAGCTCCCAACAGAGCAAAACAATTTTCCTTGGCTTGCAATGCTGACTGTAGCAGCGTCTGAAGAACAGCCTTATAGGCAGGAGAGGTCACCACAGACTGGGCTCACTCCCTGGTTTTCCACATCATTTTATTTCATTTCCTTTTATGAAATCTAAAAGTTATTTCTTTAGATCTCTGCGTCCTCTGTAGTATTCATGGCACATCTCAACTCGCATATCTGTAACCTTCAGACTTAAAAAGTGTGCAGCGTGGGGGGGCTGTAAGCAGGGTCTCCTGGTTTCACAGAAGTTGCAGTGTCCCACAAGGGCAGGTCATGGAAAGACGTGTTGCATTTTTCATTTTGATTGTGAGAGAAAGGCTGATTGATTAAAGGAAAAAATATTTGCAAGGCATGATGTATTTTAAAGTGTTAGAGATACTGAGAATTGCCATACATCTGTGACAGAATCTGGCATTTCTATCGTTTTTGCTCGAGATAGCATCAAGAAATAGGGAGTGCTTTGAAAAATTATTTTTTAAAAACCAAGAAATGTAGATGTTCCTTCTACTGGAGAAAGAAAGTCATTATTTCACCCACTATTACATCAGGAGGAAAAAGAATCTAAGATGACATCATTTTGTGTATAGTACAGCATTTGCCATGATTTGAAGACATTAACTGAAGTAAATTGTTTACTGTTCTACAAAAAATACTTTACAAGTTTGCTCTTTTTTGTAGTAGCCCTGAAATTACCAATTGAATTTCGTGTTGTAGAATTTTGTAATGTTTGTGATGGTATTGTCGTTTGTAATATTGTCATTTGTATTTTAAATACTTGCAATCATGTGCTGACTTCTTGTTATGACGTGTATGAACTTGCTATGGCAAATGAAACAGTTTGTTACTAACTTCAAAATGAACGTGTAAATAACACACCTTTGATATATTCCCCATAGATCAGTAGTCTGGCTCATGGTCAGATGGGTAGATTAGGGCACATTGTGATTTTTATGTAAAAGACAATTTTAAGGAAGAAGGAAGTACACATTACCAACTTACCATTTCATCAAAAATTGTAGCAACAATAGAAAAATAGAGTACTATTAAGAAGAAAGACGGGTACTGTTGTTTCTTGCAGCCACAGGGAAGGTTCCTGGGTGCCTCTCAGCCCTGCTGGAGACAGAAGCACAGCAGGACGTGAGCAATGTGGATTGTAGCCAGGAGCTGAGGAATGAAATAGAATTCCTCTTTCTGTATTGTTGAGAGTTATGATCAAAGTAGCTGTGTGAGTTTCTTTCTGTATCGTTCCTGTCTGTGTTAGAATAACTCTTTTTTACAAGGCTTCTCCAATGATTTAAGTGAGCAAGGCTGCCATCTGTCACCTTGCAGGTTTTTTTTGTCTCGTGTAAAAACCTTTCTGCCCTTAAAGGTCTGTGTCCTGCTGGGAAAACAAGCTCTTACTGGGAAATATGGCATTAGTGTGACTTAAGATAACAGAATAACATTGTCTGGAATAATATAATTTCACCTTAACTTTCCATTCTTGGGCAAAAAATAGCCAGAAATTCCAGTAAGTCCAGTTATCAACCAAAGAGCAGCTTCCTTGTAGATGTGTTTAAGTTTTGTAATGTCTAACACACCTCAGGCCAACCTTTCATTCACCCAAACTGTGGATTAAAAACTATGATTTTGTGTCTACTGGAGCTGCATAATAATCATTGAGCAAAGTCTCCCCTGAGGGGATGGCTAGTGGCTGGTGATTTATTTCAGAGGTTATTAATACGGTAAGATAGGAAAGGCAGACAGGTGCTGCAAATGCCTCAGGACCCTCCAGCAGCTGTAATACACATCACAGTGGCAGTGGTAAATGAAGACTGGAAAGGGGCAGTGTTTTTACCACAGTGAAAACCTGATGCTTTTGATGTCAGGAACACAAAATGTATGCTGTTGTGTGGTGAAAAATTATAGTTTTGTGTGGAATGATACCTGGCCTTTATCCTAAACCTTGAGCATGTCGATGAGGAGGGGGAAAGATTTTTCTCTCTCATCCTTTCGGATTCATTCCATAAATCATCTGTAGTTTAAATTAGTGCCACCTTGGTTGTTTCAGTGATCCTACAGCAGTTTACGCTAAAATCAAATGCTAAAAATCTCTTTTTGACTGAAGTGTAGGCTGTTCACTTGTAGCCTGTTCACTTTTCGAAGATGCAGAAATTCCCATGGAATTTACATTGCTTTTATTGCATGGATGCTTCTCTGGCCATATTACTCAAATATTCTTTTCACAATGATAAGAAGGCCTCTGTTACACTTTTATGTTGGTAGAGATACTTATTTGTCTCAGGAAGTATTTTCTTGCTTCATTCATTGTTCCTGCAAAGAAAGAATAAGTTTCGTTGTGGGGAGTTAATGTCCGTTCACCTTTGTATGGGAGTAAGAAAAGAATCCATAATGGTTTTTGGTTGTGTGTTATGAATGACTTTTAAATCTTATGGAGATGTTTCTCCCTTTCAGTTAATACATCAGTCCAGTGTACACTGGCTTGGATGTAATTTAAAGTATTGTCAGGACAATATTTTAAGTCTCTTAAAATATAAGCTATTTATTAATTCATTGTGGGTGTCTACAGTTTTCTATGGAAACCAAAAAATATGCATCCCTGAAAACATCTCCGGTGATGTCTATAGTAAAAGCACAATATGCCTTTGGAGAACTGCAATTTTAAATTCATGTTTTTAAAAACTATTAGGGTGATGGTAGGGAGACTTTGCCTGTGCCACCCGTAGTTTTCTTAGGAATAGTTGTAGCATTAAGAATGGGAGGCTGGTTAGCTTCAGCTGAGAGCCTGGAATGACAGAATTCAGGTCTTGACCATAAACGTACTTAAGGCAAGAAGCCCTTCTCAGTATGCCTGAATGTGCTGGGGGGAGCAGGAGAGATGGGTTATTTGTATCCTGGTTGGCACTTTTTATGTTGTTTTCTTTGATGGCTCCTCAGTGTGTAACTTATTTCCCAGCCCAGGATATTCTGATCATAGAATGATAGGGGTTGGAAGGGACCTTTAGAGATCTAGTCCAACGCCCCTGCAGAAGCAGGTCAACCTGGATCAAGTGGCATAGAATCATGACCAGGCAGGTCTTGAAGACCTCCAAGGAAGGAGACTCCACAATCCCTCTGGGCAGTGTGTGCCAGGGCTCTGTCACCCTCACAGTGGAAGTTTTTTCTTATATTTCAGTGGAACTTTTGGTGTTCCAGCTTCATCCCATTACCCCTTGTTCTGTTGAAAGCTAAAATCTGATTTATGGAAGTGTAGGATAGAAAAGGAAACAGGAATGCACTTTAAAAGTCTTATGTACCCAGTGTGACACTAATGAAGTCAGACATAAGGGCTGAAGTTCTGGGAAGATCTTTTCTGCACTGAGGTCTCAGAAGTGGATGCAGACTGGAGGCCTGTACCCTACCCTGCCCCAGGGGTCCTTTCTGACTCTCTCATATTGCTGGGCACGTCTGTCTCACAGAGGACTTGTGGCCAACTGGAGTGTTCTTTGTCGTGTTTTATTTACTTGAAGAAGTATGGATTTGATTAGCCATTGGTTTGATACTGATGTGTGTTAAACCTATTGCATTGTAAATGTACGTGTCTTTAAGAATGAGGGTTGTTCTTGCAAAGATGAGATCCTTTTACCTTTGCTGATGTTGTCTTGCACCATTTTTTTGCCTTACATTTGCCTCTGGAGTCACTGGATCTCCTTGCACTGTGAGTAAGGGTCTATTAGACTAAATAAGAATAATGGCACTCAGTTCCACCTGGCAGTACATTTATTATTGCTCTAGAGTAAGGCTAGAAATGGAATATAGGTCCTCAGGGTTCATGCCTAGTCTTTGAAAAATAATAAATAGCTCCTAATTAGATGAGCAATTGATGAGGAAAATGATAAACACTTTCTAATAAGCCCTTTTCTTGGTAAAGATTTACACAGTAGACTAGGTTCTGAATGTCTGAGGGATATACAGCATTGGAATCAGAAATGCTATATGTTTTTCTGTCAATAGTGAACTGTGTGAATCACAGCATTATGTTTGGTCATTCCAGTCATTGAATGAAGCAGAGTTGTTTTCTCAATTTGATTTGTCTACTTCAGCTTTCCCCCAGGGTATATTTACCTCAAAGAAGAGTCTGAGATATTGTCCCAAATATTTAATATAAAACTCAATATGAAAGTGGATTCATGTGTATCACTTCGAATCATGCAGTAACCTCAATATAATAATTGTGTTATTTGCAGCAAGTAATGCGCTTTTTACATTCTTGGACAAAATAACTTTTTTTTCCTTCTTCTCCTGAGACTTTCTAATGATATTTACAAGCAGATAAGTTAACAATATATTGGTAAATATTTGGCATAGCCTCAGCAAAATTCTTTGCCTCTGAGATGACTGTGAAAAGTATGAGATAAAGAAAAAAGTTGTCAGTAGAGAAAGGAAAATGCAATATTCAATATCTTTTTTCTTTTCTTTCCTCCTTCCCCACAGGACATTAATGTATGTATCCTTGAAAACTACCCTGAATGTTCCAATCCCAGGTTGTTTTACATCATACCTTATTTCTGTGGACAGCATCCAAGATGCAGGTAAATACACACAAGGTGTCCCAGTTTGTTCAGCAATAGCCCTTATCAGTGTTTTGTCAGAAGCTGATTAATACAGAGGCAGCAGTTACTTGAAGTACAAGAGGAAAGTGTAAGTACAATGTAGTGCTGTACGTGGTAACTGTATACATATATTTTTGAGTAAGAGGGTAGTCATACAAATCATACAATCATAGAATGGTAGGGGACTCGGGTGTGGTAAGGGACTTTTTATCTTCTGAGATAAGTACAGCACTGAATATTTTTTTATTCAACTGTGTTCTTGGCTTGAATTCCTGAAGTAAATGCATATTTAAACGTTTTTTTTTTCCCTCCCTCTTCTTCCATTAATTTCATATAGGGAGCCTGGTGAATGGGCCCTTGAAAGAGCCAAGCTGAACGTTAATGAAAATTTTCTGCTTGTGGGCATTCTGGAGGAGTTGGAGGATGTGCTGCTTTTATTAGAAAGATTCTTACCTCATTATTTCAAGGATGTGCTTAGCATCTACAAAAATCCAGGTAACTTTTTCCATTAAAAAGCTACTCTTACAGAAGCTTTGGCAAAATCTGTGTGGCTGCTGAAAGGTATGTGTTTATTTAGTCAATACAGAAATTTATCTCCTTTTTAGGGAGCAAATTTGGTTGATGGGGAAGGGTATATATTCTACTTTTATTCTTAACATTATTGTGTAGTTTTTATTCCTGGGCAAGCACTTGTTGCTCCAGTGATTCTGACACATGCCAGAAAGCTTCTCACTGGAGTGGCTTTTTCTTCTTTTAATTCTGTCAGAGCTCTCAAATAATACTGTCAAAATATTTTGAAAATTATGTCAGCAATGTCTACCTAAGTAAACCTTCATGAAATTATTTTTCATATTTAGAGACTTTGGAGATCCTTCAGTTATCAGGATATTTATTTTCACTTAACCTTGTCTAAGAATGAAAATGAAGCAAGCTTTCATTTGAAGTGAGTTTAGCTAAAGTACAAATAAGAACACGTATTTAAGCACCTGAAGTACAAAGCTTGCTGAGCAAAAAGTCGTAGGAAACTTGAGCAATTAAAACAGAGATCACTTAATCTACCCCTTAATTTGCACCCCACGCTCAGTCTGAAAGGTTTTTTTCTGCATTGGTCCATCCCTCCTAACACTTACGTATTACTGACCTCTTTAGAAGACAGTCTTGTGTCCTGTGCCTAAACCAAGAAATGCAATGCTTCTGTGGGGCTGTGAACGTCATGCCAACAGAACTAGTTTCCTGCTTGCATTTGTCTGGGCCATCAGCATCATATGAACCAGGGAGGAGTAAAGCTTCCCTTCTTGCTTGATGACTCAGTTGCATTCATGTCAGCATGGAATGTCTACAGCCACGGAAATGTGTGCTTTGAACCAACATTAAAAATATGTGGATCAAAGATTGAATTTTGGTTTTAATGCATGCAGACGATGGCTGCCTTTTGACTGAGAGTAACTATCACAGTCATCAGTCACTTTAGAGAAATTATGGGTCTGTGCCCATAAGCAGGAATTATGAGTGACTGTCCACCAATTCAAGATGCATCTTGGAAAATGTTGTATTTGGAAATAACACAGATATTACAGGGAAGGTGTGGCGTTCTTCCCCTGAATGTGATTTCAGTGTGTCTTTGTGCTTGCAATAAAGCAGTTAAGGCAGCTATTTAGAAGGTGTGAGTGCTACTTTATGGCTGGATCAAGCATCATAACAGAACTGTTTTGCTCAGTAAAAGACATAAGGAGAGCATGTATGGTACTGACAAGAGAGGAGTGTCCACTTTTGGATCAGTTATTTCTATTTTCTATGTAAATTGGAAAAGTTTTTAAAACCCTATATTTGTGATGTGTGGAAGTCTTCCTAAAAGTTTGGACAATTCAGTGTAAAAGGTTTTCCCATGAGCATGTTAAATGAGAGGGAGCCAGGAATCTATAGAAGGATGCATTCTTTGCAATGAGCAGCTTTTTCTTTGGGAATCTATAAGACTTCCTCAGTTGTTCTGTGCACCTTTGACTTTCACTTCTGTTACAATTGTGGAACCTAACAAACAACACACAGGGTCTCAGTTTTCGTCAGAGTGCCCTGGAAATTGTCAGGTTTGAAATAAGCAATCTCTGAAATCATTAAGATCTTGATCATCTATCTCTGTTTATTCAATATCTGTGGGTGATTTGATCTCCTGTTTCAGGACAGTGGTTTCCTCTGGGATTTCTTATGTAAATCTGGTCCTGTGACTGAAAATTCCTCTGCATTCTTCAGTATTCCACATGTGAATTAAACTTTTGTTTTATTTTTCCCAGTCACTTACTGATAAGGAAAAATAGAAAGGAAACAGTTTCCTTGTGTTACTCTCTTCTCCTCTTTTCACACATACGTGTGTTTGGGTTTTTTTTTTCCAGCCATTACTATTTTCAGATTATTTGTGAGTTGGTACTGATGCTGGAAGGAGAGAAAGGGAAGGGAAGGGAAGGAGGTAGGGAGAGGAGAAAAGGAAGGAAGAAAAAGTCCAAATGACATGTAAGAAGCCCTGCATTGTTCTCCTCAGGGCACCTTAGACCTGATCTGCAACACCCTCTGCTGTCACATCCTGAAGTGCTGGAAAGAATGCACGTTACTTTGCACAACTGTGTGGTGATCCCAAAAAGCAGAGGATACTTTGGGCCAAAACTGATCTTTTGTTGTAGCTAACACTTGCAGATTAAATCTATACCATTTACAGGTTTTTTTTCTGTTTGCCTGCTGCTCTACTGGCAATACTGTTATGGCAGTCTTTATTTTCTTTTCATCTAAGAAAGTAAAACTTTTCCAGAATTTGTCTTTTATAGATTGAATATATTGAGAAGAGAAAATCACAATGAAGGACCGTGTACAAAAACATGATTTGGTTCAATGAATCTCTGCACCAGAGTCCACTGCAATAGGTGTTTCTGAACTAGACACAATTCAAAAACTGGATTTGTAGAACTGCTTTGAAGCAGAAAGGAGATGAAGTTTCCATCCAGTGTTGCTTTACTGGATTATGCAGATTAGAAGACAGAGTAGAAGTCAGTGATTGCTGGCCCACCATCATAGTCTAAACCAAATTAAAAGCACATACCTCTTGCTGTAGAAAGCAAACTGAGGTATATTATTATTCAAACCCATAAAATCATCTGTGCATCTGCAGGATTTCTGAGTTAAGCCCCTTCTTCTTCCCAAAGCTGACACGCTCCTCTCTTGTTACAGATGCTTTGGGTGGGCACTGGATCACTACAGCTCCCATCCAAGCAAAATTTTTAATATTGGGAGCTGTGTTTGAACTGTGTAAGCCATATTCGAGCTACTTTGTTTCTTCTGGATCTATAGTAATTTCTTATCCAAGACCCCGTGTAACAACATCTATTAGGAAACTCTTGCTTGATGTCCTCCTTCTACCTAGAAAACAAAGCCTGTAGCCTCTGTTGATCTGATAGTGGGACATTTACAGCAGAGAGCACAGAGATGTGAGTGTAGATGTCTATGACACAGATAACTGCTTAATGCAATATGACTTGAGTGCTTTTGTCAGTGATGCTAATGATTTGGTTTACATAAGATGGCATAAGGAAACTGTGAAGATGAAATATTAAAAAGATAGAGTTGAAATGCAATTGACTTGTTCAGAGTCTTTGAAAAGTCTGAAATAGTCACAGTCTAACTGTACATATAAAATATCTCCTCAATCTCAGGAGCACAACTGAAGGAAAAAAATCAGTCCTGGTCATTTCTGCTGACTACAGCTCATTTCCATAGACTGGCTGGTAGCCAGAACGTGAAGAATACTTATACAGTTTCTTTTGGGGTGGACATGTGTGGGTTTGATATCTTCAGTGGTTTTAAGAGGCAAAAAATACACACTATTCACAGCAAAACATAGAATTTTCTTCTGCCTTGTCAAGTTCTGTGGCACAAGTACCAGCATCTAATGTACAAGAATAGACAAGAAAAGGTTTTTATCACCACAGAAATAGCCTATATCCTCTGACCTTTCTGCAGGAGTTCATAAATTTTCTTTGTCACCAGAAGCCCTATAAAAACACTTCTTCTCAATACCAGGAAAAAAAAAATGTTTCCTGAAAGTTATATTTTATATTTTGTGTGGAGAATGTGTAGAGCAAGAAGACTGAGTTAAGCTTTTGAAACAGTGAATTTTATTGAGTGAAAAGAAATTACTCATGCTGTCAGCTGGAAGAAAGTACATTTTCAGGTAAATTGTGAAATGTTGAGGTTTTTTGAAAATGCAACGAAAATGTAATTCTCCTTGGGAATCACATCGACAGGGAGTGTTTTAAACTGTAGCAGTAATATTATCCCAGGTAATAAAATTTGCTGATTTTTTTAAGTCCATTCTGTCCATGAATGCTAGTGACATGGTCTGGACAGTTTTTATCAATAAGCTTCACCTTCTCTTTAAACCCAGTAAGGAGTGAGATGCTGCCGTTTGTCTTTTTTTTGCGAGGCTGAGGTCCCCTGAGACAGATGTTGAAGGCTTTTTGGATGGAGCTAGGAAACAAGTGGAATCAAGCCTGGAAGTCTTTGCACTGCACTGAAGATTGCTCCTGTGCCAAAGCAGCACTACGGGTGGGGCATGCCTGCAGGTGGTTCCTCTGCTGGAAGTGCCGAAGAGCTTTTTCCCACTCCTTGTCAAAATAAAACTCTTTGCAAGTGGAGAAGGTTGAGAGGGACTTTTCTTCTGTCTTTCTGTCTTTCTTTCCTTATCTCCCTTTCCAGGACATCACTTTTTTTTTTGTTACCAGTGCTTCACCTAGTCAGGCTCAGATATTTTTATCAGTCAGAGGCTGATTCTTCTGACAGCTTTTCTCCCACCCAGTTCTCAGGCTGCTTGGACAAAATATGGGTACTATGCCTTTGGAAATGTTCAGGAGCTGAGGGTCATGCTGGAAAAGTTGCTGTGATACAAAGTAGGGAAAGGGAGGATGGGAAGGTCTTGCAGATGTTATTTTTTTCCACGCTGAGAAACAAATTAATTTCTTTGCAGGCACAACCTCCAAGTGCCGAATCTCTGGGTAAGAAATGTTGAAAGAAGTCTGATGAAGGAGGCAGTGCTTTTTGTAAAGTGTCCTTAAGTGATGATCATCTTTTTTTCTGACTTTTAGTACAAAATGAAAGGAAAGGAAAAAAAATTAGAACAAGGGATCTGCCTGCTTCTCAGGAGCTGTACTTTCTGGAGAGGGTTGTAACTGGTACATGCAAAGGGAATAATATATTAGCTCATCTCTTGTGTACAAATGCACAATCCTTCTCTTTCCTATAAGCATCTGTGCCCTTGGTGTGAGAATAAAACCAGCTCGGACTAGATTCATTTTAAATGCTTGAGAGGCTTTTTTGCATCATTTCTTTGCATCTGCTACTTTCTTAAAACGGAACTTGGGAAAAGTGTGAACACATTCAAACGTTCAGAAACTTCATTGACTCAAAGCACGCTGCATTTTCTTTTGCCTCACACTCTAAAATAGCTTTGGTGCTTTCCCCAAACAATAGGGAAGTCTCCTCCCTTGGAGGTCTTCAAGACCCGCCTTGACGTGTTCCTCTGCCACCTGATCTTGGTAAACCTATTTCTGCAGGCGAGTTGGACTAGATGATCTCTAGGGGTCCCTTCCAGCCCCTACCATTCTATGATTCTAATACTCTCAAGAGGAATCAACGTGTATGAAAGTTTTCTGCAGAAGAGGAGAATTCAAATTTCATGTGGAGGCAAAGCATGATGTTGGGCTTGGTAAGTGAGGAACTGCCTAACACTTCCGTAAGTGAAGCAGACTGTGTGACTTAAAAATTTGTCCAGAAGGTGGTGTAATCTCCCTGCTTGTTCAGGACTTGCAGGGGACTTGAACATCCTGCCAGTGGTAAATTTACATTCTGCCTGGGTGGCGGTTTTTTTCCCTTTTATCACTCAACATCCTGTTCTGAAAACAGAAAATAAAAGTAGGAAACGTGAACAAAACGTTCCTTTCTTCTTCATCTGAAGCCTGAACTTTCAACATTGCGCGGAAGAATGCTCTAAACATTGTGCATGCTAAAGCAGGCAGGTTAAGCTCTAGGAGGAGTGTTTAATTGTATTTTTGTTTCTTGTAAAACAAATGGTCAATTCTTCATGTGCAGGAAAGTCAGGGAAAGAGGAAGATCTATAGTGCATATCCCCAAGGATGTTTGTTCCCAGTTAAGCTGGTAGCATCTAGTACATTCTGCACAACTAATCTGCTCCGTGGTTTGTTCATGTATAAACAGAGCTTGTGCTCTGCAGTCTGCTGCCTTTTTTTCTGTTACTCTCCATCACTTTTTTCTGCATTGCAGTTTCCCTTCAGCTGGCAAGGTCTTTACCTGAATCCAAACATACTGTACTTTTTTGACGTGCTCTTGCCTGAGCCTCCATCGTAAGCAGAGTTTCGCTTCTAAACTATCTGCATAAGGTATTTATGCCTATAGGATTGTGAAGGCTGAGACCACCTGTGGCATTGTCTTCATATTTTAGTCCAATTCCAAAAGACCTCAGCCTTGGGATTTCGCATTTCATCCCACATCTTTATGACACTTGTATTGTTTCGGTTTCCTTTCATCAGATCTATTGATGGACTGTCTGGTTTTGGACTAAACCCACACAGATGTAATTTCATACTTTGTTGCAAAAAAAACCTAAACTTGTTTGTGGTCTAAATCCCAAGGGGCTAGTCAGCCAAACCCTTGCATCCCCTCTATCAAGAATTCATGTGTATTTTTTGTGCGTGTGTTTGTGTGCATACGTATGTGTGTGTGTGTCCAGACATCATGTTGAAGGGCTGGTGCTGGTATTTTTCAAGCAACTGTCATGTTTATCTAAGGAGCATATCAGTCACTACAGATGTTGTGGTTTATAACAATGCTCCTGCTGTTCATCTGAGGTCGATTCCCTGATGCATCTTTTGAATGTTTCCTGTTCCTAGTGTAACAAAACGAAAAACTCATGGACAAGCAGCTTTGTTCAAAGTCTAGCCCAGAGAGAAAGCTGCATTTGGATACAGCATTAGCTATATCTCATAAATAATCCAGGGTCACTGATGACAAAACACCACAAACGTTTTAATGATAGGCAATTAAAGCTTACAAAGACAGTTCATTCCTTCTTGACTAGCATACTAAATAAAATCATAATGCTATTTTAATTGGTTATCATTCCAGCTAAACCTCTGTTACTGCTTCCACTTTAAAAATAGCATTTGACTAAAAATTGTAGTAGTAACAGATTATGCAAATTGCTTCTTTGACAACTTTGACCTCTATTCAGGCAACAGAAGGCACAGAGGAAGAGGTGAACAACCATTAATTCCCAGTTAATAGGCCTGCCTCTCTTCCCAGCTGCAGCTGCATTAGATTTGTTTAGGTCTTCATTTCACCTAGGTGGAAACAAGCAAGGTGGCTGAGTCTGAAGTCTGAAAAACTTTTGTTGATAGTAGGACTAAAGCAACTGAGAATTTCACTTGGTTGTCACTGTGTCCCACAGCATGTTTTCATGGTCGGTTTTTGGGGAGAAACATCTTTTAACTGAAAACTGAGCATATTTGGCACGGAAAACATAGAAACAATATGGAACACATCACAGGGGTAACTATTCAGTTTGCTTTTAGGAGTATAATCTTAATTTCAGTCTTCAAAAAAAGCTGTTGTGTTTTTCTGTCGGACTGTTCTTAAGTCCTGCCCATTGTATCAGTGATACGATAGGGTACAGATGCTAAGGCAACTTGCAAGAGATATGACTATCTGATGGCTCAGAAATACTTTTAATATTTTTCAAAGTACAGTAACTACAGAGAAGAAATTAATTTATTAAAATGCTTTTACCTGTAATTTTTGTATGGTAAAGACCAGCAACCATTCCTGATTAACTATGTGGGTTTGCACATAAACATTGCAATTCAAAATCAAGTTTTTGCAGCAATACAAATGAGCTGCTATAATAATTAAAATGCTGTCATAATTAAAATGAGGAAAACGTGAAAGAGCACAAATTCTCACAAGTTAGTTGTAAAATTATAGCAGGGCACTTTCTGGCATGCAACTTGCTGAAGGCATTAAAGGTGATACTAGACGGTTTTTTTTCAACCACATCAGAACAAGGCAGCACGCCATAGAGTTGAGGAGAGGGAGACAGTGGGTATCTGGGAGAGGTGGTGAGGAGGCACTCCCCAGAGTACATCTATAAATAGACCATTTATTTTCAGAGTACACAGTGAGTTACATTCTAAGTCATCTTAGAACACTGTTATTACTATTAGAGCAGAAGAGAAATGATTAGTAGAATAAATTTCAGCAAAGTGCAAAGATTGGCCCTTGACCACGAAATTCAAAAGATTATATGAAGGAAATGTATTTGTAGTGTAGCTCCTGGCTGCTACACGGGAGTCCTTTTGGTATGCCTTTCAGCCATCACTCCTGAGGGGATGATCTGCTCACTTGAGCGTAGCTTTACATGCCTGTGCTCCTTCTTCTCAGCCCCTTTGCTTTATCTGCCCTGGAGGTAGTCCGTGGTGCTGGAGAGCTCATCCCTTGCTTTTCCAAGAGTGACACTTTTTTGTTGAGTTTTTGCTCCCTACTTCCTTTACCAGATGGAATTTCACAGCCTTTTCAACTGCCTCTTTTGAAAATTTGCTCTCCCAGAAGCTAGATCAGGAGAGGAGAGTTTTGCTAAGTATGGCTGGAAAGATTCCTTTTTTTTTCTTCTTTTTTCTTGGAGTAGAATCAGAAATTTACAAATGTAGTGAGAAAGAGCATCCTCCCCTCTACTGTTTTCCTGGCTCATCTTCCCTATCTCCTCCCTTTCTTCCCAATTGCATTCACATTTTCTTCTTTAATTAATATCTTCTTTTCAGTTGAGCAACTTTTTCTACCTCCAACATTCGCACAATTGTTCCTGCACTTTATAAATCTCATCTTTTGAGTTGTAGTGATTGCACTCAATTTTCGTAACTTTTCAGTTACTTGCAGATGTGCTGTATAATGCAGGTAACAGACTTGGTTAGGGCAGTGTCGTGTTCTCCTCAACTCTCTTTACTCCTTGGCAGTGTCAGGAGTGCTGCTGTCAGAGTTAGTATTCACTAAGGATCTCTTTGAAACTGGAATCGCCATGTCTGTGGTGTGTCTTGTTGTTCAGTCAGCAGCTATTTTTGAAAAATGGAAGGTAGTTAACACCACGGCTTTTAAAGGGCTCCAGTGGTCACCTGGACAGCAACAGATGGAAGAATCCAATTTATATACTGGGAAGAACTGTAATAAAGAATAGGATTAGTAGACAGTTGGGAAAACTCGGTATGGTGTTTGTAGAGCCTCACAAATCAGCTAGTTTCTTAAAGGTGTCAGCAAGCACAGAGATGTGAGATGGTACAGGTGTGATTTTTCAGCAGGATCTCAATCCGAAAGCTCTTAAACTGTCAGGATATGAAAGAATGTTATCCAACAGGATAAAATTGATTAGAGGTAGGCATTAATTTTTCAGTAGTCTCCCCTTACCTTAAACAAGCAGGAGGTTCCTGCAGGTACCTTGCTCCAGGTTGGAATAAATGTTCTCTTAAAAACATGAGACTGAGGTGAGAGGTCACTGCCAATATTGAAGATACCAGGAAGAAGCAACACTGAAGTGTTTTAATAAAGCAACACATTAAAATTCAGCTTATGTGCAGCTGCGAGGGTCTGTCCTCATCACTCAGGATTGTAGTGTGCCAGTGCTCTGCATCCTGATCCGTGTCCAGCTTGGTAGGAGAGTGCACGGGTTGTCAGATGGGTGGGCATTTTTTTCTGTGCAGGGAAGCACTCCCCTACAGAAGAAATTTTATGCAAAGCTAGATCAAGTCATGACTGGATTTTTCCAGATGGCAGAAAATGATGATACAGGACAGAAAATATAAATCCTGGCTAAATCTCAAGAGCAGCTGAAGGACAGACTGTCACATTTGAGGCGCTGTCCTAGCTGCAAAGCATAGAATTCTAATCTACATTTAATTGCAGGTGATTCAGGAACATCCAGTTTATCCGTTCTCTTTCAAGTCTGTGTTCTGGTCAGGCAATTCTGGGCTCAACTCAAGAGGGACAGAGAACTTCTGGAGAGAGTCCAGTGCAGGGCCACCAAATGATCACGGGACTGGAGCATCTTCCTTATGAGGAAAGGCTGTGGGAACTGGGGCTGTTTAGTCTGGAGGAGACTGAGGAGGGATCTTATTAACATGTACGAATATCTAAATGGTGGGTGTCAGGAGGTTGAGGCATCCCTTTTTTCTATTGTATTTAGCAACAGGACAAGGGGTAATGGGATGAAGCTGGAACACAAGAAGTTCCACTTAAATATAAGAAAAGACTATTCTACTGTAAGGGAGAGTGAGCCCTGGCACAGGCTGCCCAGAGGGGTTGTGGAGTCTCCTTCCTTGGAGGTCTTCAAGACCCGTCTGGACATGTTCCTGTGCAACGTGATCTAGGTGAACCTGCTTCTGCAGACGGGTTGGACTAGATGATCTTTAAAAGTCCCTCCCAACCCCTACCATTCTATGATTCGATTATGGCTAGAAATGCCAGGCCTCATTTGCCAGCTAGACTTACCATAGGAAGAAAGAAACTGTTGAAGTTGGTCTCTGGTTTTCTCGCAGTGAGCAGCAGCTGTTTTGGTAGCAGTAGCAGCAGCTCATATAACAAATGTTTCATGATGAATGCAAACAAAAGCCAGCCCTGAAATTCCAGCTCCGCTATGTACGCATAAAATATAAAACCAGTTCAAAATAACATAACTACTCAACTTAATGGATTTTTCTCCCCCTCTAAATAAATTCCATATGAGCATTAGTGTTTGGTCTGCTCAGTTCTCCAGGGCTCACCCAGAAAACATTTTTATCTTAGAGGCCAAGGGCAAAAAGTGAACATAAAACAGACCAAGAAAAAAATCTTTTTAAAAGAAGTGCACGTGCAAATAGGTGTGTGGTTGGGGGAAGGTTTTGAGAATACCAAACATGCTTACTGGATTGAAATTACTGCTGATGTTTGTGAGTTGGCTGGATTCACTTGCCCCCAAAATAGGTCTTGGAGCAATTCTTCATGCACTTCCTTGCAATTTGGTTTCCGAAGATGACTTGTGGTTTTAAAGGCATCTACATGTTAGAGAAGTTTTATGCCCTGTAGCATGAATGTCTTTCCAGATAGCCAGTGGGAGGATTTCTGGGGAATGAAAGTTGCTGATGAGTGCATACTCGGGGGAAATGAGGGTATTGAAGAGAAAGAAAAATGTAATAATTTGAGACTCGGAGAAGCAGAGGAGCTATCCAGGGGGGCAGTGCCTTAAACTGGCATCTTCCTTCAATGATTGAAGTTTAACAACTTCATTTACCCATCCCTCCCTGCTTTACTGCTTGCTGGAAGTCTGCAGTGGCATCAGTTGTCTGCCCACGCAAGTGCTCCTGCTCTTTTTCTCAGGCCCTGAAATATTCTGTCTTCGCAATCAATTTGCTTTCTCCATAGCTTTCTTTGACTTCTCTGGTCTGGCTTCCTTGTGACTATGAGGTTAATCAGCTCTGTGCATTCACCACAGGAAGAAGCATTATTTCTTGTTTTTTACCAGGTCAGTGATAAAACAACATACCTTGTTCCTCTGCTTTTTGCAGTATGATTCCACCTAATACTTTTTGTGTAGTGAAAAGCTTAAATGAGGTAACTGTAGTGCTCTATCTTTTTCCAGAGTGGTTTTATTTCAATTGAGTTTTGGAGGGTCTGTGAAGTTGAGTTACTGTGTGATGTGTTGCTCCACTTAGGGTACACACATACCTGTAAGTCATGGTGAGTAGTACATCTTTGGTATTACAGAGCAAGCAAATGCAGGGCTTAGAACAACATCTGCATGCTTGCCTCAGCCTTTGCTCCTCCTTCTGCTTGACTACTTTGATTTTTGTCATGGTTTAGCGCAGCCAGCAATGAAGCACCAAGACAGTCTCTTGCTCACTGACCCCTGCCCCCCCATCAATCCCCACCCTCATTAGGATGGCAGAGGCCCTAGTGAGATGGGAGAAAAGATAACCAAGGACGTTGTGAATTGACACACGGGCAGGGAGGGCTCGCTGCCAATTATGGTTTCAGGCAAAACAGGCTCTGGTACTCAACTTAGAGGGGAAAGTAAGGAAAGTTTATTCTACTACCTACAAGGAACAGAACAGAACAAAAACCAAAAATCATGAGAGAATTGCAACGAGCACTTTAAGATCTTCCTCCCCCACCCCTCCTTTCTTCCCAGGCTCAGCTCACTGCTCCTGATACCTCTACCTCCTTCCCTCTCAATGGCTCACGGGGGCAGGGAATGGGATATGTGGTCAGTCTGTCATAGATGGGCTCTACCGCTTCTCTCTTCTCAGATGAGGATGACTCGTCTCACTCTTCCCCTGCTCCGATATGGGGTTCCTCCCTCCCACGGGACACAGTCCTTAATAAACTTCTCTGGTGTGAGTTCTTCCCAGCATTTATGGCTTCTGAAAATATGAAGTCCCTCCCACGGGACACAACCTCCTCTGGGCATAGTCACTACTCCTAGTGTGGGATCTTTAAAGAAGTGCAAACAAATCTCAGCTTCACCAGTCTTCTCTGCAGGAGGAGGGGAGTCTCTGCTCCAGCACACCTCCTCCTCTCTTCCCTCACTGACCTTGGGGTCCGCATGGTTGTTTCTCTCTCTCTTCTAACAACTTGCACTACCACCAGCCAGAAAAGAGGAAAGAAGAAGAATAAACAGGAAGAATCCTCCTCTTCTGGCTTCTTATTCTTAAAAAGTGATCATTGAGACGCATAATTGAATCGGCCCCAGAAGTGAGTCTGACTCAGCTGGGGAGAGTTTTAAGCAACTTCTTACAGGAGCTTCTTTACAGCCCTTTTCCCATTATCAGAAATGGCTCCACACAAAACCATGACAGATTTATTTCCAAACAGTCAGCTGTGTTATTTCTTTTTGTGGAGTAGAAGGTGAAAAACGAGATAAAGGTAAAGAGCACTGTTGGACCTAGCAAAGAAATTGCAGAGAACAGGGAGCTTGTCTCATTGTTTGCTTATTTCTAACCAGAAAGAAGTGAAACACAAGTTACAGTGGCTTGTCTTGACAGAAGACATCGAGCATGCTAATGTTGGTGCAGCAGACTATTTAGTGTATGCTTGCCCCTGCAGGGACCACATGTGTGCACAGTCTGGCCAGAGCCCCTGGTGCTTCGTAGAGATGTGCTTTTGAGGCTTTTGGGTTGTAAGCAAATTTAGAGGTTTACTGCTTGCACAAGAACATTACTTTTTCTGTTACATAAAAGGAGAGTGTGTGGCTGATATGTAATATACATCTCCCAAAAGCTAGTGGAAATTAGACATGACAGGATTGAGAGCATAGCCAAAGCAAATCTATTTAAAATGCCGAATGAAAATATTCACAGAAAACTCTGTTTTAACCTAAATACCACTCAATATTTTGCTGGGCATTGAAGGCTTCTTTTTATTTTTTAAGTTTTCTTCTGTTCTCCACTCTCTGGAAGTGCTCTGCCAATTGCACATGACTGATCTTTAAAGGGTCTTCAGGCAGCTGACAAATCTGGTTTGCTTCACTGGGTATTGATATTACTTAATGTCAGGTGCTTAAATTACGTACCAGGGAAACTGAACTCTGTGTCATCATTTGGCTGTTTATCTCTCTGGGGATATGTTTGATACCGTGCATAGAATCATAAAATCATTACAGTTGGAAAAGACCGTTAAAAAGACCAACCACTCACCTCACACTGCCAGGCTCATCGCTAAACTAAACCCTATCCCTCAGCACCTCATCTATGTGTTTTTTTAATATCTCCAGGGATGGTGACTCCACCACCACCCTGGGCAGCCCGTTCCAATGCTTAATAACCTCTCAGGGAAACTGTTCTTCCTAATGTCCAATCTAAACCTCTCCTGTCACAACTTCAGCTGATTTCCTTGTGTTCTGTCATTTGTTACTGGAGAGAAGAGGTTGACCCCCAGCTTTCTACAACTCCCCTTCAGGTAGTTGCAGAGAGTGATTATATCTCCTCTCAGCCTCCTCTTCTCTAGGCTAAACATCCCCAGCTCCCTCAGCCGCTCCTCGTTAAGACCTACTTCTCTAGACCCTTCACCAGCTTAGGTGCCCATCTCTGGACACACTCCAGCACCTCCATGTCCTTCTTGTAGTGAGGGGCCCAGAACTGGAAATAGTATTCAAGATGCCGCCTCAGCATTGCCAAGTACAAGGAGACAGTCGTGTCCTTGGTCCTGCTGGTCAAACTATTTTTGATACAGGCTGGGATGCCATTGGCCTTCTTGGCCACCTGGACACACTCTGCTGCCTCATGTTCAGCCAGCTGTTGATTAACACCCCCAGGTCCTTTTGTGCAAGACAACCCTTGAGCCCCTCTACCCTCTCCCCCCTGAATGGGGTTGTTGTGCCACCAGTGCAGGACCCAGCACTTGGCCTTGTTGAACCTCATGCAATTAGCCTCAGCCCATCTGTCCGGCCTCTCCAGGTCCCCCTGAAGAGCCCCTTGTCCTCAAGCAGGTCTACACATCCACCTAGTTTGGTATAATCTGTGAATTTACTGAGGGTGTACTCAATCCCCTCATCTAGATCTTTGATAAAGATGTTAAACAGGACCCAACACTGAGCCCTGGGGAACACCACTGGTGACCAGACACCAACTGGATTTAACTTCATTTGCCACCACTCTCTGGGGTTGGCCAGCCAGACAATTTTCCACCCATTGCAGAATAGGTCCATCCAAGCTATGGGTAGCCAGTTTCTCCAGGAGGATGCTGTGGGAGACTTGTGTCAAAGGCCTTACTGAAGTCCAGGAAGACCACATACACAGCCTTTCTCTTATCCACTAAGTGGATCATCTTGTTGCAGAAGGAGATCAGATTGATCAAACAGGACCTGCCCTTCCTAAAGCCATGTTGGCTGGGCCTGAACCCATAGTTGTCCTGTATGTATCCCTATGTTACCCTGTGTCCAGAATGCCGTCCAGAATAATCTGTCAGGAGTTCAGGAGCAGAAATATTTCTCTCTCATGCTCTATACTGGTATATAATTGCGTAGAAATGGATACTGTCAAGAAGCTGGCATGCAGTAATGTTTGTTAGGAGCAAGGATGAAGTATGTGTATAAAAACAAAGTTGTATGTTATGCCTTCTTGATGCCCCTCTTGTCTATACAATAGATAAATCTGCATGTCGTTGTCGATTGCTATTTGAGCTAATCTGTTGGTGGAATTAGTTTGGGGGGAGTTTTGTGGGGTTGATTGGGAGTTGGTTTTTTTTTAGCACCCTTAGTGGTATCTTTCCCCACAGTGCTTGCAAGAGCAAATCTGACCTAGTTCACTGTGGGGCAAAGAAACACAAAAACAAAAAAAGCCTTTGCCAAGTTCCTTGCCAAGAGCAAAGAAGATGAATGAAGAAGATTTATTCTAGTAAAGTCTCAAAAAACCTTCAAGGTTGGTGTTGACCAAAGCAGCTGCTAGAAGAGTGCTTGGAGTCAGTGAACTGCAGAAGGCAGGAAACCGGTGGGAGGAGTTTGGACAGTAAAATTATGAAGTGATCTCAAAACCAATAGAGCATAGCAGGACCAGCTAAGGAAGGGGACAAGAGTCAAACAAACCTTGGATATTTAGCAGCAAACTAATTTCAACAGTGGTTTTCTCCAAGGGTTTTTGGATGCAGCGTATGCGAGTTGCATCCAAGATCTTGCACTGTCTATGTTTCACTGTTTGAGAAGTCTTTAAGCTTTTTTTCTGCACTGAATCCTGGTTCATAGGGAATAATGTATGTCCAGTTTCACCGTGAAGATTTCAAGTAATAGCACTTTCCACATCTTCTTTAGGGTTGTTATTTCAGGATGTGTGAATTTTTCAGATGAGAGGAGGGTTTCCATCTAGATTCTTAACCTCTCCCTTCCTGTTCTTATTTTAGCTCAGTAAGTGGTAAAGTCAGTGGTAGATTTTGAGTGCCTGTGATGGCAATTAAAAGCCATTAGAGACAAAGTATAATCTGGAAATCTTGGATGACAAATGACACTTAGAAGGGGTCAAGGTTTTTGCTAGTTTGGGGTTTGTGTGTTAAACCAATTTATTTCCTTTCATGACCAGGTGAGAGGTTGTATACTCCTTGTAAGCAAAATGAAACAGATTTGTTTTGTTAAGGTTATTTTGTTCTGTTTGCAAATGGGAAATTGTTCTTTCCATTTGGCATGGTGAAAAGGCTTGAGATGAATCATGTTGGTATCCAAGCCTTTGAAAGAAAGACATTATCTGGAGAAGCATGTACAAATCTACACACATCCTAATGTTCATATATATATATATAGAGAGAGAGAGAGAGAGAGATAGATTCATAAAGAACAGCTCCCCTGGGAGTGCAAACCCATTTCACAGTCAACCATTTTCAGTTCTTGCTAGCTGCAAATAACAGGAACAAATTGCAGCTTGTACAACTTTGCCAGTTTGGTGCAGCTGTGCCTATGCAGGTGACTGATAACAAGAAAACTCAGTCTGTCATCTCATGCTTTAGTGAACAGCTTACCAAAACTGTCAGCCCATTTCATCCAGAACTTATTACTAACAGAACAGTGATGCAATTGCAAAGCATATTTGTCTGTATATTGAG
Source organism: Urocolius indicus (assembly GCA_013401255.1). Lineage (NCBI taxonomy): Eukaryota > Metazoa > Chordata > Aves > Coliiformes > Coliidae > Urocolius > Urocolius indicus. The sequence continues at coordinate 145,708 of WBNH01000508.1, read as the reverse complement.
TTTCAGCATTTATTTGCCTCTGCTGTTGGTAGAATATGGCATGGGATCCCTGGCAGGCTGCCGTACTTAGTGAAATCACAAAACACATTATTTATCCTATTTTAAGGGCAGAATCACTACTTAGCCAAAGGTTCTGCTTTGAGTTGCTGAAAGTTATTTTCCTTGGTGCATGTTTTTGCAAGCTACTTGCAGAAATCAGTGGTTTGAGTTCCTGCTTAATTCAGCTATTCAGTTCACAAGCTGCTTCTGTTACCCTTCCAGACCACATCTTGGTGTACATCCCACTTGCCCAACAGGTTTTAACATAAATAAAAAGTTATCACACAGACACTTTTTATCTCCCATGCAGAAAGGAAAATGCTCTAATTCCCACCCATCTTTTCATACCATGTACACATGAGTCAGCAATTTTTTTTAAGAACTGGCACATGATAGGTTGGTATATTTTGTTAGTAACTGGCAATGCCAGACCAGCATTTTGATTTCAGAGTAGTGACAGAACTTACACAGATTGCCACTAAAATCAAAGGACAAATCTAGCACTGCTTCCCTGCATCTAAGTCTTGTCAGACAGCCTGGACAATTAAAGGCAAAAGAGATACAAGAAAAGTATTTTGATAAACAGATGTCATCCACTTTGAAGTGTTGAATCCTAGTTTAATTTTTCCCATGCTACATAAATAGTCCCTTCACTTCCTTCAGTCTTGTGGTTTTTCATTTCCCACTGTTATTTAGACCAAATGAAAAAAAAAAGAAAAAAGTAGTTATATTTATGAGGACTTTGTTTGCTCAGTTTAGAGGGTTTTGTTTCTTCAATAAATGTGCTTAACAAAATTAAATGCTCTGGGAATGTGCCAGAAGTGCCGTCAACCACTGTGACAAGCAGATGGATGAAGTTTCAGCTGCACATGATGTGCCAGGTCACCACATTTGTTTAGAGACTAATGACCATAGTCACTGGCCACACCAGAGTACCCTGTGAGGAATGTATTTTTAAAGAGCTCTGAGTCACATTTCCATATTCCCAGCACCTGCAGGCTTAGTCTAAGACTGAGTGTACTCAGCACTAAGACCAAACCTGCTTGTGTGCTTTCCTCTCCCAAGGAGTGCTGAGCCTAGGTCAAAAAGGGACCTTGGTGCCACATCCAACACAGTACATGCCCCTTCTATGGAAACAGATGCCAAGCTTCCCAGAGATTAATTTTTTATTTTATTTTGGAAAGTTGCATTCTGCCTACAGATTTTATAAATATGTTCTTTTATGGTTTCAAGATTTTTTTTTAACTGTTAGGCAGGAGTGAAATTTAGGCATTTATTCTTCTGGTAAGCTTAGTAAATTGAATAGGATCTTGTAGATTCAGAATTAGATTTGTTATTTTGAGGAACATCTGTTGAAATTGGGCACTGAAACTCTTGGTTCTTAATGACATTTTCTATGTTAATATTCTTATAGCTTCCCCTCTTCCTTTTAGAATTTACCTATGAATTCTTGCTCTGAATTGCCTTTTTTTGTTAAAGTAGTATTCTCGTCTGTTCTTTGGGACAAGGAACAGTTCAAATCTATTGTGAGGACACATAGGTTATCTTTTACTTTTGATTCCTAAACATGAAAAAGTTAAAATTAGTTATGTTATATGGGTTTTTTAAGCCACAAATTGCAGCATCTTTCATTAATTATCTGTAGCTGTAATCACACCATCTGAAAAACAAAATACTTTCATTAGAAAGGGTACAAAGCTGGAGCAAGGGAGATGGTCAGGAACACAGAATGATTTTCATAGGACAAGAAACCTCCAAATTTGAAATAGAGACAATTGAAGTAGGATGTTAGAAACAAAACCAAACCATGCAAAGAGATTAAATGCAGGATGATTAGTTTTGATTTATTAGTGAGACTCAGTTTTTAAAAATTTAAAATAGACAAATGAGTGGGTAGTGTTGGTTGGGGTTTTGATTATTTAAGCCAACAAATAACTATAGTGTGGAACATTTTGCAACACACCATGCTGATAAACAAAACCTTGGTAGGATTGCAAAACCACTGCATTCATGGAGAAGTTCATTGTGTCACTACATTTAATAGCCATCCATGCAGCTTCTGGCTTGAGCACCAGCTGTGAGATGATACTTAAGGAAGACACAATCTGTGCCTCTGCCACTCTTCCTCTGAGCATCCACTACTGCCTACCACTCAAATACTCAGTACAGTGACTTTAATGGGTACTTGATCTCATCCATTGTGTCTGGTTTTATGTATTTGTCTGTATTTTAAATTTCCTGGAGACAGGTGTGGTAGGTTTGACAGCAGCCATTTTCACTCTGCTGGCTCTGAATGAGTTCAAGATAACTGCCTCCTTGGTCAATTGGCTAGGGAAACAGGCAGGACAGCTGACCCAAAGTGGTCAAAAGAGTAGTCCCTAACATATAGTGTCATGCTCAGCAATGAAAGCAGGGGTGGAGGAGAAAGAATGGGGGTTTTGTCTTTCAGAGCAGCTGTTGCTTACAGACTGGCTGGGCATTGGTCTGTCTGTGGGAGGTGGTGAGGCATTTCCTTTGTATCACTGGTTTTTTTTCCTGCTATCTATTAAACTGTCCTTATCTCTACCCGTGAGATTTCTCGCTTTCATTTTTCCAGTTCTCCCCTTCATCTCGTTGTGGGGGCAGGAAGAGTGAGCAAGTGGTAGCATGGGTGCTTGGCTGCTAGCTGATGTGAACCCACCACAACAGGACGATCTTGCTGCAACTCTTAATGTTGCATATCTTGCAAATAGCGTTGGAGGCCTTTATTTCATCGCTCCTGAAGGTCACAGTGGAGAAAATTGCAATGTTTTTTAGCAAAAGCCTGGATTGTTACAGATTTAATGTTCTTTTTAGTAACCTAGTTCCTTCCCAAAATTGATGTTTTTTCTTGAAGAGCTCTGCTTAGTTGCTGTCACATTCTTTCTGGTTTCTGTCCCTTTTTACCCTTATTCAGAGGTGTTAATGTTTACCTGTGCCCATAAATACCAAAATGGAAAAAGACGGCAGGTCATTTTCTATGTTGTTTTCTTAAGCACAGGAGAAAGTTTTGTGCAGTATAACCTTGAATCATGGTAGCCCTTATGTCAGGGCTACTTAATTTACATTTTAATTTATATTTTATTGGTTTTTTAATTTAAATTTTATTTTAATTTCAACAGCATAGTCATCCTGGAAACTTTAATATTAGCCAGTCTCTCTAACACTGGAATGAAACTACTGATTGAAACACTACAGACATAAGACATTTTGCAGGACTAAGTGCAGGAGCAGTGGCTTTTCATATCCTGTAAATCCCCTGTTCTGGTTCATGGGTGTTTTCACATTACTCAACTAATTCCTTTAAGCTGCAATAGACTTAAGGCTACTGTGAATATATTTCCTGTAAACAAGGTGATAGATGGCAGAATGATGTGCCCCTGTATCTCTTCCCCTGTCAGCACAGACATGCTAAATGCAAGTTGAGTTTAAAAGGATCATTGAGCAAAACTCTGTTTCCTCCATGGATTGTTCTTGGTGCTGACGCATGAACGAGAGTGGTCAAGTTATGCTGGAACTGATCATGTAAGTCACTGAGGACAGATGAGAGGTACTACAAGGCAGGCTGTCTTTGCTACTACTGGCCTGGTGCAGATGCATAGGGAGGCCTTTGTCTGCAAAGATCTTAGTCTCATAAGAATGTGTTGGAAATTACATTTCCCCTCTGCTTCAGAAGGAAAATCTGTTGCCTGGAATGCAGAGCAAGTACATGAATGTGTAAATATCAATGGTGCTTGAACAACATCAAAACACCTAAAAATGTCCTATAATAATTTATGTCATCCCAAGCAGATTACAATCACACTTCTCCTTGAACTGACGGTTGCTTCTGAAAACTCTCAGATACCTAAGAGGTTGCCAGGGGAAGTCTCCTTCCACAGCTCACTGATGCACTGCATCCTGTGATCCAGCCCCAAGGGTTACTCACCTCATCCAAGTGCATTGGTGCTCAGAATCAAATGGGTCATGCCAGACCAAGGGATTTTCTTCTGCCTTTTTTCAAATCTTCATTCTTCATCTGTGGCTGTGCTGCTAAAGAACTGCAAAGGTTGTCATGAATAGCCATTGCATCTGTGTAACCTCTGCAACAGCATCTGCCTCGGAGGATTCAGGGAGGGACATGACTTCTCAATTTGCAGCGAACCCCAAGTTCCCTATTGCAGACCAGGGCTGTATTCTCTCTTATACAAGTGGCAAAAAGCACAGGTGTGAATTTATCTTGACTTTGGTTTAATGACTCTGTGGAAATCCAGTGGGAGCTTCAGTCACTCTGAAGTCCTGAGGTAGCTAAATGTTGAGCTTATCTCTCTGTCAGACTCTGCAAGATCTTCTAGCTGAACAGAAAATTCTGTCCTTTTATGAGTGAGGACGCTTGCCCTTCACACGAGCCTATTAGTGCAGGCATGGAGGGGAGCAGTGGGTTGCCTGGGACTCCCTGAATGGAGTAGAGATGCATTCTTGTTTCTGATTCATGGTAACCTTGGGACACACGAGGACTGTTGTAGCCTTAGGACTTAGCCCTTTTCGAGACATTATACTTTTCATTCTAGACTGAACGATGGAAAATCAAGACGTTCCCTCTCCAGGAAAAGCATGGGGTGAGAATTGCATTAGCCACACTAGGAGATTACTCTTCTCTCCCAGGACTTCCAGTTAATGTAATTCCCCTTCTTTTTATTTTTTTCTCTTCCTGAAACAAGTCTGCCTGTGTTAAACAACAGACCCTTTTCCTCGGTTTTGGCCAGAGGAAGAAGCTTTTGTCCCGATACTCTGGCAGCTGGCCAAGGCAGTCAGGCTGTGGGCCAGGAGGGGGTGAACTTGAAAGTAACAGTGTGTTGTTTCTGCTCTGGTAGCATTCTTCTTTCTTCACCAGTGCCTCAACCCCTGGCTGCCTTCAGTTGCTCATTATACACAAAGAACCTAAGGGTGAGAGAGAGAGAATTTTCTCTTGACCGCCTGTAACTTGCAATAATAAGAAATAAAGCAATTTCGGAGCTTTCAATTGTCTGTGTGCAGACACAGTTGAGAGAAAAACTACTTAGAACTGGCAGCTTTCTCAAAAGGGAGAAGAGACCTGATAGCTTTTTTCTTTTCTTTCATTTTGCTTGCAGCTTCCATAGAGTTATGTACATCTTCTACTTCTCTATACTCTATCAGTAGTGTTTTCACCTTGGCAGTGCATGCATTTTATTATTGGCCATTACTTCAGTCCACGTTAATCTTTTTGTTCAGTAGTTCTCATATAAAGCAATAAACAGTCATATGTATGCTCTAGGAAGATGGGAAGACACAGCACTGAGAATGAACACATTTTTAAGGCTGTGTTCTCAAACTTTTTCTTAAAATGTAGCATTACTTCACATTCTTGCGAGACTTAATACAGCAAGGGGGTGACCATGAGGTTTGAACAGCCAACAACTGGAAAAGGTAGCAAACTAGATGTTCAGCCATCTTCCAAAAATGACATTCACACTGAGATACCTCAAAGGCACTGACAAAAAGTCTTTCACAAGTGTTACTTCAGACTTGGAAGCTGACACATTCAAGACTTTTGAAACTTGCATGTGTGAAAGACTTAAATGGAGTGTTGGGTCATTCAGTTTGGCTTCTTGTGTGCTACAGGCCAGGCAGTTTCACTTAGTTCTGCACAGTGATCAGTAACTAGAGTTGGTTAAGTTGTCCAGTGTTGATGTAAAAATACCAAGTGATGACAAATCAACTTGTTTTATTCTAGTGGTTAGTCACCTTCACCACTTTAATAAGGTGTACCTTCCTTCCAGTCTGCATGTCTCAGGTTTCCGACCCTCCAGAATCCATAGTTTTCTCACCAGATGTGTAAACAAGTCATCTCCTGATCTTCAGAGAAAGATTTATCATCTTTCTCTGAAGTGACCCAACCGCAATAGTCATTCTGAAGCTGTTTTCTTCCCCTCTCTAATTTAGGATGTGGTTACAAAACTGGACACTGTATGCCAGTGTTGCATTTATCAATACTATACATGGAAATAAAGACACCTCCACCTCACTCCATTCCTCTTAGGCATCTTAAGCTTGCACAGCATGACTCTTCAATGCTTCCATTTTGTGGACAAAAATCACAGATAGCAGTCTACTGGGACTCAAACCACCAAAGCCTGCTCTAGATTCTCAAGTTCTAGGCTCTACATCTCTGCACGTTTTCCGCGTAACATAAATTTGGTGAAGCTTTTCCTGCTCCTGGGCACTAATGAAATGTATCTTGATTACTGCAACTTTCTCTTCTCTCTGCAGGACAAGTAATAATGTTAGCATCTGTTTAACCTACTATGCAACACTGTTCACAAGCGATCTGTGAGAACCTGTTTTTAAGTTGTGGCTTTGTCAGATCCAGATTTGACTAGATCCATTCAATGGTACTTGTACAGCTATAAAAGACACATTAGAAAACGCATACGAAGTGCAACCATAGCAATTCTTTTGGCAACTCAAACTAGAGAATCCTGGCATTTCTTCTGCAAGTTTTGGCACCTCCAGCTCTGTCTAGCTCAACTTAGAAGTTGCTTAACAGCAATAAAAGTACCTGACCACATTCTTGTAAGAATCCACCTTTTTGCTCTACCAATGTGGGTTAGTTTTCAGCTTTTGTTTTTCTTCTGTGATAACTGGGAACACAACATTGAAGTGCACCAAACAAAGTAGTCTCTTGAAAGATCCTGTTGAGACTTTTTAGCTGATTGTGTGTGGGAGACAACATGTTTCCAGGCTAGGGCAGCAGGAGAGGCAGCCTGTGGTACAGGGGAGTCAGCTGAGGTGTCCCATGCAGCTGGAAATCCATGTTGCTGCATCCACAGCTCCGTAGTGGTAGAGGTAAAGGCATAACACTGGGAAGTTTCTAGGAGAAGAGTTGGAGACTTTATGATAAATACTTACTGGATGGAGAAGAAACTATAGAGATTGGTAGCTGTATACAAAGTATGGAGAGAGTTACATGTTTGCATTGCAGTGTGTCATAATAGCAATATAGTGCCTTTAATAGCTCAATAGGAGTTTCATAGCACTGTTGTGTGCAAATCAGTTATATTATCCAGTTGACAGTCAGACCAGTGCAGTGTTGACCTCTGCAGTATATTCCTAATACATGCTAGTTTTACATACTGTAGGAAGATATTTCTTATTTTCAGCCTTGTTGACCTCAGGCACTTCTTACACTGATTTTTTTTTTTCTTTTTTCTTTCATGTTTCTTCCTTGTTCTGATTTTGTGTCTTGTCTCCTTGACGTTTACATCCTTAGTAGTTGTTTGATTATGTGCCGTTCAGATTATCTCTGAGCTCTTCCAGGCTAATCTCTGTTTTGGGACCCCTCTGTTTTTCTCCGTCAGGTGATCATTCTCCGAGTTCCCTACCTTTTGTCCATGTTAACATTTATAATGCAATTATATTAGGTTAAAAGAGACATTATTCTTCCCTATAGTTTCCTTATTCATTGTAATGGTAAGAAAGAGCATTGCTGTAACTGTCTCAGTTCATTCTGGTTTTGACAGTCATGGTTTTGCAATACCCTTGCTATTACAGTCTACGGTTTTTGCTTCAAGCTCCCTGTTTGATAAACAGGACATGCAATTTGCCTCGGACTGCAGGTTTCCAGAGTTGTAAGCATTTTCATGAGCCCTGAAGAGCTGTCTTTTCAGAGCCCACCATATCTGACCTTTAGGAGACAGAGCATTGCTATGTGCCACTGGGCATCAGTTCTCTCAATCCTCTGGAGTTAGTTGTTGTCCCATGTCATCAAAGCAGCACAACAATTCAGGGCAGAAATGCTGAAATGCAAGCATTGCTGGTGAGCTTGGCATAACTGTCCTCACTGTGCACGTGAGTGTCTAATCTTTATCTACATGGTGTTAAAACTTACACATTATTTTGTTGATGTGAATAACTGAGAAGGGAGTAAACTCACAGTAAGGAGGTTAATAATCGAGATCCACGGTATTTCAGACAGAAAACCTAGTAGATGAAATAGGACAAAGTAGCATTTATTTCCCAACTTTTTGTTTTAATATGCTGCTACTTTGTCCTAGTAGATGAAATAGGACAAAGTAGCATTTATTTCCCAACTTTTTGTTTTAATATGCTGCTTCTCAGTTGGTGACTGTTAAGTTTTCTCCACTGTCCCTGCTTTCCTTTAGCAAACATGAGCACACGCCAGGTGTTCCATCGCACAGTACAGCCACGGTGCACCATCACTTCTCCCACTCGTGACCTGCTCCAGGCTCCTGAGCAGTAGCAGCCCTGTGACCATCAAAGAGACAGCACATGAGCCAAACACATCAACGTCTCATCTGTTTTCCCACAACCATCCTTTCCCAGATAGACTTCAAGAGCCCACCTAAAAATTTCAAGTTTGAAAAGCAGATCAACTGCACTAGAACATTTTCTGCTGAGCCGCAGCTAGATATTCTGTGGGGCGTGATTTCTAGCATAGCCATCAGAGCCCTGTCTCAGCACACACAGCGATGGTTTGAGCAGCGTATCAAGCAGAGGCCTTTGCCAATTTGTATGTCACATCAAGCCACAGTACACACACTTATTTCCATTTAAAACTGTGGACGAGTAGGCGTGTGCTGCAGCTCAGCTGCCTGCAATTGAAACAGGAGGCCTCCCCGTGTAGTTCCAGGAAATGAGTTTGCTGTATCTATGACAGCCATCGTGTTCACACGGCCTCGGAGCAGCACAGCTCAGCGTGGGGCTTTTCCACCACAAGCGCGGGGATGAGCGAGCTGGCAGTTCTGCTGCTTCCCAGATACAGCCAGCTCACCTCTCCCTCCACGACGGGTCCCTGAGGCCGCTGGGCTCCCTGCCCCTTCGGCCAGGAGCAGCCAGGCAGTGCTGGGCAGCAAGCCTCAGGTCAGGGTGCCACAGGGGACCATCACTCTGAAATTCTCTGCAGAGGTGGAAAGTGCTTTTAGGATCATTTTGTCTAAATATGGCAATTGAAGGGTTTTTGAGTCACAAAGTCTAAAAACCACTTTTCCCTACGGTTTGGCTTGCTGCAGTGAGTAACACCAATTTCTTTGTTAAAAAAAAAAAAAAAGAAGAGGGGAAAAAAGTTGAGAGTGGGGAAAGTGATAGTAAATATTCATCACCTGGTAACCCAAAAGAATTTAATTTCCTTCATCCATATCTGCATACAATTTAGTCTTAATTCCAAGGCACGAGCAGGCTGCATTGGGAGGTTAGGTTACTGTATGGTACATTCTTTTTCAGTAGTTTAAAAGAATGCCAAAGCAAACACAGTTTAAAAAAATAACCCCAAAAAGTAAACGGTGTAGTTTGTTGCCCTCCATATGGTTGGCTGCCTCAAAGGTCATAAAATGGGGGTCCTTTGGTGGGACAGCTGGGTTTATGTAGCACATACAGATTGTTATCTTGGCATTAAGCCAGATCTACCTGTTTTTTTCCATTTTGCTTCTATGATGAGGAGAGGTGGTTAAGGTGAATTCAAGGGGCAGTTCTGTGATTTCGTTCTTATTTGTATTAAAGAGCCTTTTAAGAATATGTAAGATCAGAAACCAGTCTAAATAAAATTCAAGTGAAAAAAAAAAAAGCGAAGTTCACTTGTTTTATCAAAAGCCTGAGCCTGCAGCCAGGCACAGCCCCAACTCACGCCATCTGACAACCAGCACCTCACAGCTATTTATACACTGCAGTTACTGAGGCAAACCAACAGAAGCCAGAAAATATACATCGCTTCATGTAGCCTTCCATAGGCTGGATGTTTCTATCTATAGGTGTGTGTACATCTGTAGACATAGGTGTGTGCATGTGGCAAAAATGAATTGCACATGTCCAGCAATCCTCTGTGCCACAAGAGGTGGAGAGTATTGTGCTGCCTTCTCGCTGCCCGCTGCAAGGGTGGCACGCAGCACCCGCTGCTCCCTGCCTGGCACACCACCCTGCGCTGACCGCCCACCCAAGAAAACGGTCACCTTGTCATCGTTGGCAGCACTCCTGGGCCAAACACAAGTGCCTCTCTCTGCTGGGAAGAGCAGCCACCAAAGGGAGCTGCAGCTGTAAGAAGTGGCTTTTCCCACTTTGAGCCCTGGAGGGACTGTTTAAGTAAAGAACTTTTTCCAGTGAGATAAATGGATTTTTCTGTAACAGAAACAACCTACGTAAAATAAAAACGAAGCTGGCAAACAGTATAAAGGCTTAAGCAATGTTTAGTAGTAGTATATTTGCTGCTGAGTTTGTAAAGAAAACCAGACTGCAAAGCTGTCAGGAGCTACCAGCTAAGCACCAGAAAGAGGAATGTCCTAAAGTGCTCACTAATCATAAGGCAATGCTTGCCTTATCACCCAAGGACAGACTGAGAACAGTGTCCCTCCTGAAGAGTATTCATCTAATACCCATCAGGAGCAACTTGAACACCTGACTGAGAACTTAAAAAGCTGAGGCATTTGTTAGTCTATTCCAGTCTATTGGTAAAGGTAGTGCAGAAGAGAACAAACTCTTGGGCAATCAAAATATTTTCACCAAAAATGTTTCATGCCATCACTAGCTACAGGTAAGGCTTTCTATGCTAATGTCTATTTTAAATTCAAGCATTTCATGATCCCTCCTCTGTGCTTCTTCTTAGCTAGACAGCATGTTAAAGATCACTTCTGTATTTTTAATTCAGATTCTGTATATTTTCATCATTTTACTCCTATCTGAATAAAAGTGTTCCAGTTGATAAACTGGGAAGAGTCAGTAAGTACAGAGCATATGTCACCATACATCACTGTAATTAAAGGACAAATAACTCTGTACTAAGTTGTTGAATTGCTTAGATGCATGAGTAGAGATAAAGATTTCAGTGTAAAGCACTAAGAAATTTGGTGTAAAAGCTCCGTTTAATTACAGAGGAGCACATTTTAGTTGTTACTAACTAATGAAAACCATCCTGCCTTTAGATAAGGAATTAAAAGTACAATGCAAAATAGAATTAAAGCTTCAAATATTTTTCTCGTGATTTAGAACAACGTTACGTTTGGTAATCTAGTCAACCTATTCTCTTTCTTCCTCCATTTCCATTCCTGCACTGTAATTGGTAAGCAAAACTGAGAGTACCTCTTTCACATACAAGTTTTTTCTTCTGCACTAGAATTGTGTGTTACACAATGAAATCAAATGAATATGAGAATGTCCATCCCAGCAGCGCTTGCTGTGTCCTGGAGAATTATTAAAATGGATGGTTCTTGGTTGCTTTTTCTTTAATTCCTTTATTCTGAAGTAGGAAAATGTATGTCCCTTGTCTGAAAATTAAAATGTATTTACAAGTGTTGATACTCTATAAACTATACTATACTATACTGTTCTATATACTATATGAACAATAATCTTCTAAAATAAAATGTAAAAAAGGCAGTTCATGTTCATATAGCTGTGGTTTACCCTTCTGTTGTACTTCTCAAGATTTAAAGTCTTGAATGACACCAACTTTTTGTCTAAAGATCGTTGCTGTTGTGTTTGCTAGCAGGACTTACTTATCTTTGATTATCTCTTGAAGTAAGTGGTTTTGCCTGTGCTTAAAATTCCTCTCTTGGATGAACATAATGCTTGTGGAATCCCAAGAACAACTCACTTTTATCCATTTATCCAACCCTTACCCTTACATGTAAGTGATTGTGAACATGTATTTCTTTGTAGAGCTGCAAAGCACACGTTTAGCTTTGCTGGCAGGTGCTTTGGAAGACCTCAGCTTGTACAGCTTCCGTGAGCAAAACTGGGCCCGTAATGAAAACCAGTTTTTGATTCAGGGACTCCTTCTGGAAGTGAGGGTGATTTCAAGCATGAAATGTTCTTTGTTGCCTGCTTACTTCTTCTTCTAAGTCGTTTCTTTGCCATTCTTTATGGCCCTAATCGTTTGAATTTCTCCATCTTTCAGAACTACTATTACAATAAGAACTAGGTTTGACTGTGTGGTAATGTAGAATATGAGGATTTCTCTTTGGCATTTGAGACAGCACAAGTAGAGGATATAAATATTATGGAAGCATGAGCAGTGAAAGCCAAGACATTATCCTGGAACAAACCAAAAAAAGCCAAACCACTCAACAGTTCTAATGCAGACCTTATTGTTGCAACAGAGAGCAAGGAAGTAAAGTAAGGACTGACAAGATAAAGATGAATGTGTTGGTTTTAGAGTCACGGAAAATGGCATTGAGATGTTCTCTAGTCAAGTGTCTTTCCTCAGGAGAGAATCAATTAATCTTCTTTTAAAAACCTACAGAGATACAGCTTTTGTAACTTGCTGTAACTGCGCTGCCTAACCTTGCCGTGAAAAAGGTTTTTACTCATGACTAACTGGCATCTCCATGCTTCCATGTTTGTCTTGTGTGACTGAGCCCAGGTGTATTTTGAGGCTATTACAGTCATTTCCGTGGGCATCACGTTCTCTCAGTAGCACACAAGGCTTACTAGATCGGAGTACTGAGTTTTCAGAAAACCTAGTTATAGAAGCTAGTCCTTCGTTGGTGTAGCATTCACCTCCACTTCTACAGAAAGTTGCAGTTGTTGAGGGGTATAAAGTGACGGTACAGGTCAGTACTTGCAGCTTTTTCTTCTTCACAGCTGACTTTCAGAAATGATCGTGTCTTGGAGAAGAGAAAAATATTTAGGGTCTTCCGGCAGCCTCTTGCCATCTGGGAGAAAACAGAAAAATGATTGCCTTGAGAGTTTGCCTTACACTTTGTTCAAGTACATTAAAATCCAATGGTTGAATTGAGAGAGGAGACAAAGAGGCAATTCAATATTTATGTCAATAACTCTAATTCTTTATCAGTACTAAAGGTGTTTTATTTTAGTTTACCAAAGCAGAAGCTGTCAGGTGAAGAAAAACATACTGAAATCTCCCAGTCTCAAGGCACGACAGGAGTGTAGTTTAATTAACAGGTGTAACAGGACGGGAAAGGCAACAGGCACAGTTGGTCTTGAGGTGTCTTGTGGTGGTGCCAACATTGCTTCAGTGCTAGCTTGAGATGAATTCAGGCTGATAAATATCTGCTTAGATTTGAGCAGTAATAAGACACCACTGAGACATGACACGTGGGATGCCCCAGGGGAAATTATTACTTCAGCTCAGCTGTGTGATTCACAGGCATCATGCAAAATTTCCAAAACTAGGTAAAATTAGGGGTTTCTCTACATGTAGCTTATGCTCATAATTGGTGTGGCCTAACTTGCATTTTTGGATAACCATTGACAGTTAAGATCCTTGGTGACTACGTGCAGTGCCAAATGCCATGTATCAACTAGCCATATTTAAGCATGCAAGCCTGACTTCAAATATCTGTATTTTCCATTTCTCGTTAAAATTAAATCCATTCTTAAGGAGACAGACTGAACTCATTTGTATCAGTAATGCAGTAGGATCTTAATCTTAAAAAAAAAACTTTAAAAGACACATTAGGTCTGGTCTCATCAATCGGCACCCACCACGTTGCCTGTTTTTTGTTTCTTACAGAACACAGGAAACTTGGCAATCTGACTGTGACAGTGAAAAAGACCGTCCCATCTCCAGAAGCAATACAGATCCTCTACCAACGCATGAGATACGAATACGAGTTCTATTACTATGTCAAAGAACAGTTCCACCTGCTAAAGCGCAAGTTTGGACTCAAGTCTCATATCAGGAAACCGCGTCCCAGACCCGAGTTCTTCATTCCTTCTCCCCTGGAAACAGAGGAACCAATGGACGATGAGGAGGAGGATGATGAAAAGTGGCTAGAGGATATCTATAAAAGGTGATGGATGGATGGAAGAGCTCTCCCTTCTCTTCTGGTGGCCCCTTCAGCTTTCTTAAGATTTTTTTTAATTATTGTTAAAAGTAATTCCTTAAGGAACTGAGTTAATGCGCAGCACTTTTGAAATGGAAGAGACCATCCCCACATGCCAGGGCTATTGGGAGACACCTGGTTTTGCAGGTTCATTGTGCGATGTTGGCTCTAAAGCGTTCTTGGCTGTAGCATAGTTTAAGAGAGAAGTATCTACTGTCACAAAGTAACTTTTGGAGTACGCAGTAGTCCTTTTGGGAACCTGCAAAACATAAAATAATAGATTAGATGGTCTTGAAAAGTTTATTTTACGAACTCTCTTGTCTCTCCTCCAGAAACAAGTCATCACTGCATAACACTGCAGCATTAACTACCGGCAACGGGAACTACGGGCAGTGTGAGCCCTTTGGGAAGAGCGCCTCTTTCTGCCCAGAGCACGCTGGTAGCCCAGTGGTGCGGTCAGAGCCGTTGCCGTGTCTGTGCGCATCCAAGGAGAACAGGTTCAGAAAGGAGCAAGATAATGGCTTCTGAAGTACCTTGTGCCAGACAAGCAAGGCTGCTGTTTTGGCAAATTAACATTAGTGTCCATAAAGCAAGTTACAGGAACCAGATGTTTTCGGTAAACCCTTCTAGAGTGGAAAGAGTTACAAGGTCAGTGAACGGCAACAACAGATGAAAAGTCGGAGGCAGGGTTACCTGAACAGTAGAGTTTTGTTTCTGCAGTGGAGTACGTTTCTATTAGACTCTGAAGGAAAAGGTGCAGCACACGGGTTTCATGTTCAGAAAGGATATCTGTAGAATTCTTTTATTCTTCTTAAGGGTCACAAATCCAAAGAGGTACAGAAAAAGTCCCTCGTTAAACAACCTCAGATGCTCTGGTAATCCTGTTAGGCATAACTTGTATTTCTGCGATTGCATGATTTAGTTGTTCACATCTGAAGCTGAGGGCAGCAGACCTCCACTGGCACAAAAAGCAGGCACCTGATTTTGGGATGGCTAGAAGTAAAATTAACAGTATGGCTGCACACAACTTCTTAGTTGAAATATTGCAGAATGGTAAAACAAAGGAGGTACGTCTTGTGAAGCCAAAGAAATGCAATGATACATTGTTAAGAGAGTGACTGAAGGTCACTTGTTAGTCACTACAAGTAGTATCAGCAAACACTCAAAAAGGGCTGGGTGGAAGCTGGGAGGGGAAAGGGGAGCAGATCCAACATGTGAGACACTGTTGTCTCTAAGATGGGAGTCCCCGAGGCTCCTTGTGACATGCGAGCTGTGGGCTACTTGACAGCCTGCCAGGACTGGTGGTGCAGAAGTGACAGAGCTGCAGGCAGCAGTAGGCACAGCTATTTGGCTATCTGCTCCATAACAGCATAGGAACGTTTGGGGATCTTGATGAGGCCTTGGGCTCTTGTGCATTGTTGTTGTCAGAGGAAGGTGGACTTGCAGAGGATAATAGCAATAAATTCCTGTCCTAGAGCACAAGAAAGAAGCAGGGCTTAGGAGTTGCAGTTCCTTGCCAGGATGAGTCCCAGTAACACTTCAAGAGCAATGCACCTTTCTCTAACTCGCATCCTTTCCCAGGCAATTTTTGCTTCCCATTCTGTGGGCACCTCAGCACCATGTCTGCTGTCTGCCAGCTCATGCTTTGGTTTGCGGTAACAGCCAAAAGTTATTTTGTGATGGACGAGGCAAATAAATTCAGGCAAAGCTCCAATGTGCTTTCCAAGGGTGAACTCTTCCATGAGCCTGCTGAGAGCCATTATACGGGCCACGCTATGGCCCATCTTCATCACCAGTCAACCTTTACTGTACCTACACACGGAGAACAAAACTAAAGAAGTGTAATTGTGTTAAGACAAAATGCTAACTTACAGAAAATGTTACATAGAAGATTCTGTTCTCATTATTAATATCCCAGGTTGGTGGTAGCCATGCACTACCATGGGGGAGCACATTAAAGGAAGCTGAAAATGGCACAGATAACAACTAACGTGTTAGCTAAAATATGAACCTGCTGCATTGTATATTTTAAGTGGTTTCTATGAAATTACATTGAAAGAGTAATGATTAGTTTACACACTGTGGAGTTGTTATATTTTGCAAAGAGAACTAATACTCTCACCTTTCTCAAATTCTGTTTAAATCCTTTTTGCCAACGTTGTAACAGAATAATCAATCACTTAACACATTCACCCTTCCTGCAAGTTCACTGCTGCTTACCGTAAAGTCTATTTTTATCTGTTTATTTCGTGGTATCTTCAGCCATCACTACTTATAACCTGAATACAAAACCTGTTTAATGATTTACTCGCTACGTTTTAATGCTGTATTTTTCATAGCGATCAACCTGGCCTCTCCTCCTTGAATGGTACTTCATAAATTTATCTGGCACACAGCATCTAAGATTCCTGGTCCTACAGCCTGTTTGTCTGTCATGAAATACATTTTACTGAATTGTTAAAAGGTACGTTTTAAGCTGGTTAACCTTTGACTTATTTATTGAAACTTTTCAGCACATTCCAAATTCTAAGTTGCTCAGGAAGACGTTGATTTTAAATGATTATATTTTGGTCTGATTATTATTTCTTATTCCAAAAGGAAATCAATGTTTGTAAGCCTTTAGCCCACGACAGCTTTGTAGGAAGTGCCGTGCATGTACTTGTAAGTCTTTGTGGGGGGAAAAAGATGGGTGCTTGACATTTATGAAAATTAAAAAAAAAAGCATATGTGTACATTAGCTTAGCTATAAATGAAAGCAACATATGTTTTGGGATGAAATATTCTTTAACTTATTCACTTCCATCTCCTGAAATATAAAAAAGCCATATGACTCTCTATTTTTCAGTCCAGTGATGTTTAAAAATAAAACTTGTGCATTTCTTCCTAGCCCCATAGTCCCCTTGCTTACAGTAGTTTTCCTGTCATGAGTGTGGTGTTGGAGTTGCACCGGGCAAAGTAGGATCTGGGTACGGCACAGTGTTATCATCTGAAAGTCATCCTTAGCAGCCAGATTGGGGCAGGTTGCTCCTGGGTTGTTCTAGATCCTGAACTGTGCAGAAGTGTCAGAGTGAAGGTAGAATTATTGTGCAGTATGTACCCTGAAGTGTGCTTTGTGGCTGCTTAGTAGAAAATGTTTCATCCAGGAGAGAAACGCCTTAGTCTCCATACACTGCATTTTACTAGACAGACATAAAAGATCCAATAGTCCAGAGCGATGCTGTAATGCATGTGAAACATCAGTGCTTTCACATGAAAGGGAGAATCAACTGTTGTTAAAGTGCAGCATTCTGGAAAAGATAAATTTTAGTCTTGAATTTCAAGTGACAGTAGACAATGGCGCCAGGTTTTGTTCCTGTTTAATTTGCTTCTCTTCCACATAAATGGGACTGATGATGCAAGGGCTAAGTCTGCGTATCTGAAGAGTTCTCCAGTTACATGAAGTAGCTCAGCAGAACTGAAGGTACATGAAGCTGATGTTGCATCCAAAGCATTTCAGTTTCTTTGTGGTTCTTTGTCACTGGACCTTTGGTTAATTGTTTGAGTGTTGTAATATAGAGCAATACATAGTATCTTGAAGACACAAACCAACTCACACGTTTTAAACGTTGGAGGGCAGATCTGTGAATACCTTCCATCAGAATTCTTCCTCCTTTCAGTACTTAATGTAATAAAAATATTCCATGTAAAAGTAGGTTTTTTGACCATCAAAGGAAACCACACCAAAAGCGAACTTGGATCCTCTCACCAAATGAAAAAACATCGTCAGCCAAAGAATAAAACTCTACATCCTCTTGAAAAATAAGGGTCGCTAATTCTCAGTTAAGGGTAATGGTGCTCTGATCTTTCCCTCCATTTTCAGAAAGGGAACATCTGTGACATTAGACCGTGGCCTAAAACAACACAGCAACATTTTTGAGAGCTAAAATACTGTAATACAATACCACAGCATTCCTTCTGTTTTATTTTTAAGGAATCAGCCTTTATTACAAAGACTTCAGCAAACATCAAAACACTGTTGATAAATCTGCTTGCATGAGCCAAGACCAGAGAAAAGAACTGAGCCTTGTTACGCATAGACTTCCACACACAGACTCTGTGGGAAAGAAAAAGAAACGTGTCACCAAGCCTTGGAAGTGCCTATCTGGTGGTGTTGGAATCACCAGGACCATTTTTGCAAGGTCCACCCCAAGGAAGTGTTTGTGAAGTCAGGCTCTGCTTAGATTCTCTCAGGTACAGTGGGAAGGGTGCTAGAAGGCAGGTCTGTGAGAAACAGCCATTGCAGGGTGAAAAGATCCTGTGCAAAGTGTTCCTATTTTAAAGGTTGAAAGTTGAACCTCAGCCAGAAGAAGTCAGTTGTCACTTTATGTGTCACTTGCAACTGAAAAACTGTCCTACTTTCTTTGATTTGCCCAGAAATGGCGTGGCATGCCAAACTGCAACCTAAAGTGAGCTTCAAAACTCAGTAGTAAGCTTTAGAAAAGAGGTGTATGTAATGAGAGCCACTGGCACACCGGTTGTGTCCCTGCGCTGATGACTGATGCTGTCACATTGGAAGTGCCAGAAAGTGAGGTGGAAGGTTGTTCTGAGGGGAAAGGGAATGGGAAAGGTTTTCTGCAAGTACACCTTTGGCCTTTCAGATGTTGTAAGATTTGGCCAGCAGTATATTTGAATGTGGGTTTTGAAAATAAACAAGCGGATTTCCTTTTCTGAGTATATAAAGGAAGAATGTAAGTCTGGTTCTGTATTTAACTGATTGTGGCTGAAAGAGTAAGTTAATCACAGGCAATGGTTTGGAGTGTGCAAACTTTTAGCATCCTTCTGTTTCCTTCTTTGGATCTGATGGGCAAAAAGTCTGGTGGCAATGAATTCTGCTGCATCACAGGGAAATCAGTGCTGTGAAAAGTAGAGATTAGTGGGAATACATGGAATGTATTCCGTGTATACTAGAATGGTACAGAGCACTCAGCAGAAGTGTTACACAAGCTGCTTTCTCTCTTTATGGCTTTGGCTCATCTGGAAAACTTGAGACGATGCTTCAAAATCATATGGAGCTTCAGGTTTGTGGTTTGTGTTGTTAGCATTTTGAGGGGCTTTTTCCACACACTTCTGAATTGCCACTCTACCTCAGAAACCTAGGCAGAGTATGAGCACACAGCCTGTATCTGTACCTGATGTGCAGGATTGAATCCTTCAGCAAACCTCTCTCTAGCTTGAGTGCAAGTAATGAAATGAGAGACATGAACCCTTCTCAGCCCAGTGGTGCTGCTAATGAGCAGACTAATATTTAGTAACTGTGCCACAAAGAACAGTCATCTTGCAATTTTCCAGTTTACCAAGCCAGGAGACTTCAGATACCCTCAAGGCTCGTGGAAGTGTTGTTAAGTAACAAAGGCCAATTGCATTTCCCAGTTTTGAACCCATGATCCTCTCCACATTGAGTGCAGGAAAGGAACAGAGGTATTCACAGGCTGTGGCAGACACAAGAGCGACGGTTCTATGGCACACAAGGATTTCTCTTCTAGCAGCCTTTGATCTAGTTCGTGTGTATGGTGGTAAGTTCAAGGAAGTACAACAATAGTTGTTAGTCTCTTTCTAAAGAAGAAAAGATTCCCAATATCACGCTGGAGAGATGTGCTAGAAGAAGCAGCAGCAATGAGCCCCCGATGCCTCACTGGAGCTGTAAGTTTTCCATTTTCACTTTCTTCGTTTAGTTTGTATAAAGCCCTTTTAGAATTAAACCTGGCCAGGAAAGTTAAGGAAAACAAGAAGGGGTTTTTCAAGTACATCAGCAGCAAAAGGAAGATGAGGGGGAATGTGGGCCAGCTGCTGAACACAGAGGGTGCTCTGGTGACAGAGGATGCAGAGAAGGCAGAAGTACTGAATGCCTTCTTTGCTTCAGTCTTTACAGCCAAGGACGGCCCTTGGGAAGCCCAGTCCAGCAAGGACAGCAGAGGACTTGCCCTGGGTGGATGAGGAAGAGGTTAAACACTTGCTGGCCAAGCTTAAC
Source organism: Urocolius indicus (assembly GCA_013401255.1). Taxonomy (NCBI): domain Eukaryota; kingdom Metazoa; phylum Chordata; class Aves; order Coliiformes; family Coliidae; genus Urocolius; species Urocolius indicus. The sequence continues at coordinate 125,851 of WBNH01000508.1, read as the reverse complement.
ACTCATAAGTCAATGGATCCTGATGGGATGCATCTGAGTGTGCTGAGGGAGCTGGCTGATGTGATTGCTAAGCCTCTCTCCATCATTTTTGAACAATCACGGAGGACATTGGGAATGGATACAGAAAGTGGGTAAGTGATATTCTCAATGTCACACAGAAAGGTTGGGAAAAAACACTGATTGTAATTTAGCCAAGTTTCTTTCCTACTACTCTAAGACCAGTCCTTGATTTCAGAAAGCAAACCAAGGACTGTGGAAAAATGTAGTTACACGCAGTTGCCTCCCCTTATCTTTTCCTTAAAACTCTGCCAACTTTTCATGTAACTGCCTAAATATGAAGGACTTTTTCGTCCTTCAGCAGACCATTTGTGTCCTTTTGGGACAAAGATTAATTCCTAGTTTTACCTGTTTATTCACATAACAAACACCTGCAGAAATGACACGGCCGTAAGGTAGCTTTATGTTTGGGAAAGGTGATCCCATACCAGTAAGAGCAGATGAGTGAGTGGCTGAAGTCACATCTTGTAAATCTAGCCATTGGTAAGAACATGGTCACACGTTCTCCTGTAATACGTGGCACACACTTGTAGCCTACCTGAAAAGTCATCAGACCTGTGTTTCATGTATGTAATCTAAGTTGGGTTTTCCACAGTGCTTAGAAACTCATAACAGGAATCGATTCCTTACTGTTCAGCAACAAAAGTGGACTGAAAAGACCGTTCTCACTCCACCAAGGATTTGGTTTTGTTTGGCGCATCCATAACCAGAAATCTTCCCCAGCTATCAGAGAGGTGTATATGGCTCTCAGCTGAGAGATCTGGTGCTTTCCCCTCATCTCCCAGTCCCACCTTTCCCTGGACAGTACTCATCATTAAAGTTTTTGCCTTCATCTTCCAAGGAGCATCTTAAGGAGACTGAACAAACTCCTCTGTCCAAGTGTCCATTCTTTATAGAGCAGCATGAGCTCCTTGCTTTAAACCTTGATACTGAGGGAATGATCTTGAGGTTGAGCCCACTTTGCAAGCGTCAGCTTTGTTCCTGCTCCAGATCTAATTTCTGCACTGAGTATTAGACAAGTCCCAGACTGTCTGTTGAAATAACTGAGGCTGAACTATGCCAAATCCATCCCCTTCAAGCTCCAGGCTGGGAGGCTGAAACATGCTGACAGGTGAGCACATCAGGGTGCAAAGAAGTCTCTGCAGTGTTAGTCCTCCAGCGTAAGCAGAGATGCTCAGTGTGAGCAGCAGCTCTGGAGGCTGGTGTCTGAGCAGGGCGAAGGAAACAGAGCCAGTTTCTCAGTCATAGCTAGCTGGTGGGCATTTCTGCCAAGTCTCCCTTGGACAAGTTCACACTAGTCCTGTCAGCATCTGCTGTGGGAAAAACCTTTCTTCCTGCACTTCTTGGGACAGAAAGCTGGCAAGAAGAGCCCAGCAGTGCCTCTCTTCCAAGAAGGCTGGAGGGATCCAAGGAAGATGACAGGGTGCAGGGGAGGGAGGGCAGCAGCCTCCTGCCTGCCTGTGTAGCTGCCTGCCTGCCCGCCCCGCAGTGGGCTGAGCTCCAGGCTGTTCCTCGCTAGACCCAGGCAGGATGGTGCTGATAGAGGACCAGTGTTGCTCCTTGAAGCATGAAACCCCAGCTTCTCACAATGGGGTTTCTTGTCAGAAACTCTGCTGTGAAAACTCCCTGGAGTCTTCTCATAATTGCAGCTTTCCAGCAGGTTTTGCCCCAAAGGACGTGATTTGGCCCATGGGCGCTGGCTGGAAACTGAGCTTTCTAGTGACTCCACAATCCAGCCCTTGTCAGTCACGCCACTTGGGTCAGTGCATTGGGTTCTTTGTGATAAACCTCACTGGAATTTGGAAAACGTTCAGCAAATTTGACCTCTGCTTTGTCTTATAAATATCACAGTGTCAAGCAGCGTCACACATGTCTTATCACTCCAAAACTGGGAGAAGGAGATGGAATTATGTGGTCAGCTCTGATTTTTCCAAAACAGTATCTTTTGAGTCAAAGGAAAAAAAGCTTTTTGCATCTCAGAAACAAAAGAGACTGTCTTCTTTTTGCTTGGGGGAAGGGGGCTCTTCTCAAACTTAGTCTGTTCCCTCACAAGCAGGTGTAGGTGATCCCAAAGGAGCCTAAACCTATTTCATCTTTTAGCAGCCAACTCCTGCAAGGAAGGCAAGATGAGACCCAACCCATTTATCTGTTCTCGTCAAGAGAAAGCAAACGGAGACGTTGGCAAAACCTTGGCCAAGAATGGCTCTGACCAAAATGGAGAACTTCTACTCCCTGTAAAATAGATAGAAAAGGGCAAAACAAATAGCAAAGCTTACTGGAGCAATCCAGGGAAAAAGGCACTGAGCTGCAGGTCAGCATCTTTTAAGAAAGCTGCTGCTGCTTGCCAACATGAGGAAGATCCAGCCCTCTTTCCTTAAAAAATGGATGTGTTCCCACAGTGCCCCCTGCCCAGCCCCCTCGTGGCTGCTGCCTAGGCCGTGGCAGCCGTGCGGGTGCTGTCGCAGTCACAGGAGGGAGAAGAGGAGGCAGAGGCAGGGCTGCCTTGGGAGCCCCGCACAGCTGGCGGCCCGGCGTGCTGCCCAATCGCTGTGTGGCCCGGCCTAATTGCTTAAAGCTTTCCTTTTCCCCTCGCCACAAAGGCTGGAGTGTAGTATTTATCTACTCTGCAAAACTTTTATGAGAACTGGTAGGGTTTTGTAGAATTCCTGAATAACGGGGATCACAATAGCTGCGGCGGAGCCAGGCTTCACGAGCCCGAACGCCTGCGCTAGTTGCCTTATTTATGTGCAGACTCTGCAGGAAGGAATTGTGTTCCTCTGCCTCCCGCTGATCCCAGCAGCAAGTGTTCCAGATCGCTCAAAATCCAGCTGAGGTGTGATTGTCCAGCATGCCCCAGGCACTTAGGCCTCCACCTCCACCCTTCTCTGTCAGTCTCAGGCTGGGAAAGGAGGCCCAGTGCCACGGGAAGGCAGCTGATTGTAGCTTTCTAAAGCAGTCGAGGACTTTGAACTAGTTTGTGTTCGTCTGGAACTGAGAATTTCCATAGGGAGATTTTCTTTGGGGAAAAAACTTCACGTTTTCCTGCCAGTGCTCTGGCAGTAATTTGAAACAGAACAGGTAATCCCTACCTTCCCCAAAATATCCCTTCAGGTTTTGGCCAGCCCTGATGTACTGTGAAGCCAGCAGTGTGATGTCATATCCTTGAAAACTTCTCTTGCAGTCAACATTTAGGATCAAATGGTAATAATAGTAATGACAATAATATTGCGTTTGCCTCACGGCGTTAATGTTCAGCTGAGAAGTAGATGCTGCAATAGAAAACAACAACGAAACCTTTGTATGCAGAGGAAACCTCATGCAAGAGGTGGATGAGTGCAGCTTAAACTGCAGGAGCCTTTTGCTGAGGAGGTTTGGCTGCAGTGCTTGATGCCTGGGCATAGCTAGCTTTTCCTTCTTTCTTCCCCTCCAGTGCATGCGAGTCGTTTCAGCTTAGATTGAGCAGTCTTTTAGAAAAAAAAAAACAGCAAGCCAAGCCAAACCCAAGTATCCATGGTTTTCTCTAGCCTGTCCCTCCCAAAGTGGTTTGTTTTAGTCTGGCAAGTCAAAAGGTATTTCTCACTCATCGTTCCCATTTGCATTGCTTAAGAGGGGACCTAGCAGAGAAACAGTGTGGACAAGCCCTGAAGCTTGCACTAGGTCTCTGCAGCTCCACATTGGCTGTTGGCACTTCAGGCTTGAAGACTGTCTTAAATGGTAGTTGTTATTTGCTCAGGGCTAAGGGAGCGTGTGCATGGTGCCACCCTACAAGGAAACACCATCTCAAATAACCAAGTAGAGCCAAAGTGGCCTGGCACAAGTGGCAGTGGCAAGTTCCCACCATAGCACCAATTATGCAGTCTGCACATGTTGGGTTCCTGCACTGTAGAGGAACGTACATGTATAGCTTCAAAGTGCTTAACTACAGACCCCTGGAGTGGCAAGGGGGTTTTAGACTTTGAAAGACAGAAGGGGTTTTGCTTCTATAAAGCCTGGAAGAAGTTCAGAGACCAGAGCAGAGAAAGCAGAAAGGAGGTGAGATGCTTCGTGAGGTGTAAGGAGCAGAGCCCTGTACAAGGGGAGGCACAGATAGATGCTCTCCGTGCAGGTACTAAGCAGCTGGATATCCATAAAGGAGTTGGCAGAAAGGCCAGCCACAGCCTTTGGCTCCATTCTCCCTGCCCCTCTGCTGTGGGCAAAATTCATGAAAAGTCTGATAAAAGAGAAGAGTACACAGCAACAAACAAAGGATTCAGCCCCGGTGCAGACCTGGCATCAGGTCCAGGTCAACTGCTTGATGATCCTGGAAGTCACTGGCTTCTAGGTGATAGAACTGATCTGAGGGGGCGAGTAGAGATGGGATCCTTTCTTCCTTTTGGTTCCTGTCAGTGACGGTCTTTTCTGGTGCAAACTAACTAATACTGCACATTTATAAAAGGAAGCAAGGCTGCCTATAGTACTGTCTCAAGCTTTCCTTCTAGCAACCAGACTATGCCAGCTATGCTTAAAGGTTTTCTTCACCTCTCAATCTTAACTTTGTGCCCTCTGCTTCTGGAAAAAAAACAAAACAAAACAAAACACAAAACAAGTGCTAAAGTCAAGGGAGGCGCAGGGCTGACTCAGCTTTTCTCAGAGGAAGGGTTTTTCCTCCTCCTCCTGCTGCTGCGGTCTGTCATTCCCACACCTCATGTTTCTCTGTGTTTCAATGCACAGACAATATGCACCCAGAAAAAAAAAGCGCTGGAGGCTTTCAAAGAATGCATCTGTTTATATTACCTCTCCCTGGCCCAACGTCCTGTTTCGGGAAAAATAGCCTCTATAATGAGAAGCTGGGGAAAACGAGCAAATGATTCTGGACTAGATTGGCCCCTTCCAACCACTGCCGATCATTCTGTGGTTCGCACAAGAGGTCCAGGTCTTCCTTTCTCCCTTTAGCTTCTCGGCAGCAGACTCGACTGTTTTTTTCCCCACAATCACCGCCTGGAGAAAACAGCAGATAAACCCGGCAGTGCTCTCCGAGCCGGGCCACGCCGTGTGTCCTCTCTGCCTTCGGAGCCGCAGCCCCGAAGAATCCCCCGCCCGCGGAAAGCCCCGCGGCGCTGCTGTGCCCGCCCGGCTGCCCGCGGGCGCTAGAGGGAGCCCCGGGCCCGGGGAGCAGCCCCGCGGGTGGCTCCCGGTCGCGGAACAACCCCAGAACCTTGCTGTCGGAGCCGGCTCCTTGTTTCCCTGCGGATTAGCGCGTTTACTCGGCTGTGGCTTTGGTGGCTGCAGGGCCTCGGCCAGCCCCTGAGGAGGAGGAGGAGAAGGAGGAAGAGGAAAACGGAGGCTGGCTTTCTGGCAGAAAGGAGCTGGCTGAGAGAGCTTGGACTGAGCTGCCGAACAAACGGTTCTGGACGGCACTGAGAAGGGCAAGAGGCTAGAGAGGCAGGAGGTGCTGTGACATGTGGCAGGGTAATAGAAGGGGAAAACCAGGGAGGGGCCACGTCTCTGGAGATGGCACCAAGGACAGGCTGACTCAAGGAGAGAGAAAGGCAGAGGAAGCGTCTCGCTGCACCTGAAATTACGATGTACAGCTTGCTTGCAAGAAACCAAGGAAACTTTGCAACCAAAGAAACTAAATATGTGAAAAGTTCTTTCCAGGCTGGGGCTATAACAGCCTTTGATGGGCAAGGGTAGAACCTGCAAAACCATATTCCCGTTGGCTTTTGCCAGCTTCAGCACATGGTGGTACCTTTGTTCTGGCAATACCAAAGCCCAGAGAAAGATGACTAGCCTAAATCTTATTGCCATCCTGAGAGATCATTCACTATTATAATCCTGGCTTTGCCGGGCATGGTTAGAAGTACGTGGCTTACTTTGACTCTTTGGGAATGGAGACCTAGGTTTCTACCTAGTACCTTGCTTTAAACAGAAGCCTTCTCCCCCAGTACTTTCCCCCCTTCCCATTGCCTCTCCTCCAGCCGCACTGTACAGGGTACAGGCGATTATCATTAGGTGAACTCAACTGTGGTTCCTGGTTCGCTATTTTGGTCTGGGCAGAACATAGATCCTGGGACACGGGCACAGAGAGAGATTAGGTGGTTTAAATCTTGTGCCTCGGGCCCCTCTCCAAGGAAAAGCTGTTGCTAACTTACAGCTGTCTCGTGCTCTCTCTGGAATGAGAGGGAAGTCCATTCAGTCTGGTGAAAATAAACCCAGCATCATAGCTGGCATTCTCGTTGGTAGTCTCAGTGCCGAGGCCAAGGATTTGAGGGCTATGACACATGAGGCAGCTCACTCCTAAAGAGCTTGATCGGGGTTGAAACGTGTCATCAGAAAAGCATGAGGAGCCTTGTGCTCCCGCTGTCAATACAGTATTTGCCCTCTTCACACAGGCCAGCTTTCTTTTTCTGTCCTGTCCCTTTACTGTACATTCACTTTAAAGGAGAAGGACACCCAGTTTCCTCCCACTAAGCTCAAGAACTCAAGCATCAGCCCTGCAGCATCCATTTTGCCATCACCATTTGCCCTTATCCTGGATAAAAGTTTGTGTCCCGTGCTGCCTACTATCTGCCAGGCACCTCATCACGCATGTCCAGAGATGGGCAACGAAGCTGGTGAAAGATCTCGAGAACAAGTCTTCTGAGAAGCAGCTGAGGGAGCTGGGGATGTTTAGCCTGGAGAAGAGGAGGCTGAGAGGAGATACGATCACTCTACAGCTATCTGAAGGAGAGCTGTTGTGAGGTGAGAGTCAACCTCTTCTCTCTAGTGAGGAATAATAGGATGGGTTCAAGTTGCACCAGGGGAGGTTTAGATTGGACATTAGAAAGAATATTTTCACCAAGAGGATAGTGAAGCATTGGAATGGGCTGCCCAGGGAGGTGGTGGAGTCACCATCCCTGGAGATATTCGAAAGCACACAGATGAGATGCTGAGGGATATGTTTAGTTTAGTGATGAGTTTGGCAGTGTGAGGTTAGTGGTTAGACTTGATGATCTTCACATCACTTAAAATGAAGCAACTGTGAGATATTGTGAAGGAGAGTGTTAAACAGAGGAATCAAATCTCATCAGAGAATCGTTTGTCTCCCTGACTTGTCACAGGTGCAGCTCTAAGAATACATTTGTCAGGAGCTCTTCCAGGAGTGTGGCAGTGGTGTAGCTGGGTGCATGCTCTGCTGTTCTCAGCCTTCCCTTCCAGTTTAGGATCAAGAACGAGTCTAGGGCTGTGCAAGAGGCTATCACAGGCAAGAAGCGTTGACTATAATAAGGCTATCTATCATATGATAGGAGAAGGCAGAAGCTTTCATCATAGAGGCCTGGAGGTCTTTCTCTTCCCTGTTTTGTCAACAGGTCTGAGAGTTTATGCAGGCTCCTCATAAGAGGTGAAATTTCTGTTGAAGTGAGTTTCATAATCTTCTCGACTTAATTCATTGGATATGTTAAATGTAAGCATGGCACCCAGCAAAATAGGCCAGAACAACTCTGTGAGGCAAGAAAGTACAGCATGAGAGAAGAACAGGCAGCAGAAACCAAAATGCAAAGCAAAGCCTTCCAGAAGAGATGTCATCCATCAAAACTGATTTGCCACCTCACATCACCACATACTGCACAAGCTTTTCCTCATGGAGCTTAATCTGACACCATGGTCAGATTTCACTTGGGTGAAATTAAGGAGATGAATCACCCCGGAGATAACCTGTGGGCTTTTCAAATCAAGGAATTAGTATTCTTTTAAAGTTTTTAAAGAATCAGTCTGAAGTCTGGGATTGCTGGTTGATAACAAGCTAAACCTGAGGCAGCAATGTGCCCTCGTGGCCAAGAAGGCCAATGGCATCCTGGGGTGCATCAAGAAGAGTGTGGCGAGCAGGTCGAGGGAGGTTCTGTTTCCCCCCTACACTGCCCTGATGAGGCCTCTTCTGGAGTCCTTGTCCAGTTCTGGGCTCCCCAGCTCAAGAGGGACAGAGAACTTCTGGAGAGAGTCCAGCGCAGGGCCACCAAGATGATCAGGGGACTGGAACATCTTCCCTGGGAGGAAATGCTGCAGGAACTGGGGCTGTTTAGACTGGAGGAGACTGAGTGGAGATCTTATTAACATTTACAAATATCTAAATGATGGGTGTCAGCAGGTTGGGGCATCCCCTTTTTCTATGGTAGCTAGCAACAGGACAAGGGGTAATGGGATGAAGCTGGAAGACAAAAAGTTCCACTTAAATATACAAAAAGAACTATTTCGGTATTCAAGTGAGGGAGCCCTGGCACAGGCTGCCCAGAGGGGTTGTGGAGTCTCCTTCCTTGGAGGTCTTCAAGACCCTCCTGGACGTGTTCCTGTGTGACCTGATCTAGGTGAATCTGCTTCTGCAGGGGGGGTTTGGACTAGATGATCTCTAAAGGTCCCTTCCAAACCTGCCATTCTGTGATTCTAAGTCTCCAGGCTTTCCCAGGCATTGCTGGATGGCCTGGTTACTCCCCTGCATTCACTCACATAGGTGTTTTCTTGATACAACTTCCACTCACTGTGAGTCCATCCTCAGATGCAACGTGCTTATTCTCCAACTTAAAAAAAAAATAAGGGAAAAAAAAGCTGGAAAGATGTGAGTGAGGAGTGCTCCAGCGAGGCTGCGTGGACAGCTCTGCAGCCTCCACCGCAGCCGGCTCCTGCGCGCCTTCCTCTGAAGCCTCACGAAAGGATTTTAAATTATATGGTGCCAAGAGAAGGGGAGGCCTGCAGCTGGTTTTAGTCCCGGGGTGAGAAAGTTAAAAGAATAAAAGAATTAGAGGCAGCCCTTTCACGTAGGTGATTAGTGCAAAGGAATGTCAGATTCGGCAAAGAAGGTTTGCTTATCAAGCTGCAGATTTATTAAATGTGTTCCAGACCTGCATTGCTTCATTCGAGTTTAACAGAGCTGTAATACTTAATATGCCCTTTAGCAATTTAATACTCTCTTGTACAAATCATTGGAAAATTTAAAATAGAAAAAATATGTCCAGGCTTAGCTGTATGAAGAAGGGGAACTCTATACAAAAAAACAGAGGAGAAGGAATGCATGGGTGAAGCTGAATATTGCTGAATATCTTACCACATGTATTATTCTGCTGAGTTATTGGTACGTGCGCTCTCATCTGCAGGCTGAAGGAGGAACTAGAAGTAATAACTTACAGAGCAACAATTTGCAGCATCGGGCTTGGGGCCTGGCATCACATCGTGGCCAGAAATTGCTCCTCAGGAAGCACATTTTATACCTTTTTTTTTTTTTTTCTTGCCTTCGGAGAGCACAAACGTGGCTCATTCTTTAAGGAAACAAACCCCAATTGTTGGTGTTGCTTGCAACAGACAGGAAGTGCTGCTATCAAACGCGATACAGTTGCTTTCACAATAAAAAGGGATGCAAACATTGAATTGGTACATCACTGAGACAGTGAAGACAGTCTCTGTTGGAGACGGAAGGGGGACAAGCCTGTAAGATGCCTCACTGCTGCATAATTACGTGTGAATGTAAACACATCCGTATAAACACATTTCTGCATGACTATTTTGGATCTAATACTCTCTGTAAGAAAGTTCTTTCGAGGCTCTGTGTGCCCAAACTGTGCAGGACTCTGTCCCAGTTGGGACAAGAGGATGCTGTTTAATATTGGGGAAGGGCGTTGGGGAAGGGAAGGGCGTTGTTACATCCATCTCTATTTCGATGCAACTGATACAAAACTGTACATAGTATAACACTGTACACTGGCCACTTCTGATGACACTGAGTCATTCTGTCAACAGTATATTCCTGCTGACCCAGACTGACTGTTGGTAGCCAGCATGAGTCAATGACCCACAGAGATCACAGGGCCCTACAGAGGCTGGGAGCAGCCATCGCTCCCAGGGGACAGACATAAAGAACAGCAGGATTAAAGCTTTGCCAAAACTCATGAATTGAGTCAAACAACAGCTGGGACCAGAATCTCTTCTCTCCTGTCCCAGTCACACGCTACCAGGCCCTCAGCCATCCTTAACAGTTATCTGCTGGCAACCTCAGACTAACTCTTTCCATATTATTTGAGGGCTGCAGGACTGGAACTGACCTCCTGAATCACCGATCCCAGTGCCTTCTAATTGGAGGCAGCCACATCATATGATCCTAGTCGGAAATGCCTCGAAGTGAGCAGGGTGGTGGGACGTGTGATGATTTCATCCTTCCAAATGCCAGAGGCAACACCCAAGCGGTCGTGGCAGCAATTGTCTCTTGCTCAGACGTTACAGGAAGACTACAGTCGCCTGTTAACAAAAGGAATTGCTTGCAATGCTTTCTGACATGGCTATGGAAATGCCAGCAAGGTGGGGTCAGGATAGAGCAGCCACTCCTCTCTCCCACCATGCTAACCAGCAATGGCACCAGGTACTAAAAAGCAACTTGCCACCACCTGAGACTTCAGAGAGACATTTTGAAGCAGAAGCTGGTATAATATATTGAATATCAGACAGATCTGGTTTATGGTAACAGAGCTGAATTTAGATATGAATTTGTTGGCAATGTCTGCCTTTGAAAGGCATGTATTTCATGGCCTCTGGGAGACACGGAATTTATTTCCTGAGCAGGGGGACAGAGCTTTGGTTCTCCTTCACTATGTGGCAGCCTGTCTCCATGCCTGCAGGGATGACAGGAGGGAGAATCTGGGCAGTCTGTGGTGCTGACTCTGCAGGGTGCAGGTCTTAAAGAGAACTATTGTGGTTTTTTTCTTTCTTGTCATCTGGTCCACTTGGATGCCCTGTGGGATCTGCTCTCTTGTTTGTTGGGGAGCATGCCCTGCAATGCACTTCTGCGTGGAAGCAGCATGATGTGCCTGAGGTGGAGATAGGTGGCCACAAGAAAAAAGAGAAGTGGGCAGGATTGATTGGATTTTGAAGGTGGGCTAGAGAAACAACTAAAACAAGAGGTATAGGGCTGGCACACCAGCCTCTCTACAGACCTTAGAGGCAGCTGGGTCACCTGGATGCTGCTTTAAAAGTGCTCTTAGACACGGGAAACCTGTGAGGGAGTCTGCATATGGGCCAGAAGCACAGGGAGAAAAGGAATGGAAAGGACTTTGGAAAGAAGGGCCTGGATGCTTGCAGCAGTTAGAAAGCCAGAACTCCCAGCAAGTGTTGGGCTACGCAGGCATGGTGATGCCCAACAGCATCTTCTGCCACAGCACAGCAGAAAGAATGGGCAGGAATTCAGGACCTCAGGCCTTCCACAGAAACAACCCTCTTGTGCTGGTATCCAAAGAAGCTGCCAAAGTACAATGGCAAACAGCTACGTGCCAAAGAGCAACGGCCCTTTAAATATCACATAGCGTTTTAACTTGCTCCAAATTGCAAGAATGAAGCTGAGTTTCGTGTCACCACTAAATTGTGACAAGCTACCAACAAAACCTGCTTTGGAAAAGCTGGCAAGGTTTCCATAGCTGATATCCAAAAGCTACATAGGTTTATCTGAGGCAACAAAGTGAGAGTAACAAGCAAAAGAGATTCTGTTGTCAGGAACGGGAAAGGGGAATCACATGGCTCACATGTACTGAGGCAGATGATCCACATGGCTTGGGGAGTGGTTTAAGTCTCATCTTCAACAAATAGGTAACAAAAGAATGTATTAAATCTTCTTTCTTAGGAAGAAGGAAGCAGGTTACTTAAATGCACTGTGTAGATCTCATTCTTGTAGCATTAATAAGCTGTTAGTATCACTGTAACAAAAGTACAGGTTATTTCACTTAGACTTAAATTTTTAAATTGAAAAGTAATACTCTTCTAAGTCCTGAAATTTAGGTTCCTATATATTAATGTAGACTAGGAGCCAAAATTTGGAATTTGAGTTGGAGAAAATGCAGTTGATCCTTGCATGAAAACAGTGCAGTCCTGCACCTGACAGCTCAAGAGGTCAATCACTCACAGTAAGTGAGACATAATTGATGAATACAGAAAAAATTCAGCCCATTGCCAAGCAGTTAAAGCTGTTGTTTGTTGCAAGGAGCTGCAGTGGTCAGAGGCTTGGGTGTGCTCCATGAGCAGTCAGCACGTTGTGAGCTTTGCTCTCTTTTCATAAGATACTGGCATACCTGTGAGAGTTAAGGTCAGAGAGAAACTTTCAAGCCACCAAAAAGGATACAGAGGGCTTCATTCATTTCTGCTGGAGATTCATCTGGTTAATTCTACATACAGTTGTGTGAAACTTCTTAACAAAGTTCAGCTTTTAGGAAGGATATTATAGAACAGAGAGTATGCTGCATCCACATTGTGTGAAGAGATATTAAAAACAGACATAAAGAGGAATGGCAGGTGTTGGTAGCATCAGTCTTTAAGTCCATTGCTTGTGGTTTCCATAAAGTCTTCCACTATGAAAAATTGTGCTAAGAAAACATGATGACTTCTGAACCTACCCTGGAAACAAAGAGATCACTGTGCAGGACCTGAGGAAGAGACCTCCTCAGCTAAAAATGATGCAGCGTGCTGGCAGCTCCTGTTGCTCTCTTCTGTGCCTTCAGCCCACTGCTGTCCCTGGCACAGGAGCAGAGGTAGGCTAGTATTGCTTTTTACCTGAACACTCCTACACTTGCAGCTATTTTTACCGTGTGCTTCCAAAGCAGAAAGAAAAAATCCTGGCCTGACTGAAGTGATCCCATAATCCTCCCTTAAGAAAAGTCAGGATTTTTGCCCAGTTAGAAGAAAGACACAAAGTTCCTTTCTTGCCCCAAGCCACATGCTGCAGGTCTTCCTTGTTTTGCTGTGTTTTATTTTTCCCAAGGCTGATGACAGAAGACACGGTGTGACCACAAGCTTGGATGGGGATGATAAGGAGAAATTAAACATATTCACACCAAAGCCAATTTGACGTGTTAGAAAACATGTTAGAAAAGTGGCAATGAGTTGCATGCACATGTGATTTCATGAATGTGTCCACTGAACAGAAAGGTTCAATCTGGACAGAAAAATAATTTCACGTCAGGAACAGCTGGACATGTGCCCAGCTGGCAGTGAATTGGCACGTGGTGACTGGCAATGGAGTGACAAAGCTGTTTGATGCATGTGGCAGGTCAGTTCTTAAAGCCCATAACGTGCCATGGTGAATGGAGAGGTTTTACTAGCAGTTCATGTTGCTATGTAGACAAATTGAAGACACCTTTGAAACTCAGAACATCAGTGTAGCTGATCAGATCCAGATGGATCTTCAGCCTTCAGGTTTCCAAGCAGATCTCCCTGACAAGAGCAGTAGGTTTGAGGCACTCACTTCAGGCTTCTTCTTCCTCCCCAGGTCTCTCTGGGACAAATGATCTGCTAGCACTGGGATAAGGTGAGCTTTTACTGTTGCCTGGGAAACCCTGGTCAGGGGCCACGCACTGTGGCAAGGCCACCCAATGTAAAGGCAGATTATGGGAGGCCAGCCTCTGGGGTGTCAGAGAGAGGAGAACAGGGAATTTTTCACTACTGCAAGAAAAACATTGAACCTGTATCTCCAGGAAAATACTGTCAGTCCAGACAGATCTTCAACTGTCACAATGGGTTTATTACAGCTGAGGAAAAAGATTCACTCATCCAAATTAGAGATGCACTAAGCCTGCCCACTCTGAGAACTCTGCTAGAGATAACAGAAGGTGACTGTGGACTGCCTTGTCCTAATGAATGATTCTATTTAGTACAGTATTTTAAAGGAGAGATCCTGAGATAACGACTCAAAGATTGCTCAAGAAGATGGGATGCAACCTCTCTGAAAAGCCTCTTTCTGCTCTTTCACTGGTAAGATGGCTAATAAATGTCATCTGACATGGGACTCTGGTACAAGTTGCCAAATTCATTTTGTTCATTTGTTCTTCTGAGGCAAAGATGTTGAGTGACAAAAACCAAATTGCCAGTGTCAGCTGGGTAAAACCAGTTAATGTTCTGTAGCCTAGAATAAAGTTCCTATACCTGCATTCCTCCTAGGTGCAGTTCACTTCAGCATTTCAAATATCCATTGAGTGAATACTTCGGGGTTTGGAGGCCAGCAGTGGTTAAAACAGAAGTGCTGAGAGGCTTGTTTGCAGAGCAAGCTCTTTGACTTGAGAAAATGAGACACAAACCAGCACTTTTTCCTGAGGCACAAAAAAAAAAGAGAAGAAAACTCAATAGCTCGAACAGTTTGCCCTCTGTTAAAATACATGCACTTCTGTTAGGTGATTCAGTGGCCAGGGCTCAGCCGCATGCCCTAGAAAGTGAGCTCCCAAACACAGAACATCTACAATTCAGAGAGGCATTGAAGAGGTCTGCAGCTATTGCACTGTGACATAGGAATAGCCAATGACAGGATAACTGATCTTGAGCAGTAGGTTAGTCACAGTTACACCTTTTGAGAAGTTTTTAACATTCTGAGCCTAAGCATAATGAAAGGTTAGTGTTTTATATGATAATTAATTCTGTTTTATTAGCAGGGTATGGATATATGCACATGAGATTTCATGAATATGTCCACTGAATGTAAAGGTTTGATCTGGACAGTCCATATTGAGAGGTTGCTTTGGGTTAGATTGTATACCTCATCTAGATATGAGAGCTGTACCCGTGGTTTTGTCTCTAGGAACATGAAACCTTTCCATTCATGTGCTGCACATCAGTTCTTCCCCTTGATAGCTCAGCCAAAAGTTCCAGCTGGCATTAACACAGTCATTAGTAGGTGCAAATGCAACGGAGATGAAGACTCTGTTGGTATCTTGATCTCCACTCTTCTTCACTTTTGCTGATATGGACAAGACCTTGTCCCTCAGACCAGAATGCTCCCCAGCTTCCCGAGTGGAGGGCAGCCTAGTTCCCTTAGATTGTTGTACTGTGCCAGGCATTGTTCAAAAGCCTTTCACATCTGCTGTTACCAAATGCTATTTGAGACAGATGGCAAAAAAAAAAAATGGAGAAGACTGAAGAATCACGCTTGCAAGGCCTGCTGTGGTAGCTCAGAGGTAACTGGTACTATCAGAACTTGTGGGCTACTCCTCTCTGTAAAGAGTTGATTTCTGGGAGTCTCTTTCATGGCACATTTGGATCCATCACAAACCATCCAGATAGATGTGTTTGCTGCTAGAAGTTCTTCAAGAAAGACGAGAGGAAGGTTGTGAGGGTGAAGATGGTGGGTTGCTGACCTCCTCTTGTCTTGATTCTCTGTGGTTTTCTCTGCTTGAAAATGAAAACCTCTGTCTTCTGAGTGCCAGAACATTACAGGCAGTGGAATGGTGACTACTGAAATGAGGACAGACAGTAAAAATGTACAGAGCCCCTACTACCCAGAGGAAGGAGCTAATGCTGCCAGGACACTTGCCTATTTGTGGCCATCGCTTTTGGCAAGCAGCCTCTGGCCTGGCAGCTGAGGGAAGATGGAGACTCATTCCTACCAGGCTCTGAAGTCATCCGTGCAGTTTGGTGTTGTCCCTGGAGTTACAAACCATCAACATTTTTTGTCATCAGCAGCCTCATGCTTTCTTATAGTAAAATCTTGAGGAGAGGAGATCCACAATAGTCAGGCTAAGGGGAATCAACATAGGTCAGGTAGGTTAGTGACTCTTTCCATGTTTTTTATCCTTGCCTCATCACTGCTTCAGCTACTCTGAGCGCTGCCTCCCTCTTCATTCAAATGATTAAACCCAGACTGTGCTCAGGCGACATGAGAGTGGTTCAAACCATAAATAAGGTTGAAAGTCTCAAGGTCAAGCAAGCCAGACTGACGTTTCAACACCCAGGTCATACTTGTCTGTACATTCAGTTGGACTCTGCATCCACTGGATATTTATAAAAGTTTGTCTCAATTAGTCCATCTATCTCCTGTCTCACATCTCAATGTGCAACCCCAGAAGATGGTAGCTCCAGCGTTGCTGCTTTAGTAACGGCATCTTGTTTGTGGTCCTTAGCCTTGTGTTTGCCATCCACCTCTGCGCCACACACTCACACGTAAACACACACCACAGTGAGGCAGTTCAGTCTCGTTAGCCCTATTTTGTAGCTGAACTTTAGAGTCAGACAGGGTGCCGGGCTTAGACAGAAGGTCAGTGAAAGGAGGCCCAGGTAAGAATTAACACCCTGACCCATAGCACAGAGTTCTCCAATTTATCAGTGGTTACTGGGTCCATCGTGGAACGTGACGTTAAGGTTTTGATGGGCAGACATGCAATCACATGAATGACTTTTGTTTCTTAAACTCATAGTCCCTCAATGACCACTGGAAGAAGGAGGGGATAAATGTTGATGCAGAGACCAAAATATCTGCGATTTGGGCTGAAGCATGTTTGTAGCTTTGTGGTTTAATTTCAAGGGTAGGCATTACACTGTCTGAGTTGAGCACGAAGTATCTTTAGGTTTGAATCTGTCTTGTGGAGTTAGAGTCACTGGAACCAACCAGCCTGTTATTTGGGGAGGTTAAAGAGGTGGCTGTATCTGAACTAGCCACCCAATCTTGCCAACACTTCTGTGACCTTTCTGTAGAAGTGGAGAGCTGGAGTCCAGTGGGACCATAACCTCCACTTTAGAAAGGAAAGAAGTAGAGGCAGCGTCTGATTTTGACAGCGTAAACCCATCTGCTTCAGAGATGTCTCAGCCTCATACCTCACATGATGAGACTGAGCCTGGAACATGGTTTCCCCTTCTTGGTGAAACCAGATTTGGGCCATATCAGTACCTAAGGAGATGCATGTGTACGTGTGTCTTTAATTGCTGGAGAGCTATGGCCTAGAATGCCAACGTGCTCAAGCACCCTACTCCCTTAATGATTTAAAGTGCTGTGCATGCTGCTCGGATACCTCCTAACACTGTTTGCTAGATCAGATATCAAACAGGAATGTTAAACTTTGAAAGTGGGGCAGCAGTATGCCTTGGTAATTGCCCTTCTCTCTGAATAATGGAAGCTCACTGGACAGGACAATGATTTATTAACTGCCTTCTCCCTTCTCCATGCACCATCTCAAGCAATTCAGTCAGTGATTTTGAATTACTGTATTTTATCATGGCATACTTATCCTAGAGGACTAAAAAGTTTATGCCCCTGGAAAACTCATATTCTTGTAGCTGTTGCTGGAATTCAAAATGTTTTTTCTACCATTGTTGTGTGAACATTTTTCTTATTCTCAGAGCCACAACAGTTTGTATTTCTGCTCTGGCTCTCATCAATAACAATACATTGTTGGAAGTTAGAAGCCATCTCAGGGCTGTGATCTGGCCTGTGAGCTTTTCACTGCTATGACAGTAAACCCAGATATGACAGAGCAGGATTTGGGCTCAAGCTTCCCACACCAGCACTAACCAAACTGCAGGGACTGCTACAACAGAGGACTGCTTCCTGCCCCACAAGCACTACTTGCCTGCATTTGATCTCTAGCTAGTCTAGAAAATTGGTCATATTTCATCTACTCATTAGTTTACTGTTTGCTGAGTTGCTAAATCAGTATCAGGAGAAAACATAGAATCACAGAATCATAACAGTTGGAAAAGACCTTTAAAATCATTGAGTCCAACCACTAACCTCATACTGCCAAACCCACCACTAAACCATGTCCCTCAGTACCTCATCTATGTGTCTCTTAAATACCTCACATCAATTCAGCCTGTCCAGGTCCCTCTGAAGAGCCTTCCTGCCCTCAAGCAGGTCCACTCACGCACCCAGCTTCATGTCGTCTGAGAACTTATGGAGAGTGCACTCAATCACCTCATCCAGATCACTGATAAAGATGTTAAACAGAACAGACCTCAGCACCAAGCCCTGGGGAACACCACTGGTGGCCAGCCACCAACTGGATTTAACTCCATTCACCACCACTCTCTAGGCCCAGCCATCCAGCCAGTTTTCCACCCAACAAAGAGTATGTCCATCCAAGCCATGGGCAATCAGTTTCTCCAGGAGGATTCTGTGGGAGACGGTACACAATGGTTGAAAGCCAACTTCAGACGTCCAGTGAAGCTTTTCCCTCCATTGCTCCTCGGATCCTCTTTGGCAGCCAGCACCATGTTTAGCTCAGAAAAACCTAGTTAGCTGAGGAGACAGATACCAGCCCATGGTCATCTGCAGCTGATCTCTTTGCTGAGCAGATGGAGGTGTATGTCCCTGCTGGCATGTGTGGCATGCCCTTTGCTCGCTCATGCCCCAGTGCCTGCAGCCCTTCACCTTTGGAGCCTGTAGATGTGCATGGCCCAACCTACACCACTCTCACCACGCACTGCTGATCAGGGCTCCAGACCTATCTCTTCAATGTGATTATCTCAGAATCTGGAAATAATAGCCCAGCAAGAGTTCTTGGACATGCCTGCATGACTGAGCGACAGAGCTGCTTCTAAGAATCATGAAAAATGCTGCTCTTTGTAACAGGGCAAATTTAGCCCTCTTGGTGCTGACAATGGGACTTAAAAGGCCTCATTCACACAATTGCCACTTTTCTCAAGAGAGTGCAATACACTCTCTCAAACTGGAATGGAAGAGACTGGCATTTGCCAAGTTTAAGTGTAAGTGATCAGGTCTTGTAGTGAGCTAAATAAGCCACTGGAGCAAGCTACCCAAAGACATTTTTCAGAAATAGCTGACTCCTGATGGAGCAGATCAAAACTAACCATCTCTTTCAATTTCAAAACCTATGAGGTCACTGTGAAACAGAGTAAAGCACTCAAATAACTTTTCTTTCACTGCAAACAAGAGATGAATGATAGACAACTACAGTAAGTCTTAATGTTAGTATATGCCAGTTCAACCTCCCATCTCCTTACAGCTTTCATCTTGTTTGCCCTGGGGCTGTTTAGTCTGCAGAAGAGGAGACTGCAGGGGGATCTCATTAATATTTACAAATATCTAAAGGGTGGGTGTCAGGAGCTTGGAGCATCCCTTTTTTCTGTTGTATCTAGTGACAGGACAAGGGATAATGAGATGAAGCTGGAACATAAAAGTTCCATTTAAACATAAGGAAAAACTGTTTTACTGTGGGGGTGAGGGAGCCCTGGCACAGGCTGCCCAGGGGAGGTTGTGGAGTCTCCTTTTCTAGAGGTCTTCAAGACTCGCCTGGACGCATTCCTGTGTCACCTGATCTAAGTGGACTTGCTTTGGACTAGATGATCTCTAAAAGTCCCTTCCAACCCCTACCGTTCTATGATTCTATAAGGAGAGTGATTATTCCCATACCAGCTTTGCTTCCAAATGCGAAGAGGTTTGTGTTGAGAAATACATATCAACACAGGTTAGAAACATTCATAGCGCTGGCTTTTCCAGTCTCATTCCCTGCTTACTATGCCTTCATAAATATTTTTAAAAAGCAGGCTGTGTCAATGGAAAACAGCTCTCTTGTATCAGAATGCCTGATGGCAATTGTTTTCATGGATCTAGGCATTCAGTCCAGTCACTTGTCCAGAACAACTCAGCAGAAAATAGGGTATCACGTCAAAAAGTAATTTCCTGGTAACGTGGCATCTTCTTTGGCGAAAGCTTCTTAAAGCAAACAAAAAAAGGCACAATAGATACCTTTTTCAATTCCATGGTTGTTTTAGACCCTATCTGCCAGGCAGCAAGCTCTGTTGGTCACACAGTAAGTGACTTTCCCTTCCTTCCTTATTTCTGCTCCAAGGCAGAAATAGTGTTTACGGATACAGCTCTGTGATTACTTTGGAGGAGCAAAATACTTGGCTTAAGGGAGTATGACAGAGTTTCCTTGGCTCTGACAAATCTCTTCAGTGCCTTTAGTTTTGGCTAGCCCAAAACAAAATCTTTGCTACAAAATACCATTCAATTTTTCAGTGATAAAGCAACCATCTCTGATGGTACTCTCTGGTGTCACCTGATCATCCCACCTGCCGCCTTCAGGATTTAGGAAGGAGACTGGGGAAGAACACAAATGTACGTCTGCAGTTGGCATTGGGATTCCTGGCTTTGATTTCTTCTTTGTGGAGTCTTGTTAACCAGACACTTGTCTGGGCGTGAGTGCTTCAGTGGTCTTCACTGGCCATTTTGATGTGAACAATTAACCAGCAGGTATGTGAGGTACAGTCTGCTCCTTTGGAGGCAGCCTCGTGCTGTGATTTAAGGTTATTTTTTGCTTCAGATTTGCTACAGGCTCTTTAATCTCAGCTACCTCTTACCTGAAATGTACATCTTGTACTGTCTTCCTTTTGCTACTACGTAAACAATCTTACTTCTGGGTCCAGCTAAACCTGCATCAGATGACTTGAGCTGATGTTTGTTGCTGAGCTTGCTCAGGGCTTTTGCAAGAGCTCCATGCAGTGTGTGCATGATGTTGGTGAATTAAGAGTTTTGTATTGGGACATTAATTACTGAGAAACCTGGCACAGAACAGGAAATACAAGTAATTTTCTTACATAAACGCTTTCAGTTTGGGTTGACTAAACACCTGGATAGCAATTCTATACAGGCTGGGATCCCTTAGGTTTATTTATCCATTCCTGGTTTTGAATTCAATGTCTCCCTCTCACCACTGTGGTAGAAAAAATATTGATACACAAGGTAGAGGAGACAATTTTGTGTTCTTTTTCAACAAAAACTAGGAAAACTATTCAGCCAGGGACATCACTGAAAGGCTCTGTCTATACGCACACACACACACACACACACACAAAGAATGAACTACCTTTGTCATTTCTTGCCATGAAACAGCATTTTCTATTTCTTCTGCTTTCTGGAATGAGGACTTAAAAACTTAGACACAAGAAAAAGTAACTTTTTTATAAGCTCTCCTCACTCTGATAGGAATATTTTGTTACAAAAACCCTATGTATAGGGAAATCATGGGGTTTATAATAAAATGCTGCGTCCCACATGGTGTCTAACTGCCCCACTATCAGAGATTTGTATGCTGGAAGAAATGCTGTCTATATTGAAAATAGCCTAAGCAATTCTGCTTCAAGTTTTAATAACAGGGTGTCAAATAAACATGGTTTGGGATAAATACAAGTATTGGTTAATTTTGTCTCATTAAGTAGAAAAAGAGGCAGAGGCATTCCAAGGATCAAAATAAAGCATACTGCTTACTACAGTGGAAATAGATTAGGGTTGAGAAGAGTGTCCACGAAGTTCACTGATTTGTCTACTTCTCAGTCAGCTTTACTCTGTCTACCTCTACTCCTCCTCCCATTTTGCCCTTGTTTTCATCACAAGGCCACAGATCGTGACTCTGGGAAGGCTGGGGAGGAGTAGATATGACTAACTGCTGTGTTTTTAAAAACATTCTGAAGAGCTAATATTGCATTACAAGATTATCCTTATGTGAAAATAATTTCTAACAAAGGAATATTGTACTCGTAGAGGTAAAGTTTTGGTTTTCTTTATGCTAGATAAAGATAATTAGTCACTGGACTGAAACTTGATAGTGGTTTGCCTGTAGCAATATGACAGTCAGTAGGGGCAAATGGAAGACACTGCTGTTGAGTCAATAAAAGCAGCTTTCTGGAACTGAGAGGAGCTGAGAGGGAAAAAAGGTAGGTAGAAGACAAATGATGTCTCTATTAACTTAGAGACAAATGTATTCAACGATTGGACTAGATTATCTCTAAAGGTCCCTTCCAACCCTACCATTCTATGATCCTATGAAAACTGATTTATGATTTGGTATAACTGAAGAGAGAAAGAAAAGTTGAGTTAAAAGGAAGTAAACTAGGACCAAAAGCTGATGCAAAGTTATTTACACAGTTGCAACACTCAGTCTCTTTCAAGTTTTCAAAATTTAGGAGACTGAGGAGAGATCTTATTAACATTTGCAAATATTTAAATGATGGGTGTCAGGAGGTTGGGGCATCCCTTTTTTTTTTATTGTATCTAGCAACAGGACAAGGGGTAATGGGATGAAGCTGGAACACCAAAAGTTCCACTTAAATATAAGGAAAAACTATTTCACTGTGAGGGTGATGGAGCTCTGACACAGGCTGCCCAGAGGGGTTGTGGAGTCTCCTTTCTTGGAGGTCTTCAAGAGCCGCCTGGACATGTTCCTGTGTGACTTGATGTAGGTGAACCTGCTTGTTCATGGGGGTTGGACTAGATGATCTCTAAAGGTCCCTTCCAACCCTACCATTCTATGATTCTATGATTGTATGATTCTGTGATTCTGTGATTCAGAGCACATTACAAAAGAGCCTGAGTTCCCTACTGAAGGAGCTGGTTTCTTCTAGAGAATGACCCCGATTCAAAAACGTGTGAATATTTTAGTGTCTCTCAGAAAACTATCTCCAGCCGCCTGGAGCAATACTCGAGTGAAATTAAGTATGCATTAGCAAGAGAGAGAAAAGTTTGGAGCTTTAGTAACATGGAAGATGTAAAAAGCAGATGAAGACAAGAACAGGGCAGCTGTGTTTCTGTCATAAAAAACAATATGATTACATTGACACAAGGAATACTACTAGAGGGAGATGGCATCTTGATAGATAAAAATGGTCAATGAGCCATAAACTTATTCTGTCCCTATCTGTATTTGGAAGCCAGAAAGCTACTGAACATAGCAGCTTCTTACCACTCATGAAAGAGGACTATATTAAACAACACTGACTCAAAATGAGTACTTTGAAAATCAGCAGACCTAGAAAACTTGCAGTCAAGAGACCTGCAGAGATGATGGAGAAGATCCTGACCTAGAAATAATCATTTTTAGTGAATCTTGAAACAGCAGATAGACACTAGAACAATGTAGTGTTCAGCCAGCATCACAGTAGGTCACAGCACTGCAGCTTAGTATACCTGACAAGGGATCTTAAGCAGCAGAAAAATGAATTGTTAGTGAAATTAGACGAGAACACCCTCTAGAAGTCTGCAGTAGTTTACAACATAGCATTCTTGTAAGAAACTAATGATATACAATGTCTGTGTAGTTTCTTCCAAAGGTATTAATGTAGGGCTTGAAGCCACTCCAAAGAGCTCTTCAGCTGATTCCCTTCAGATAGCTGTTCATACGCAGCGGATTATTCATTGCTGCTTAGATATGACCAGACCAAATCAGTAAGCAGTTCAGACCAAGGGTCACAGGTAAGACTGAGGCAAAATCAATCTTGCCACATCAGTGAGGAACTGATCAGATGAGAGATGCATGACTGATCTCTGCTATTAAAAAAAAAAAAAAGTGAGAACTTCACAAAGGTCTTTGTTGATTTGACCTTTTGAAACCAGGTCAGGCAATCAGTATGACTTTGAGAACATGAACAAGAGACATCAGAAAAGCACTCGAGGGTGGGATCTCATTAGTGACTAGATTCCAGATCATCTTCCGATAGCAACTGAAAAAAATGATTTAGGAGGAAGAAACAGAAAATTTTACTACTCCTATCTAGTTTGAATAGGGATATGCTTTTATCTCTGTGTACAGCATTAGGGAGATTGTTTGAATGCCTACAGTTTTAGAAGGTTGTTAAAATACTGGAGTGGGTGCAGGAAACAGCTACAAAAATTACGCAAGGTCTAGAGAAAAAGGCCGTAGCAAAGATTTGGAGAACTCAATTTGTTGAGTTTAATAAAGACTTGTAAAAAATGAGAAATTACTTGATTACAGAGGATGTTTCCCTCCTGGCATAAAATGTCATGGACTAAAGAGCTCTTAATCTAGCAGAGACACGTACAACAAAAGCCAATAGCTGAAAACGGAAGCCTGGCAAATTCAAATGAGAAAATAGTCAGGAATATTTAACAGGGAGAGTAACCATTAAAACAAATCGCCAAAGAAAGTGGTTGGTTCTTCATGTCAAGCTATCATCACAGCAAAGCTTCAGGCCTTTCTAAATGATGAGCTTGTGTTAGACAAACCATAGGACTTGTTATGAGAATGACCGTCCAAAACCTAACAGCCTGTTCCAAATACTGAAACTTAACTGGCTTCAAGAGGACAAGACCCAATGAATTTTTTACTTCTCTAGCCTTCATTTTGTGTGTCTAGGAGATTATTACATGTTAGTTTAAATTATTAAATTCTTATCTACCAGCCTTATTTGGGATTTCTCTTGTAAACAAAGAATTCCTGCAGCTTTCACCTGTCTGGTCTCTACAGGTAGGCAAAGAACTGTCTCTTCATTTCTGGAGATGCAAACCTCCTGCTGAATGAAACACTCCTTCTAGCTAAATACCCTGCAATGGCAGGGGCTTTTCTTTTTCTCAGATTTTTCTTTTTTTTTTTCTTTTTACTGGAAAAGAGCAGTTTCTCTCTATCCATCTCTTTCTCTCTTTCTCCATCTCAAGCCTCAATTGCCAACTCTCCTGGAAAATATCTTCTCGCTTCTGGAATAGATTATTATCCTCGCTCGGTGCAGTTCTGTACTGTATTTCTCAGGGTGGTTTTCAGAGCCTCGTGGGACCCATTATTTCCCATGGTCTGGCAAAATCCCTGACTATCACTTGGGATTTTGGTTTATTTTAACATTTACAAGTGCAAAAAAACTGAAACCAATCAGTGCCAACCATTGGTACAGAACAAAACCAAAAAAAAAAGTCGATATAATCCAAACACATTTCTGTCTACTAAAGAAAGATGTAGAAAGAAAAGAGATGGCCTCACCCAGTGTCAAATTAAATAGAGGCCAGAGTCAAAAGTTTTGTCTTGCGACACATTCTACAACTGCCCAAACTGCGTGGCAAGAAGCAATAAATACCAGAGCCAAGGGCTTGGGGGGACAAGTCCTCCTGCCTGATCCCAGCAGCTGAGGCCCAGAGACAGAGAGCAGGAGCATTCTGTTTCACTTAGACTATTGTAAAAAATTAGCAGCCGTCGGGTAGATACCAGCTCCTGTTGGAGAGGACGGGCTCTCAGCTCTAGGAAAGCTGATGTCTTAAATAAGCACACGTGGCATGCGCCTCAAAGGAGCACTTATTTCTCAGCTCAGGCCCTTCCCTTCTGACGCTTCCTTTTTTCACTTCTCTCCTACTCTGTGTGTGAGGTGAGCTCTGGGACTGACTTACTCCATAATCTTTACTTTGATCTTTGCATCTCTCTCTGCAGTCTTACCAATTTGGGGAATTCCTCTGCTCTGTTAAAAACCAGGAGGCAAAGGCATTGTCACTGAGGCACCTGGGAAAAGCTGTCTTCCACTTTATCACGGCATGTATGCTTCAACTCCCTTTCCTAGGGTCCTGGTATTGCAGCTCACCCCAGGAGGGCTTCTGGGTTTCCAGCCCTCAGTTGCATGGCTCAGACACTGCCAAAGCTATTGTTTTTTGTGCTGGAGCTATGTGGTTTCCGTGCCAGAGTTATATGTAAACTGTGAAAAAATATGAACATTTTTGTACAGCCTTTTTCCACGAAGATCCTAAAAAATGGCAAAAGCCTCGCCTTGTCATTAACTGTAAGGAAGTGTGTGATGCATGTGTGTCTTCCTAAAGAAGCAACAGTCTGGAAAGAGAATGTTTGCAGACCAGAGATGTTCTGAAGGACATCATAGGTACAACTCTGACCAAAAAGCCTCCACAAGGCCAAGCGAAGAAGCTGGGTATGAGATCTGCTTTCTAGGCAAACTTTGGTCTACAAGCACCACTGCTACTGCTCTCGAGCAGTCACAGAGCATGGCTACAATACTGATTAAGTTGGGGACAAAGTCCTACAAAAAGACCTGGCGTTCTCTAGGTCCCAACATGGTGCTGTGTTTTTACCAGCAGTCATTACCTTTTCCATGTGGGGGCAAGGACAGTGGTCATCACCAGCCACACGTGCACACTCTGGGGCCTGCTGGCTTCACTGCTGCCTCTCACCTAGGCCCCCAGCAATGCCTCCTCTGCTCTCCTACCAGGAAACACTATTGTACATGAGATCCCAAATACTTCATAAAGTGCTTTCAGCTGTAGGATGTGTATCAGCACTTTGTAAAACACATGGGGATGGAAACATATACAACCAAATTGTCCTAGCAGTGAGACTGATTAGTGAATTAAGGTTTGTCCTGAGGAAATGCTTGCCTTTATAAAATAGTGGGATGTTGCCATTCGTGTTTGAGCAGCCTTCATTGCTCAGGAGCTCAGACATATCCTGTGAAATCTGCATGGACCACCACGTGTTTTTGATGTTGGTGGGGATGTATATGCCCATTACAGACACTACCTATACAGATGCTCAACGATTAAGCCATTAATGGACTCCTACACACTTGTAAGGTACACAGGGCTCATGGAAAGCCTGCCAAGTTCCTCAAGTAGTAACAGTTCATGACACTCTTGAGATATCTGCCAGATGCTGACGCGGTGTTCTGAAGTTCCTATTTCAGGACATAATTTTAAAAATACTTCTAGCTCAGGATTTAGATGCCAAAAAGCATTTGTGTATGAATTGTAATGTAAACCATAAACCCAACAGGAAACGTCAGAGCCCTCTTCTTTTGTAGATATGATGTGACTAAGGAGCATTGGGGAAAATGCTCCTTTATTGGCAAGAAAAATACATTTTACCGTCCCACATGTGCAAAATAAAACAACCAATTAACAAATATTTGGCAAAGAAAGAATATTTTTACCTTCCAACATTGCCCACACATCCCAAATTGTATATTGGTTGCAACATTTATGAGTATTGCACGGGTGGCAGATGGTGAACACTCTGCTAAGCATCAAGTGTGGCTGACAAGGAGGCACGGCAGCTTTAACAACAGAATCAGCAATTCAGCTCAGCCTAAATTTATTCATATTTCTGGAGCCCACACTGGGAATGCTCAGTGACCTAGCAAAAGCTTTGACATAGTTATATTATCAACCAGCTGGCATAATCACACTCGTAGTGTTACTACATCTCACCCTTTCAGCTGACATCAAAATTAATTGCAATAGAAAAGACACTTGTCTACTTTGCCTAACGAAAGACCTGCATTTGTAAATCTAAGTTCAATAAAAGGTGAGTGTATGCGTGTGTCATGTGTGTGTGTTTTCAGCCCGTTAGCTCTTTGATGCAGACTTCTAATTTTTATTTCCTCAATTAAAGTTCATGTTGGTATGAGAAAGTCTTAAAGCTAACAAGATGCCAGCCCTCCTTTCCCCCTAATATGTTTTTACAGGGAGAATGCAAAGATGACAACAGTGTCAGCAAGGGACTGTAACTCCCACCCTTGCAGCAAGCCATCCTCAGTGCATGCTTGTAGCCTCCAGGCCAGAAAAAAAGTACATATTTGTTTTTTCTGGGGTATTGTCACAGGCTCTTTGTAACAGCTGCGTAGACTTTAAAATAGCTGTCGTCTTTACTAAGTTGGTATATGTCAGGCCCCTGAGTACCCTGATAAGACTTAGTGGCCTTGATCAACCTCAGCTGGACTTCCACCCACACCCATGAGCTCAAAAAGCTCAATTCAAGTCAGCTTCCAGCTGTGAGGCCCTGGCTGGGCTATTTTGGAGGAGTGCTGCTCTCTAGCTTCTCCCTGCGAGCCTTGTTGATCCAGACCTCTAGCTACAGATTGACATCCCGGCTAGATGACAGCCCAGTCTCGGTGCTCTGAACCTTCCCAGTCTTTGCTACATGTAATGTTAAGCCTGACCTCCTGACTAAATTTCCAGCTTGACCTCAGACCTGTCTTGTTGCTGTGGTTATTGCCTTATGATCTGGATTTTCAGCTGCTTCAGGGCGTTGTCTCAAGGTTTGCTCTGCTCACTTTTGTCAGATAGTGTGGATGGGCCCTGGCTGGGGAGGTTAGGCCCTGCTGCCTCTGGGTCCCTGGCTCACCTTGTTTTAGGGAGCAGCTGGTCATGACAGTGGGACCTGCTTTTTAGGTTTATAGGAGCATAAAAATGACGAAGAGAGTCTGAACAAGAGTCTCCCATTGTAGTATCCTTGTCATGCTGTGGCTGGTAGGCAATGCTTACTGAAGAATAGAAGTAGCCTAGCTTCATCAGTTGTTATTGGAGGAACCTCCCGAGCCAGAGGTAATGCCTCTATGCTAAATCTCAAAGTTCAGCCACACCAGTCCATGCCACTGTTGACCTTTATGGTCAGTCTGTTCATAGTTGGTCTCGGCTCTGCCAAGAGTCCTTGGGCTTGCCACAGGTGATAACCTGAGTCACCTTGAAAGCTCTCCAGTTTCCTCATATTACCACTCAAACTCACTTCCTAGTGTGTGATAACTGCTGGCTTTGTATAGGCAAATTTGCCAGGAGCAGTCCCTTTGTCTTGCCCTCTCATTCCTTTTCACTGTGCTGCTTCTTTCTAAAGCCCACCACTAAACACAAACTCATCAGGAAGGGAAAATAAGCCTTAAGGTTTCTAGAGAGACTCTGGTTTGCCAACAAGGCCCACCATGCACCATGAGGTGGGCAATGTGGTTTGATGGGTTGGAGAATTGTGTTATATGTTTAGGTACAGCTTTAGATATTGGTCTTATTTCTTAGGACACTGAAATGCCTTATGAGTGGTCGCTTTGAATCTTTTCCGCTAAAAGCTTTAGGCCTCATAAAGCAATCTCTGGACCTGTGTAGCACATTAATACACTCCACACTGACCCATAAGAGGAATAAATAGGGAGCTCTGGTTTCCCATATATCTGCATCTATGCCCTATTTTGATCTCCATCAAAATAACCCCAATCTCTTTTTTTGAGCTTAAGGCTTCCTCACAACAATATCTCCAGGCTTTCCCATGTCCCCAGAATGACTCCGTCTCTCATTCTCTTAAGCCTCTGGTTTATCCTGTGTAGTTTTCATTTTTTTCTTATAGAGATAACTTCATCTCATCCTGCCCCTCAACTCAAATATTTCCTCATATATTTTCACTGTCTACCACTTTTGCCTGGTAGGTGAGCAAGAGGCTGTGTGTGCAAGGACAAGGCTAGAGCTGCATGCCTACCAAAGCTACAGACCATGGCTGCCTTTCTCTTTGGAAGTGCACCGCTTTGGGTGTTTCTGCCCCTCATTTCTCTTCCCTTATGAACGTCTATGAAATGTGAAATTAGTTTTAAGAAGCTACTGCCCTCTCAAATATGATTGAAACTGGCCAGCAGGTTTGAGAGCAGCTGGGGAAAGCACTG
Organism: Urocolius indicus; assembly: GCA_013401255.1. Lineage (NCBI taxonomy): Eukaryota > Metazoa > Chordata > Aves > Coliiformes > Coliidae > Urocolius > Urocolius indicus. The sequence goes on along the minus strand of WBNH01000508.1, from coordinate 96,898 downwards.
ATAGACACATAAGCTTTGCATAAGCCTTTTTTCCCCTGAGCTCTTACGCTATTAGGTAGAGACTGAAGTGCTCAGGGAATGAAGTTATTTTACCTCCTTCACTGTTTAATTTTAATTTGCCCAACAACAAGGGTAATAGTGTATAAAGTATATTTAAAATATTTTTAAAACAACTTTCTACCTCTTGTTTCCAGAACTACAGCATTTTACACTTCTGATAAAAGCAAAATTTCAAACAGCCATTACACTGAAAAAGTATGTAAGGAACTGCTCATTGTTAATTTAGAACAGAGGGAGTTTTGCAATTCTGGCCGAAAGACTAGTAAGTGTAGTTTACGTGTGCCTCCCTCCTATTCTGTCTGTGCTATTTCCTCACCAGGCTGATGTGCAGGCACCAATCCTAGTATTATAGGAGCTTAGAGGCCTTTGAGTGCAAAACAAATTGGTTCTAAAAGCAATAGCAATTGCTAAAAGGATCACATTACAGTAATAGATTCAAAAGCTTACACTGTTAACAAAGCAGCAGATGAGAGCTGACAATATAGACAAAGTACTTTGTGAGCTGCTGGGAGCAAAGCAGGTCCAGATTATTGCATTGACAGAGGTGGGTTGTGGGGGCAGCTGACACCTCGTTAAAGTCAAGGCTTTCAATCCATCCATGACTACAGTGGGACTTGGGATTGGTGCGGGAGCAGCAGTGGCAGTCAGAGGCTGGATGAGGGAAGGAGAGAGCCTCTATCTGTATATTCAGTAGAGCTCTGCACTGGTAATAGTAATTAGCCCAAATAGGAAATGAGGAAGGAAAGAAAAAAAAAAAAAGGGAAACCTTGAGTAAAGCGAACTCTAAAGACATCAAGACTCAGACCCCCAAGGCTGTTTGAATGTGAGACAGGTGGCTGAATAACTTAAGATCCCAGCCCCAGACTGGAGAGACAGAAAAAGGAGCTGATGGTCTACAAAGCGGCTTCTTGACAAACTTCTTTTTGTCCATGTTTAGAGGAATCATTAAAGGCTGAGCTGTCAGTGTTTTTCAGGATGTTCATGCTATTGGGAATTTCTCATGCTTTTATTTACTATGTCATAATATTTGCATTCTGGTTTACATGTGGTATATGCATTGAAAGTAACTTGAAATTCTAGAGGTTTCCTTGCCAGGCTGCCTAAACACAGCAACACATTTTTTGGCAGACTGAAGAAAAGATTAGAAGTGTTTTGGCTGTAACTCACTGCCATGGTCAAATCAAGACCTTGATTTCCTCAAACATGAACTCCTTGTTAGGACCACACTTTAGCACTCTCTAAAATAGAATAGTTATTATTAGCTAAAGCTAAAACATATTCAGTAGCTCAGATTCTCGTTTGGGGATGTTATGGATGGCATGTAGAATTAAATACTAATGACTGACCAGATAGCACAGCAGTGAAATTCTATTCATAAATTCACGCTCACTGTTTTCCAAGCTATTGTTAATGGCAGTTTCTTTCTGGATGTCAACAAGGCAGGCACGGGAAGACAGAAAACAGAGAATCCCTCAAGTGAAATATGCACACTCACACAAACATACATTGCATGAACATGCATGGACACACACGTGCATTTGTTTTTATGACTGAGATAATGCCATGTCCATTCCAAGTGTTGCCTTTCTGCTGTTCCATCTGTATGAAGGGGTCATAAAGCAATTATTAAAAGATACAGAAGACAAGGGAGTATATGACCAAAGGGCAGGACACAAATCCTGTGGATGTACACTGCGTGGGCAGTTTGAGCTAACTCCCAGGCAACACAAGATGAGTCTGTCTCGCAGAGGGTGCCACGTTGTGCTCTATCTCCTGGCTCTAATATTTTACAAACATCCTGCTGGCCCTCAAACAGCTGTAAGGATGGTTTTGAAAATGTAAGCTAAAGATAAGCAATACAAAAGTGTCCACAGACAGGCAGAACAAGATCTTCAAAGATCTGAACTTTTGTCATTCATCTTAATGACATGTTATTGCTTAAGTCCTGCAGTAATATACAGTTTACTATCATTAACTATTTCCTTGCCAGGTAAAATGTGCAAGGGAAAACTAGAATGATGAGTAATAGTAAGATATACACTAGTGGCTCTCACTGGCATCTCATTTTGGCTTTATATCACTGTGAAGTTTAGCTTTTATCTAAGCCTTATCTTTGCATTATGAAGAATTGCCATGAAACTATTTGCTATTAAATAAGCTGAAATTCTGACTATTATGCCGTTTACCTGACAACTTGCCTTTGCATCACAAATTGACACTGTTGTGACCATGAGGTGATAGAATTTAAGCCCTCATGGGAAAAAAAAAAAGGCAGGCAAAGTGACAATCCTGAATTTTAGGAGATCAGATTCCACTTTCTTCACAGGATCATGGGAGGCTGCCATAGAGCAGTGTGAAGGAGGTTCACATTTGTTTCATCTTCAAGAGCCTCCCTGGAGCACCAGAATGGTTCATTCCAGTGGGCAAGGAAATGAGAAACCCTGGCAAGGGATTAGCTTGGGAACAGGGAGCTGCTGACTGACATAAAATGCATCTTTTGAGGTTTTCCAAACCTAACTGGATGAAGCTTTGAGTGACCTGAAAATTATCCCTGTGCAGCAGAGATGGGGTGGTCCAGAGGTCGCTTGTGACCCAAATTTTTCTGGTTTTTATGTTTCTGTTGTACCTTAAAGGGTATGTATTAAAAAAGATATATTGTTTACAGTTAACACATGGAAAGACTCCTGGCTGATTTTGGAATGGGAGATAGATACACTGCTGCCAATTAAAATAGTCTGATTCTCAAATATGACAATGAGCCTAGTACAAATGACTCTGTGTTTACAAATCAAATAATTGTGTATTGTATCAGGTAACAGCAATTATCCTTTTGCCATTCTGTGCAAAAATGGTATCACGAGAGCCAGACTCTTCAGTTTTATTTAACTGTCCAAATAAACCATTTGGTTCATCTGTCAATTTTTCCAACATCCTTTTTTCCTATGCAGCTTATTGTGATTCCCCACCTTAATACAATCAAGATATGAATCTCATATGACTGCAAAGATCAGCAAGAGCCATGTAAGTAAATGTAGATAAAAAGGTTGATGTGTGTTTTGTACTGTGTGGTATCTTAGTTATTCTGAAAGTTGTGAGGCAGCTTCTGTGTTCCGTTTTGCTAGAGGAAGCCAATGTCTCTTCCCCAGGTAAAAATAACACTCAAATCTTTGAAGGCAGGACTAAGGTATCAGTCACAATATTGCAAGGCATGTTGACAAAGCATGGAATTTTGAAATGCTCATTTTTTTACTTCCTACTGAAATGGGTGTGTTCTTCACAACATAAGGTGATGTGATGGGACTCCCAAGTTGACTAGAGTGTTTAGGCAGATCTGCCAAACCTTTTTTTTCTTAAGTTGAATACTCCCAAGACTGCAAAAGAGCTTTTACATTTAAACACATTTTATTTTGACAGAAACTAGATCCCGTAGCTTTTAAAACAGATAAAACTCAGAGTGAGAGAAAACAGAAATGAAAGCATTTGGAAACCAAATTCCTTCTTGGCCACTATGTCCTGGCAGGAAGAGTCCTGTTTTCAGGCTTCCTTTCAGTTCAGCAGCTCAAGAACTTTCTGTATTGTAACAAAATCTCCTTCGAGAAGATTGTGTTTGAAAATCTAGGAAATATCTCCCACCCCATCACTGAGGCCTGGTAGTGCCTCTGCTCTGTGTTTGCTGAGTTCTCCTCACGTGCTCAGGGTGAGTCCTTACACATTTTACTTGGTGACGAAGTATTAAAATTGGATTGCTCTTCAATTGGATTCTTAGATTATACATTATCTAAAAAAACTCACCTGAAAAAAAGAAAGAGGCCAATAAGAGGGGAACTATCTGGTGAGAGCTGGGGAAAGTTAGAGGATATAAACTGTCAAAGGAAGTTTATTTTAAGACTAGCTTGGCACTCAACATACGTGGTGAAAGAACACCATGTAAAGAGAAGTCTCTGGCCAAGTTTTTGAAGTTGGTTTCTTTGTTGTTTTTTTTCTTTAGCTTCTAATGCTTAATACCATAGAAACTGCACATGGCTTAATTGGAATAAGTGGCTCATAGAGGGGATTGCTGTGGTTGTCAGAGAAGTGTAGAATAATGAAGACCTCCAGAAAGGGCTATAGGAGACAAGAAAAAGCCACAAGAGGTAGAGAAACACCAAGCACCAGGCAGGAAGAGAAACTGAAAGGGAAAGATGATTTTACCATACTATAAAACATTGTTTTGTAGTAATACAGTAAATACAGTAGGAAACTTCAGTCTATGTTGTACATAGATTCTTCTAGCAAGGTTAGTGGTGTGTAGGAAATAACTGATGTGGTAAACACAGGTTAACATAAGAAAGCATCTTTTCTCATAGGCACTTTTACGTTTTAATGGAAAACTGCAAGAGGCATATAGATGTTTTTTAAAGACTTGGTTCATTCAGCTTAATGCCATGTTGTCACAGAGCTCTTCTAGCCCCTAGTTTTGACTCTAACCTATTTTTAATTTATTTCTGAAACTAAACTATCAAAGAATTTAATGGTACCTGTTTAAAGCAATGGTTCCCAGATGGACAGAGAGAAAGCTATACCAATACTTTTGCTTTTAGAAGGACCGTGTGTATAGAAAATGATGCAACTATTTTAGTCATTCCACTCTGAGCCACAGACAGCTGTGCAAAGGAGAACCCAGGTCCAACAGTTCTGTGGCTGTATAGCTCACTAGAAGAGATGCCACACCACCAGTGATTGTGGTGGCAAGGAAAAGACCCAGTCAGGCCAGGGAGATGGTTGGTGGCTTCCTGTCAGCTTGCACTGGGAGGAAGGTCTGGGTGTGAGGGGAGAGCATGGTACCTAGCTGCTCTTCACAGAGGCAGGTTGGAGTCCCAGAAAGGGCAGCAGTCACACAGCAAGTATGCACGTAGGAAGCTCAGAGAGCTTTTCCTTAATGAGTCTGCAGCATGCCAGGCTTTAGATTGGCATGAGTCAACCCTTTGGTTTCTAATCTGTCTCTTCCTCTGCATGCATAGCGACTATTCATGAAAGGATTACTATGAAGTGCCCTGAAACTAAATGGTATGTTTAGGATCTCAGGGCTACATCAATAAAAATCACAGGCTATCTTGGATAACATGAACAAGATGTAGCCTCGATCACATTTTCCAAAAAGAAACTTAAAAGCTCAAATACTCAGTGCCACACTCCTAGTCACATTTATCCAAACTCATTGTGCAGCATCAGCTCTAAGAGTTCAATTACTGTGGACAGTATGTAAGCAAAATACCTCACATGGGTGTCACCTCTTTGAGATCACCTTGTTCTTATGGCTTGAAGTCAAGCAATGGGAGCAGGTGATCACATCAGCAGAGAAAGTAGACAAGCCAGTAACTTCTGCAGATCTAACTTGTAAAAATGTTCTAAACAAGCATGTGCCTGTCTGGATTTACCGTGTAAGACAATATAATACTCAGCTGTCTAACTAGAGGCTTTCTGCTTGCTGAAATCAGGCTCCTGTAAAGCTGAAGTTTTATGTCAATTCAGGTACTTCGGACTTAACCTCCAGAGCTCGCATCTCCAGAACACATTTTGCAACACTTCAAAGTTAGAGTTACACACATAGGCTCAGCAAAACAAAATCCTTTCCTCTGGGGGTGAGGGGAATGGGGGGCATGGCCACTAACTACCAACCTTAAGAAAGAGGAAAATGAGTCACAGTCATTAAATAGGTCACTTCCACTTTGTGTCAAAGTGCTCTTCTAGTAGTCAGGTTAACCTCTGAAATAAGGTATTATCTGGGCTGAAGCTTCCTTTTGTGCTTACTGTTTCTGTTCCAGATAAACAGGGAAAATTAAGGAAAAACATCCCTGTGTAAAAAAAAAAAAGAAAAAAAAGAGCGTTTTCAGCTTATGAATGTATGATTGTGATTCTAGTGAAATTAGTCTACCTCCCACTGATTGAGCATGTGGTTTAGCTTTGTTTCATGCATCTATGCAGCTTCTTCAAAAAAAAACAAAACAAAAAGCAAACAAAAAAAACCCTAAAAAAAGCCCCCAAACTCATAGCAGCTGCATTGGCTTCTGCTAATATTTGCTTCCCTTACAGAAAATCCTAAGCGGTTCAGCAAAAGATTAAAACCCTGTCTTTATTTTGATTTCAAATCATGTCTTTGAAATGTGAGTTTCTGCTGAACACAAGCTTATCTGTAGTGAGTGGGAGGCTCTAGTGTTTGCTCTTCTTGCAAGGAAACCTCTTCAACCCCAAACAGAAGGTCAAAGCATTTTGACCATCAACGTCCCTAAACGAGAGTTTTAACAGCATTTGAAGATTTACAGATAATTTTTTTTTCCAAGGAATTTCTCAAAGAGGGAGGAGTAGTATTATTGCTGTTGTTTTGTTGTAGCAGATAAGATAGACTGCTGTCTGGAGACACTGGAAAATTGATTACTGTTCAGTTTTGAAATGTGGGTGTTTCCTCTTCTTTTAGTTACCATATTAGGTGTTCATGAGGAAAAAAAAACCAAAACCCACAACAGGCTCATTTCTCATGTTCCTGTTACTTCCCTGAGAGTTCTGTGTCACAACAACTCACTGAACGTGAGGCAAACTGCTGCTTCTGGCTTTTTTTTTTTTGTGCTTTCCACCCCATCTAGCAAAGAGTTGCTTTAGGGCTGATTCTGGTAACCTGATCCCACTTGATGTATTTTTGCTGGAATATGGAGCCTACGTAAATTGCACCATAAGCAAATTTTTTTATAATGGAAGGATTGGGAAGCTGCATCTTGGCAGGCCGGTTCTTTGGTGTGAGGTTTGTTTTTTTTTTAAGGTGGATTTTCCAAACACTTTTTAACAAATGACGTTGGAGACTTTCGTGACATGTACTAGGAATATGCAGTTGCCACTGTAGACAGCTGTAGACAAAATGCTTTACATTTGGAAAAGATCCTACCTGCCTGATAGATACCACTCTACAACCTGAAAGAAAAACTGCTGTTATTCGCCCTTCACAATGTGCCTAATTGTTTATTATCCTTGTTACACAAGTCCAGAGGCTCCTGTTGAAATCAAGTCCAACCCTTGTGTGGCCTCAAATTCAGATGAAAAGTTAGTCATCACTCCCCACAGAAATTAACTGACAAAACATCCACAGAGAGCAGTAAGAACCAAAACCTCATTCCTTTTATGACTGGGACACAGTAGTTGATAAAGGGACTTATTTAGGTAGAGGATGGGCAGATGTAAGTGGTGTTGCAGTGTGACATCATGAAGGCAGGGGCTTTTCCACTGCTGGTCTGAAAAAGGAGCTAGAACATAGCTTCAGGCAGGGGAGTTTCATCCCAGCTGAGAAAAAGCTCTGATAGATTATGGCTAGAGTAAGATCAATCAAACCAGCTGGATCCACTGCATGCAGAGTGCATCCCAGGACTTCCATTTGAGCGTGCTGTTCCTCCCCAATGAGCTGAGCCCATCCTCCAAAAATTTCTCTTTTAAATTGTTTATGTTGGAAATAATGTTTATTAATGTAGACTGAAACCCTTTAGGCATCCTTGGGGCATATTTAGTAAGCGTATCAATGAGAGAAGCTTCCCCAGGCTGCCCTGCCAGCAGATAGGCTTCACCTTTGAGGCTTTACTTCTCTTTCCCCTCAAGATGCCTTTGTTTCCTTATTCCCCATTGTGACAAAGCCACAGTGCCAGATGAACCAGGCAGGTGCCAATAACACTAATTCCATAGCTGCTAACCAAGCTCACCTAGGTGACAAGGCAGCACGTAGGTGCAGCAGTCCTGGCTGCAGGTCCCCATGGTCACATGAAACTGTGCTTCAGCTGTTGAGAACCTCCCTGTCCACATACTGATGTCCTGAGACACTGAGAACCCAGCACCTCCTGCACAGAGAGAGGCTGGCAATGTCTGTCTGAACAGATTAACAGCAGCACATCCTTTGCCTCAGGCTTTTCCAGGGTATCATGCTGCTGGTGCCTTTGCTAGGATTTCCTGACAGCTCTGAGAAAAACAATTTCTCATAAGGCCAAGACTTATTCCTGCTCTCAGCAGGAGCTGCCATCCCTTCCTGCATTCAAACAGAGCAGGAAGCCCTGGCCCATGACTTTGACACGGGGAGCACTTTCCAGAGAGTTCAGAAATGTGTTTGCCTGACATGGGCTGAGATACTGTGGAATCCTCTGAACTAGGCAGACCATGCAACCTCTGTCACCATGTCATCCCAACAGGTGAGCTCTGTCCCAGGCCTTTGGGACTTCATTGTGTTGTTGTTAGGGCATTTTCTGTTCCCAGGATGATACCCAGCAGTGCACCTTCCGCCAGCTCTTTCTCCCACTGTGACACACTAGTGCACATGGCCCAAGACTGAGCTGTTTGCTAAGTCACTTCACATGGGAATCGCTCTCGATAAGGTAAACCTTCATGTTCCACCCAGAAATGGAGCCTAGCCCTTCAGAGGGAAGGAAAGAAGGAGTTTCTCACTTTATTCCTTCCCCTGGAAAGAATGCTGCTTAGTGATCAGATTGAAGTAAACACCAGATAGGAGACTGGAATGCAACTCTTGTCTTATCAGCTCCCGGCCCCTGCCTCGGGAACCCTCTGTCATTTCATAACATGTATTATCGGCTTTCTAAGCACCAGAAAGGCTTCTGGGTTTTGGGCTTCTGCTGCTAAATAACTTGTGTGATGAATGAGTATTTAAACTTACAGCACATTGCTTCATTCATCTCTGAAACTCTTCACAGGAATTTTACTAGGCTTCCTGGAAACTGAGTGTTCATAAATTGCTTTAAGAGTCTTTCTTGAAAGGCTCTGAAGACACAAAATGTATCTTCTTGTTAAGTGCAAATACCTTAACAATTCCACAGCCAAGTGGTAAAGACCAGCTCAAATTCACATTGCTTGGACTTTGTCTGCCTTGGTCAGGGTGACTGCCTCCATGCTGTAATACCCCCTTTGGCCTGGGCTTCCTCTGGGTCCCATGGATAACTGTGGCTGTGAAACTTAGCTTTTCTTTTAGGGGTAACTTTTTTGAGTTCAAAGTCTCTGAAACAACCTAATCTCCTGAAAAATTGTCCAGTGAGAAAGTCATTCAAGAACAGTCTCAGAAGTTTCTGTTCAAGGAAACGGTTGCAAGAAACTAAGCCATGCATCATCACTTAATAATCATGATAATTAGATCCTGACCTTTTACGAGGGCATACCCTTAAAAAAAAAAAAAATCCCTTTTTAAAATATATGTTTAGAATAAGTTGCAATCTGTTTTTCCTAGGCAAAATATTATCTCTGTTGCTTGCTAACTGCTAAGGAGGAGGTAATCTGTGCCTGCAGGAGAGATTTCCCCAAAACTTAGCACTGCAGGATCCCAGCCCTCAAACACTAACCATTTCCATACACCTCCAGCTCTGGGGACTGGCCTAGGTCATCTCAGTTTGCAGGGATCCATAGCCACTAGTTCTGGGATTATGGGGGTTTTTTTGTACTTTATTTGTATTTTCATAACACATAACAGTGCAGGATGGTTTTTGAAATCCATTTTCCAGATCATGTTCCTTTGTCTCCCAAATTCTTAAGATAGTGGCTGCTGACATCACACTTTCCTCAGAGATGTCTTACCCTCTTACAAGGAACAAAAACTATATGTGAGTGAAGAGGGCTAATATGTCATTTTGCTGTAGCTGTGCAGAAAATATTCTGGTGCTGCAAATGGGTATAAGGACAGCAGCACAGCTCTAAAGGCGTAAGTGATGCAAGAGCCAGGGAGGCAACACAACTAGCACAGGGATAGATGTTTGTGCCAGGAAAGTCCTTCAGCCACAGGAATTCCCAAGGATCCCTCAGATTTGGAGATCTGTTGTGTCTGTGCTCTAATAAAAGAAGGAAAAAAGAAGGAAGCAGTTTGCTTAACAGAAATGTATCCATTACTAGAATTTTACTCTTAATTTTGGCTGGGATTTTGGGTTTACCGTCTCAGTCTATGTCTCTCTGTTATAAATTTAATGGTTATTTTTTCACTTCTATGGCTTTTTTCTTGTTGTACAGAATTCTGAATAAGACCTATGTTATCACATAGGGATACACAAAGGAAATACAAGGACAGATAAAACTAGGAAGAGCGCTTTGGTGGAAAACATTGTATATCCAACAATGTATAACTAGCAACAGAAAACTGTTCATGTGGAAGGCTCTGACACAAGCTTAAGCAGTTACCTAGGGATGCCTTGATTTTACCTGCTGATGATAGCCTGCAGGGAAAGCATTCAATTGGGATGAAGTCCATGTCCCCTGGTTCAAGTGGTCAATTTCCAATGAATAAATTATTACTGTTCTTGTTTAATGTTGCACGGAACAGGAATCCAACACTAAAGTTTCAAAACATGGAATAAGAAGCAGATCATAATGATATAGATCTCATAAGTCTAAAATGATGCTAAGAATTATACATTCTTATGACAACGTGTCTAAGTCTCACCTGTTTCAGATGGAAAACAAACTGAGCAATGTCAATCAGAATATACTAGACATTTTCTGTCCTATCAGTAAAATATTAGTACAGATATTCAAACAGTAGGTTACTTCCCAGACAGAACACACAGCAAAGCGTTCATAGTAGAGCTTGCAATATGCTGTTCAGACTATGCTGCTATAAAACAAAGTAATTCCTTATGATTCGGGGATGGCAGAGAGAGATAAGCATGGCTTCACTAGCAAGGGGGTAGTATGTTGTTGAAATGGAATGAGAGAGAATTAAAAGAGAAGATGCATGTGTGTTAGATACATTAGAAGTGCTTGTAATATTTGTTCTTTCTCATTCCACATATGGAAGATAAACTCTTTCATGCACAGGGTGCACTGAATGATGGGTATGAAGTGCCAGATGAAACAGAGTGGTGAGAAGTAGAAGCCAGGGAATGTAGGGAACAAGTAATTGAGATACCTATGCAGAATACTGGGCACTAAATTAATTACTGCTGCTTAGGAAGGGGACTTTGGAGTCACTGTGATTAATTAACTGAAAATGGTTGCATTAGATTCAGAACCAAAAAGTCTCTAAAAAAGGAAAGGAAAGTGAAACAGAAAACATCATTGTTTCATTGTGTGAATTTATAATCCACCTACACTGTGGTTATTGTAGGCAGTTCTGTTGCGCTGCCTCAGAAAGAGCTTGTTGAATGAGGTAAAGGTCAGGAAAGACAGACCAGATGCTCAGAGGTATATTGAATGGGAGGTGAAACTAAAGAAGTTGCCATTTTTCATAGAATAGTTTCAATTGGAAAAAACCTTTAAGATCATCAAGTCCGACCACTAACCTAAAACTGCCAAGGCCATCACTAAATCATGTCCCTCAACAGCTCATCTACACCTCTTAAATATCTCCAGTGATAGTGACTCCAGCACCTCCGTGGGCAGCTTTTTCCAGTGTCTAACAACCCTGTCAGTGAAGAGGTTCTTCCTGATCTCCAGTCTAAACTTCTCCTGGTGCAACTTGAGGCCATTTCCTCTTGTCCTATCCCTCATTACTTAGGAGAAGAGACCGACCTCCACCTCACTGCCACTTCCTTTCAGGTAGTTGTAGAGAGCAATCTTGTGTCCTCTGAGCCTCTAGGCCGAACAAGCCCAGCTTCCTCAGCTGTTCCTCATCAGACTTATTCTACAGACCCCTCACCAGCTTCGTTACTCTTCATGCTCCAGCACCACCATGCCTTTCTTGTAGATGCAGCCTCACCAGTGCCAAGTACAGGAGGACAATCACTTCCTCGGTCCTGCTGGCCACGCTATTTCTGATACAAGCTAGGACACCATTGGCCTTCTTGGCCATCATACTGCTGGCTCATGTTCAGCTGGCTGTCAATTAAGACCCCAGGTCCTTATCTGCAAGACAACCCTCAAGCCACTCTGTCCCAGATGTACAGCACTGCATGGGGTTGTTGTGGCCTAAGTGCGGGACCCAGAACTTGGCCTTGTTGAACCTCGTACTATTAGCCTTGGCCCATCAATCCAGCCTGTCCAAGTCGCTCTGAAGGGCCTCCTGTACTCATGCAGATCTATGCACCTGCCCAGCTTGGTGTCATCTACAAATTTTCTGAGGGTGCACTTGATCCCCTCATCCAGATCATTGATAAAGATGTTAAACAGAACGGGCCACAGCACCAAGCCCTGGGAAACACCACTGGTGACTGGTCACCAACTGGATTTAACTCCATTCACTATGATTCGCTGGCCCGGCCATCAAGACAATTTTCCACTCAATGAAGAGCAATGTTTGCCCAAGCCCCGGACAGGCAGTTTGCCCAGGAGGATGCTGTGGGGGGAGACTGTGTTGTGAAGGCTTTACTACAAAGACCACACCCACAGCCTTTCCCTCATCCACTAAGTGATTCACCTTGCTGTAGAAGGAGATCAAGTTAATCAGGCAGGACTTGCCCATCATAAAGCCATTTCGGCTGGCCCTTGGTTGTCCTGTATGTGCCTCATGATGGCACTCAGGATGATCTGCTCCCTAACCTTCCCCAGCACCGAGGTCAGGCTGACAGGCCTGTAGTTCCATGGACCCTCCTTCTGGCCCTTCCTGTAGATGGGAGTCATATTTTCCAACCTCCAGTAAAGAGAGGCTAAATATTTTTATCCTGATTCTGTGAGATAATTTTGAGGAGATGTGATAGCTATGAAAAAAGGCAGGGTAGAAGATCCTAAACATGAGCCAGTAATGTGTCCTCATGGCCAAGAAGGCTAATGGCATCCTGGGATGCATTGAGAAGAATGTGGCCAGCAAATTGAGGGAAGTTCTGCTGCCCCTCTACTCTGCTCTTGTGAGGCCTCATCTGGAGTCCTGTGTCCAGTTCTGGGCTCCCCAGCTCAAGAGACAGGGAACTTCTGGAAATAGTCCAGCACAAGGCCACCAAGATAATCAGGGGACTGGAGCATCTTCCTTATGAGGAAAGGCTGTGGGAACTGGGGCTGTTTAGTCTGGAGGAGACTGAGGGGGAGATCTCATTAATATTTACAAATATCTAAATGGTGGATTTCAGGAGATTGAGGCATCACTTTGTTGTATCTCATGAGAGGACAAAGAGTAATGGGATGAAGCTGGAACACAGACAGTTCCATGTAGGGAAAAACTTATTTTACTGTGAAGGGGCTCTGGCAAAGGCTGTCCAGGGAGGCTGTGGAGTCTCCTTCTCTGGGGGTTTCCAAAACCCACCTGAGTGCATTCCTGTGTGACTTGATCTAGGTGGACCTGCCTTACCCAGGGGGTATGGACTAGATGATCTCTAAAAGTCTCTTCCAAACCTACCATACTATGATTCAATGAAACACGTTTTCATTACATCATATATCAGAAAAACTAGCTGTTTTCTGAATGATCAGGCATCAAATAAAGGCTGCGGGAACTGGGGCTGTTTAGTCTAGAGAAGAGAAGACTCAGGGGGGACCTTATTAACATTTACAAATATCTAAAGGGTGGGTGTCAGGAGGCTGGGGCATCCCTTTTTTCTATGGTAATTAGCAACAGGACAAGGGGTAATGGGTTGTAACTGGAACACAAAAAGTTCCACTTAAATATAAGAAAATAATTATTTCACTGTGAGGATGAGGGAGCCCTGGCACAGGCTGCCCAGAGAGGTTGTGGAGTCTCCTTCCTTGGAGGTCTTCAAGATCTGCCTGGACTGCTGATTGCTGGAAGCTGTAAAGCTATATCAGAGAAAGGATCATCCCTGACTGTACTACTTCCTCTCTGTCTCTAATCATCCACTGATTCATTGGATACCTGTTGTCCTTACCAGGTTCTTTTTTTCCTTTGGGGATGCGGAAGAAATATTAGAAACTAATCATCAGGATCCTTAATTTACACCGAAATTACAGGGACATTATTTATAACAAGGAAAAGTTATTACTTCACTCGAGGTGGAAATGTGAAACTTTTTAGAGCCATTGTCCTCTTGCACTTCAGGAGCAATAGCAGAACTGTATTAGAGCAAACTCTGGCTGCTGAGTGGTCCTCACAGGGTTTTGCTGCAAGAAAAGCTCCTCAGCAAAGGAGACTGAGGCACTTCCAGAAAGAGTGAAAAACCAGTAGTTTTTGTTTCAATGTAGAAAAGCATTTCCTACATCCGTTTCAAGACAGATGAACTTTTGACAAATACCAACCCATTTGTGCTCCGTATAACCCTTGATAGACACAGGGCAAGTGCCTAGCAGTTACAGTCTTTCCTGAAACTTTGCTTCAGAATAAGGCTAATGAATGCTGGTACCTGAGAGAGTCATGACTTTCTTCTAATGCCATGAAACAGTTAAGCACGTTTGTATGTACTTATACACATAGAAAAATATGTGCATTTATTTATTCAATACATTCAAATAGGTTGCAATCTACTAACAGAAATTGTGCAACTGGATCTGTGTGACAGTATTCAGGTTTACTTTGCTTTGAGGTTTCTTCAGCATTTCCTTACATTTTTATGAAGCATTTTTAAAAGGATGCCCTTTGAGTTCCCTTCAGACGTTTGCATTTGCCTAAAATGGTTTGTTTCAGTAAATGCACAGATTTGTGGATTCAGTAAATTTGACTATGGTGTTGTAGAAGCTTTCTGTTGGTGAGTTTTCACTCTGGGGAAAATGAAGAGGCATTTTTGGCTGGAAAAAAAAATTCCCATATACTTTTTTTTTTTAACTAACTTTACTGAAGACTCAAAGAAAAGAAAACATTCAAGTCTTTTGGCTCGTGCCAACTCCTGCTTCTTCAGTTTGGTTTCAGTTTATTTCTTTATTCCTTTATTTTTCTTATTACCAATCCTTTATTAGTACTTTAGTGGTGCCCAGAGCCTCCTCACAATGATCATAACCATACTTTGCAGAATGATTTACAAACCAACAAGTTGATACTATTTCTCCTACCATGACCTTACACTTTTAGCACACAGTCAACCAACCTGGAGCCAGGATAAAATCACACCTGGGCTTTGAAGTATGTGTTGTGAGCAAACAAACAAGGGAGGATTTTGAATGAATGCAGGCAAAGGCAGTTTGAGGGACTCAGATTTGCATGTTGTTGGGCATCAGCATATCCATCCTTCATATAAGAGGAAGGGGCATTCCTCATACAAAAGAAAGGCTTTTTGTTCATCCTCCAGAAATGGCCAGTAGGTTTCCAGAGGTTTATCCTGTACCTTCAGACTGGAGGTCTGGGATGCAGGAACAGTTTTGCAGTAGCACAGCATGGTACATAGTTTGGGTTCTGGCAGCTGTAGCTGTGGGGTTTGATGGCCACCCCACAGTGTGAGACCTTGTAGGGCCCTAGGGGCAGTCAGGACAAGGTACAGCCAGCATGTTGGGAGCCTGGGCATGTTTCTTCCCTTCTGAGAGCTTCAGCCAGAGTCACCAAAGGGGAGTGCAGGACCCTTGATGAGGGACAGGGTTTGTGAAGGCAAAACCTCAAAAAAAGATGAGTTAGATAACCAGTTACGACAGTGGATAAAGTATGTGAGAGGATTTTGAGGAGAGGAACGTGTGGGTTTGTACTATTTTGAGAGTGTGGAGTGTACTATGAAATTTAGTGAAAGGAGGGAAGACATCAGCTCCACTGAGGCTGAGAAAAGAGATTTTGTCACCTACTCACTCCTGTCAGAGACAGTCTAGTCATTCAGAGGGCAAATAATCTCAGAGAGTGCACGAGAAATTAAATACCTTTTTTTTATAAATACACAGAGGTTGGGAGGAAAGCATTAAGAGGCTGCAGACACCCTCTATTAGAAACCAGTGGCTAAAAATGTTACAGTTGTTGAGTGGAAGGAATGCAGGTGGACAGGTTCAGGACTGAATAGCACAGAGGGGATCAACAGTTTTGCTGTTAAAGGAGCGCTGGGCGGGACTAGGAGGTCTTAGCTGGTAACACCCAAACCAACAGCAAGGAGAAAAAGCCAGAAGTAAGTGTGAAGTAAGGGAAAATGAAGGATGAAAGAAATCAAGGCTGATAGAGCACTGGAGTGAGACATGTCTGTCAGGATGCAGCATGAGAGCAGAGCTCACTAAGCCTGGCCATCTCCCACTATAAATACATGTAATTCCCTTGAAGCTAATAGACTCGGTTTCACATTCATTAGGTGAGGATAGCAAAGGGATGAAAGAAGGTGATGATGATGCAAAAGAGAGTTCTGGAACAT
Source organism: Urocolius indicus (assembly GCA_013401255.1). Lineage (NCBI taxonomy): Eukaryota > Metazoa > Chordata > Aves > Coliiformes > Coliidae > Urocolius > Urocolius indicus. The sequence goes on along the minus strand of WBNH01000508.1, from coordinate 80,708 downwards.
AATTCATTTCTCAGGCTGCTGGATAATGTCTGGCTTGGGCAGGGCTGTGTAAGCAAGAATACCAGCAGCAGGAGGATAATTCCATGCCTGCCATGATGATGAGGCTAAAGGGAATGAACCAAATCATTAACTGTAGTTTTATGTCAACAATGGCATAACACTAATCTAGCAAATGAGCTAAACTGATGATAAGTAGTAAGAGTTGTTTATGGCTTATTCAACGTAAATTAAGCCAAGAATGGGTAAAATATACGCAATAAATGTTAATTAACAAATTAGAGACACAGAGACAATCATTGGCAAGCATGATTATAAATGTTTAAATAATGTAGTAGTTGCAGAGCAAGAAGTAAATTAAATGGGCAGTGTCAGAGAAGGTATACTTAACAGATGGCAAAATCAGCTAGCAAAACCATATCCTGCAGCGAGTGGACTCAGAGGATAACACAGGGACTAGGAGAGCAGTATTGCATGGCTGTATATCAGACGTTTTGCTTAGAATACAGCTATGATTTCTGCCCCTTTATGAGAAACAAAAAAGAAAAACAAAACACCCATGGTCATTCTGTAAAAGAAACCATGTTTGCAAAACTCACCCAGGCGAATCTGAAAAAGCATGGAAAGTTATCACTCGTATTGATTCAACAGTCTGGAGATATCTGCCTTGGGAAGGTATCAAATGCTGTATTTGCAACAACTACTAACACTATATTAAGGATGAAATCCAAGTAAGCTCAGCAACTTACTGCAAGCAAGGGTAAACTGGTATGTTAAACCTATAGTTTGCTAACAGTGTTTATACTAGCAGCCTCAAACCATGAAGAATGCAGTTGGTTGGAATACATTTTGTTATGGTATGTTTCTTTTGGCTGTTGGGAATTGTCATGTAACTCAGGTTGTGCCGATAAAGGAGAAAAAAAAAATATAGAAAGGGCTCTACCTAAAGTATTGCTGTTGTCACGTGGTATCTATGGTGCTGATAAACAAGAAAATGTTTGCTCAGCATCTTGTGATAAGGCTATTGTGAAGCAGCAAGTGGTTTCTGAAACAGAACTAAGTTTCTGTAGCCTGTATTTTAAGGATAAAAATCTGAAAAAAAAAATGCGTGAGATAAGAGTCTTTTTATTCTTTTAATGCGTTCGCTTTCTTATCCCCTTCTGGTAGAACCAAGCCTCTCTGTGGGAGCTGTGGCGCTGAAGTCTAGAGCTTTATACTTATCCCAGTCTTCTAGCTGGGGAGACCTGTACCCACTCACCATCTGAGTCAGGTTTTTACATGGCCTCTGCAAATCTATTGTCTCTCTGCTTTCACCCATATCCAAATATTTAATTCTTAGATTGTACACTCAAGAAGCACCCATCAGGGTCTTCTTTAAAAACTCCACTGGGAAAGGAGAAAGAATTCTCCTCTTTCCATACAACACAGCATATTCATTTTCCATAACATGCTCTTTCTGTGTATTGTTTGGTTTAAAAGTTTAAAAATCTTCTCTGAAAGTAGAATGAGTGAATGTTCCTGGTTTGAAAAATGCATTTTGTATTCTGTGTTTCTGGAAGGGGTTTTTATTACACTCTCTTTCTGACTGTTTGGTTTTGTTAGTAGAGAAGAATTCAAAGGAATGACATTAAGCCTATGTACCAGTAATCACATTAAACGTGGGAGAATTGAACTAGCAATTTCCCTCAGCTGTAGGCAGTTTGTGAACTGCCAGGCAGTAAATCCACTGTTGTCTGCCACAGAAAGTTGTCTGGTTTCCCTTCCTTCTGCCTTGGGATTTGCTTTGCATTCAGCAGATTGTTTGAAATTGGTGCCTGCATTCAGTATGAAGGCCTCAGTCCAAGATAAGCCAAGGGTTTCCTCCTTTGCAACCACTGACCAGGGCCAGTCCTTTCAGTATTAACCATGCTTCAGGGGACAGGCACAAAGAAATGATCAGGTGCTGAGGAGCCTCCTGTATGGCTGAACTCAGAAAAATAGGTCAGCTGTTCTTCAGCTGCCTGGAACAGAAAAGAAAAAAAAAAAAGAGGGAGTTGAGGAATAAATTTCTTGGGTTTTTTTCCTTCCTACCAACTTTTTTTCCAAACACAGAGGGGGAAAACATAGGCATTTCCTACAAACTCCACAACTCCTGACATTTGGATTATTGGTTGTTCAATCTTTCTTCCAGTGTAAATTCTCTGCTCCTTGGGCTGTTGTGGGATGTGGGTGCCTGAGCAGTTCTGGGGCAGGCAGAAATGCTCCCAAGGCAGTTCTTCTCCTGCTAATCTCTCAGAGCAAGATGGTGTCAGGGCAAGGCAGTGCTCTGCTCCTACTGCATTTCTAAGCAAAATCACAGCTCTGTAGGAAGCCCTTCTTTCTCTGCCCTGGATTTAATTTCCTGCAAACAGGATTGGTTTCTTTCTCTTTTCTTCCTTCCCTCCCCACCCTGCCCTGTACAAACTCTCCATGAAAAAGAGGGCTTGTACTTGGCATGTAGCATAGTAACATGAGCATAATAAACAAGAGTGGCTGTCCCCATAAATAATAAAAGGAATGTTTCTCCTCACATGGCAGCTCTTCAGAGGAGAAAAGGCAGGGAATAGGTAGTCCTGCTCTAATGCACACGTCGCAAGCTCTAATCCTCGCTTCTGTTGTTTTCTTTGGCAAGCCACCAGGCAGTGAAGCAGGGGGTACCTCTCTACTCTGGATTTTCTTATAACTTATTCTGTTTCTTATCTCTTGTGCCTTGTGCCTGTTGGAAATTGGAAGCCTCCCTTAAAGCACCGTTGTATTTCTTCCCTCTGTCTGTGTAGCATTTTACATTCTCACGATGACAAAGACACGCTCTGCTGGCAATGAGCTCGGACTCATAACACCAGCTCGGAGGTGAAAATAGACCATTCTCAGCTTAACGTCCTCCTGATTTATGTTACCACAGCAAAGGCGATGAGCTTTTGATACAAGTGAATAACTGTATCTTTGGAAAATGTTTCTGATGTTGTTTCAGCTGCTTATATGAAAACATAAGCTTTCTCACCATTAGGGACATGACTTACTGGCACATGAAAATTTCCCTCTTCTGGCCACTGACTTCAAACTTTGAATATATTGTAGTTGGCTCCAGTCTCCAGAGCCATGTACGAGCTAATGCAGTAGCTGAAAATGCATGCAAATTAGCCTCGTGTTTTGGCTGAGATTACAACATCAAAACAAACAACAGCAGAGAAAGGCCTGTGCTCAGAGTATCATAAATAATTTAGCTTAAGTGAATGCTGAAATTAGTCAAGGCACCGCATTGCTTGGCTCCGAGCAGTCTATTTGCAGCCAGATATGTACAGTACCCTCTGGCCAAAGCCTAGCCTTTCAAAAATGGAAAGCAGGAAAAACAATATGATCTTCTTTTAAAGCAGCATGTTGAAATGATCTGCAGGGTTAAATATACCTAGACAGTCCTTCGTGCCCCAGCTCCAGTGATCTTGGGATAAAACAGTCTGTTTATAAAGAGCCCTGAGCTGGGGAAGGAGATAATGAAATGTGCTCATGTATTATTGGCAAGTGCTCTGAATGGTACGGGCAAGCTAAGTGCATACAGTATTATCTTGCATAATTATTGGGTCACTGTACTGTAAACTAAGTGGTTACTATACTTAGCCATACTACTGCGCTCGTTGCCTGATTAAGAACTAGATCTGTCTCTCACTCAAACCAAGCCGTATTTACACTGAGCTCAAAGGATTGCACTGAGGCCTGGTGATTCTTCTTGGGGTGGCCTTCACTTCTGAATAGCTGCAATGAACGCGGTGACAAAATAGCAATGGGCATTTCTAACCATAGCAGTTCAGATGCTCCTGCTGAAGGGGTGCCTGGGGAGTCCTCAGGGACTGGGAGCCGGTTGTGGCCAGGCACCCCACAGCCTTTCCCAGGAAGTCCAACACTTGAAAATGCAGCAAGGCAGCAGTGGATAAACCCAAATAGATGGCTTGGAGGATTTCAGATAGAAAGAAAAAACTAATGTGAGCTATGGACTAGACTATTTTGCAGATACCACTTAGTTTGCATAGATCAGAAACCACAGATCATCTTATCTGGGGAGCAAGTGTATGTTTCACTTGTGTTCCTTTGAATGTGTGTATCGTGTGCCGGCAGCATTTGATGAGAGACCTAGCAGCACAGCACAGAAGATCAAGGAGCAGGCCATTTGGGCACTCACAGATTTAAAGAGCACTGACAGGCAAAAAACAAGGTCTTGTGGGGAAAAGCTGAGGCAGTATTTTATTATGGGCACTTTCAGAGCAAGACTCTTGGGCACATTTAAGAGTCTCAAAGTGACTGTACAGTTGAAGTAGTCATGGAGGGAGACCCCCAAGACAGCCCAAGGCAATTAGTTAAAAAGCATTGTGTGTGTGTGTGTGTGCACATCCTCATGCAAAACCACACAGCTATTGAGAGTTCAGCAGGCTGTTTGTAGCAACACAGGGTTGTGCTAAGATCAAGAGCAGAAGCTGTGAAAACAAGGAGTGTGAGAAGGAAAAGAAGCCAAGATTATTGACCAAGATGAGATAGAAACAAAGGCCAGGAACTGAGATACAGAAATGGGAAGTAGAAAATGCAGCATCAAGAAATGAAGTTGTGAACAGCGGGCAAATGGAGAAAGAATGGAAAATGAAAATAATTGGGGTTTTTTTCTTAATTAAAGGAAGAACAAGTAGCTTGAGCCTTGGGAAATAGTCAAGAGGAGAGAATAAATGGAACAGAAAACTTATATAAAGAAAGTAGTACAAGAAATTAATGAACAACACCAACGTAGAATTGTAGAATGGGCAAGAGGGACAGGGAACTTCTGGAGAGAGTCCAGCGCAGGGCCACCAAGATGATCAAGGGACTGGAACATCTTTCATATGAGGAAAGGCTGCAGGAACTGGGGCTGTTTAGTCTGGAGGAGAGGAGATTTTATTAACATTTACAAATATCTAAAGGGTGGGTGTCAGGAGGTTGGGGCATCCCTTTTTTCTATAGTAGCTAGCAACAGAACAAGGAGTAATGGGATGAAGCTGGAGCACAAAAAGTTCCACTTAAATATAAGAAAAACCTATTTCACTGTTGAGGTGAGGGAGCCCTGGCACAGGCTGCCCAGAGGGGTTGTGGAGTCTCCTTCCTTGGAGGTCTTCAAGACCCAGCTGGACATGTTCCTATGTGACCTGATCTAGGTGAACCTGCTTGAGCAGGGGGGTTGGACTTGATCTCTAAAGGTCCCTTCCAACCCTACCACTCTATGATTCTATGAAATAGAGGCCATTCACCTCTTTTCCTATGCAAGCTGGAATAGCACTCACCATGGGAGAAACAGCTGGCCTGTCTGTAGATGCAAACACCGGGAACTGGCCTTCGCCCTGTAACAATGGAGAGCATACGATGGCTCACCTCTTATTACTGGACTTGCACTGGTTGTGAACCTTGTGTACAGACATGATGTTGTGAAATACTGCGGTAGGGGTGCTTCTGTTTCTTAATTTTTCTCCCCCCTCCGCCTTTTTTTCTTTAAGATGAAGACTGGTGGTATAGTCCTTGGGAGACCAGAAATATATCCTTTTTATGACACAAAGATTCATCTTTGAACTAGAGTGAAGTAGTTCACTTATGGTAACTGACAGCTGGTTTTAATTCTTTAGATGTGTTTACTTGCTTCGGAAATTGTTATTCATGAAAAAGGTAGCTTGGGTTTTGAGACTGAGAGGTGTGGTTTTGTAAGAAAGACTCAAGGGAAGCCTGAGGTACACTAGTCAAAAGCATTTCCAAAGCAACTCTTTCATGAGAATTGATTTTTTCACTTTTAAAGACATAAAGTCTGCCTCATGTATTTAAGATCAGGAAAAAAAGCTTGCCTTATTGCACAAGACTAGTTCCATTTCTAAGTCGTCTTCACTCCATGTATATACACGTGCCATTAGAGCTAGGTATAGTTGTTAGGAACTTGCTACAAGTCAGAAAATCTCACAAGATGAACTTAAATATTTCTCACTAGCAATCTTCACAACTCACCTTGTAGAGGGATGAGGATGCACTGGAGACCCTTGTAAGTGTTAAGGGTTAAACGAATGTTTCAACAATCAGAAATCATTTTTAGAGGGTTTTGATCTTCAATAAGCTTCCACGTGAAACAAGCTGCCATGACTCAATAATCTCTCTTTCTAAATTCTTACAGGATTTGTTTGATTTGTTTGGTTTTGAGGGAATTAAATTATGCTTGCAATTTAAACCTACAATGTGTGCAGGCAAAGTAAAAAGAGGTTGCTTGGAGGGAAAGGGATACACCTTCAATAACCTTTGTATATTTATTTGTTCAGCATGCTAGCTCTTGTGCTATTTGCTGGGAAGGAATGCCTGCATGAAAAAGCTATGAGGTGGCTCAAAAAAAAAAATAAAATAGAGTGGTTTGAAAGCCTCTCTCTTGACTTCTGATTAAAGGGAACTGTAGAGGTTTTGGGCCATTAAAAATCTATGTTTACTGAAAAGAAAGAAAATTTTAACAAAAAAGACAACAACCCCACTCTGATTCTGGGTTTGTGACCATGAAAGTCTATGCCAGCCCCAGTTTATAGAACACAGTTTATAAATGCTACTAATTCACAATAGCTCCAAGACAAAAGACTTTAACTACATTTTGGGTCAAAACATGTACAGTATTAAAGTCTAAAAATACTATGCAACTCGATCTTAAGGGAATGAGAAGATCCCAGCTCAGTCCACGTTGTTCCAACTCTTCTCCTAGAAACTTGAATGTAAACTTTGTGTTTAAATATAAACCCACCTCTGGGGTTGGCGTAGTATTTGTTTTATTTGCCATGCTGCTGAAAAGGTCATGGGCACAAAAAGAATGTCCTTCTTCTAATCTTTTTAAGCTATTGATGGGATAGCTCAAGCAAAGCACTTAGTTTCATTATGCCCCTAGAAATGGAAAGCAAACTCTCTCTTCAGTTCCTCAGTCCTTTTTTTTTTGAACTGCTGCATTTCTGTTTTTCTCTCTTAAACACTCTTTCTGGCCTTTTGTTACAGATGCACACATCTAGTATGGGGTGTAGGTACATTTCACAGTTTAGAAGTAACTAACCTGGGCACAAAACCTTTCTTCTAACAAGCGAAAATCTTTCCTTATAAAGTCCTTTATAACAGGAAAGGAAGAACTTTGGGAATTCAAGATTGTGTGTTTACCAAGGATATCACCAACCTCATAACCTAAGTCAGAGCTTGAAGATGAAATCCAGCACACAGACACGTGAGTTTGTATCATTTTCTGCATGATGCCTCCTCATTTTTCCTGAACTTCTGTCTTCTGAATCTTCTTGGACATTTTCACACCTCACCTCGCATATACATCCCTCATCACTTGCAACCTGGAAGAGATAGAACTGTCTGCTTATAATGCTGATGTTTGGTTATGTTGTGGACAACACCTTTTCCTGAGGCACTGGATGAACCAAGTTCAATTATTTCCTCCACTCACTCCAACTCTCAGTTTTAAAAACTCATGTTTGGTCACTGAAATTAAGACTGAAAATGTAATCAACAGATGCTTTATTACATTACAAAAACATAGGGTCTGAAAAAAAAAGCCTTTGGGTTAGTTTCTCTCACAATTTGAGAAAGGTTTCTCTTGCAAAGGCAAAGGTTTTCAACCAAATGTTGGCATCAGAATATCGCTATTGTGATGGACTTCAGAGTCAGGAGAAACCACTAGGACAAAAATGTTTATTTGCATTACAAATGATGATGTTTTCTTTCACTGACACCCAGAAGCATATAAGCATTCAGCAATAAGCAGATGTGCTGTGTCTGAGATTTGACCTCCCTGAGGCATCTCAATGTTGTTGGCTCATGTTGATGCCTCTATGGTAATGGTTACACCAAAGTCCCAAAGAAAAGGCTTAAAACAACCTTCAAAGTTTCTGTGCTTGGTTCTGTTGCTGGTTGTTAATATAGCTGTGGGTCAGAACTGAAGAATCCACTTGCTATTTGGAACAGTTCAGGGTATCCACTGGGGACTGGGCTGCTGCACTGCAGCATCAGCTGTGGTTAACATTCCCCCTGAGTGCATGGCAGTAAATGACTTGTGATGCTACTACCTGCTATCTATCTGCAGAAGAGAAGTTCTCAGACTGCCAGTGCCACATACAAGAAGAAAAATCTGGAACGTTGATGAATAGGAATTTAATGAGCCATCTACAAAACATACTTTACTTTTTAGCACCTGAGGAACACGAGGTGTTTCTAGTTTTCTTTACACCGTCAAGTTCTGCTGCCACAGATCATTGACAAATGAGTTTATCACAACACTAAAAACCTGCAATAAGCTAACAAAAATGTGTGCATCAGTGAAAAATTTTTATTGACCTGCTCAGATCAGCTGTCCTTTGGTACAGCTGAGCATCTCCACTGCTTCTTCCACCTAACTCCAACTTGAGTTCACAAAGTAGGTATCTTTGGTCATTCGAGAGCCTTGTTTTCATAAGGATGTGCTGAATTCAGCACATCACTGCTGCGGTCAACTTTCCTCATGGATCTCCTGGTCTGTGGCCAGGAATGTGTCTAGCACAGAGGTCAGCTAAAACTGACCTCTACCAGGAATGAAAGACTCTGAAAAGTCTCCTTCATCAACACGATAGCCATGGAAATGTTTCTCCTGTATGTTAGAGCACTTTTGCACTGCCAATACTGCATTTAAATCATAGAATCATAGAATTTAGGTCGGAAGGGATCTTTAAAGGTCATCTAGTCCAAACCCCTCTGCAATGGGGGAGGACACCTTCAATTAGATCAGGTTACTCACAGACTCTTTCTTCATATCTAGTCAAAATCTACCCTCTTTTAGTTTTAAACCATTTCTTCTTGTCCTGTTGCAACAGGCTCTGCTAAAAAGTCTGTCCCTATCTTTCCTATAAACCCTCTTTAAATATTGAAAGCCCACGGTAAGGTCTGTCTGGAGCCTTCTCTTCTCCAGGCTGAACAATCCCAGTTCTTTCAGCCTGTCTTCATAGCAGAGGTGCTCCAGCCTTCTGATCACCTTTGTGGCCCTCTTCTGGACTCACTCCAAAAGATCTGTGTCCTTCTTTTGTTGAGGCCCCAGACCCTGAACTCAGTGTTACAGGTGCGATCTTGTGAGAGTGGAACAGAGGAGCAGAATCACTTCCCTTAACCCACTGGCCACTCTTCTTTTGATGCAGCCCAGAATACAGTTGGCCTTCTGGGCTATGAGCACATGTTGTCAGCTCATGTCCAGCTTTTCATCCACCAGTATCCCCAAGTCCTTCTCAGCAGGTCTCCTGTCAGTCCCTTCATCTCCCAGCCTGTATTGATACTAGGGATAGGCCTGACTCAGGTGCAGGACCCTGCACTTGGCCTTATTGAACCTCATGAGGTTCACACGGGCCCACTTCTCTGAATGAGCTTGTCCAGGTCCCTCTAGATAGCATCCTGTCCCTCAGACATGTCAACTGCACCCTCAGCTTGGCATCATCTGCAAAATTTGAGTGCCCTCAATCCCACTGTCTGTGTCATTGGTGAAGATATTAGAGAGTACTGGTCCCAATATGCACCCCTGAGGGACATCACTTGCCACCTATCTCCATCCTTTGGACTCTTGTACCCTGTTCTAACATGACAAGACAACTGGGAAAAGAAGGGGACCATAAAGCTTAAAGTATCTCAGGGAATGTAGGGAAAGGAATGTCCAGCTAGTTCACGAAATTTTGTTCCCAGAGTGTTGTGGAGAGAAAGTACCGCCAGTGACTGCCTTCTAGCAAGGTGATTGAAGCTCTTTCTCTCTTTATTTCTCTTCAGATACAAATTATTGTGGAAAAGATGAAGAAGTTTGCAAGTGGTAAGCTCAGCTGTGTTGAAAGTTGTGATGAAACATTCAGAAAGCTGGCTCTGCATATAGCAGCAGGAATAGGCATGCTTTAAGAGGTGGGAGGGGAATAGCAGATTGGAGACCTGTACGTGTATATAAGCATAAATGTAGTAATAAAAATTGCCAGATTTAGAAGTTTTGAGGCCTCACTGATAACCAGAGTTTTACAAAGTATCTTAAGCAGAAAACGTCTGAGATGTTTGATCCTGCCCTAGTGGAATATAGAGGCTTATTCTGTACTTGCTGGCCTTTTTTTGTATGTATTTTATGTGGATTGGGCAAAGAAAATGCTCAGATGAAGAGCAGGATTGAATCTTTAAAGCACGCTACAATGTTTTGTTAGTTCCTGCACTTTGTCACTGAAAACTCAATCATCTTTGCTGGCATTTTAGAAACTCCACAGTTGCTCTACTCTCAGTAGTGCCTGATTACTGGAGGTGTGAGAAAATGTCTCTGCACGGAAGAGAAGAGGATGGACAGAAACAAACTTTTCACAGTAACCCAGAATTATCTCTGTGGTAAGTTTAGAGAGAAACAACTTTTTGAAAGCTTCTGTTGCCTTTGGAACAAGTTGGGAAGAAGGAGGAAACAGCATTCATTTGCATTGAGAAGTACTCATTTTTTAACAGAGAGAAGGAAAGCATATGGGGGGGGGTTGCAGATCACGTGTTCTTCATAGCAACACTTTGCTTTCTACCAGTAGTTCTAGAATGTCCATTAGATAGAAAAACAAATTACAAGGCTGCCAGCTACAGAGATGAAGGAAGCTGCCAGTGGAGAGAAACAAATAGTATATCAATAACAAAATATTGAGGCTTATTGACAGCATTGTCAAAGCTTAAAATTATAGTTAATGATACAGTAGTGGCTCGCTGACGTTTTAAAACACCACAGCACGTGGATTTCTCACTTATTTGTGATTTCGTTCTTCTCTAGAGAGAGATAAACTTAAACTGATCCTGCTGCTAGGTGGTAACAGCCAGTGTAAAACAATTATTGTCTCAGGCTATAGTATAAGTTGGACTAGGCGCTCCTCCGTACACTTTGTTATCAGCCTGCTGGGAGCAAATATAGCTCTGTAGTATCAAGAGTCATTAGTTCAAGTCAGGACTTGGGTGACTGAGCAGGTGGAAGTTTTACATGTCAGATGGAGGAAGCTTAATGCAATATTGAGTAGCAGTTACATAAACTCTGCTAGGGTGTTACTGCTCCTTTACAGACAGGCAAGCTGCAGAGGTTAGGGAGTTTGAAGTTATTAGAAAAGTTAGGTAGTCCACAGAGTTAAGTCTTCTCTTTAATTTCTGTTTGACTTGGGGTTTTCAGCAAATTGTTGACAAAGAAATAACTTTGTAAGCCCCTAAGTGCTTAAATTTGGTTTAAAGTGGAATTTAGGTGCCTAAATATAGTCATGCAGTCTGCCACACACCCAGCCTGCTTCCTTACCTGCCGCTGCACCTGAAGGGAAGCTGATTTACACCACAGCTGTTTTTCTCTCCCACACCCTCAAGTAGGCACCAAAATGTGAACGAAACACAGGATTTCTCATTGGCTCAGAGTGATTTTGTTGTGAATCTCGTCTTGGAGAACCCACTTCTCTGCATCTGATCCATGGAGAGCTGGTACAAACAGCTGGTGCTGTGCACTGTACCACCTCTTAGTGAATTTCATAAACAGCCTGTGGATTTCACCTTGGGAGTCGCCTCTGCCCAAAACCTTGACACTGGGCTGTAGGCACAAGCTCTTTCTTCCTCCTTCCATTTTTGGCCCCAAGGTTTTTTTATTTGAAAGATGCAGCAACTCATGCTAACAGGTTGGATGAGGGAAGGCCTAAATGAGAATTGCCTATAATGGGGTAGGTGAGCAGAGCATGCATGCAGAAGTGACTTGGACTGGCTCTCTGATTGAGGACTCCACATCCTATTTGTTTCATTTCTAGTGAATGCTGTAGCTTACCATGCAAAATCTAGCTGGTGAGAATATTGACTGACATTCTCTGTTTTAAGTAAGTGTCAATAACCAAACGTTTGAGAAATGAGAGACCACAGAAACAAGTGAAGGGAGTGAAACTATAGGTAATATATGGTATTGCCTCTAAGTTGCTGAGGAATACACAGTTTCAGGAGAAGGGTGTTTAATGCTGAAAAATGGAAATGAGCATACCTGAGAAGCTGAAAGACCAGAATTTGCTCATTTGAAGGGTTCGACAGAGATAATACATTAAACCAGTCAGTATATTGGAAGAACTAGCACATGAAATGGAATCCAGGCGTAAAGATTTTGAATAACTAGCTGAGACCTCATCAGATAGTGAGGAAAGGACATAAATAGCAAATGCTGTGCCTACAATTAGGATGAAGCAAGACTACAACATAAGCAGTTGGATGCATTGATCACGTCTCAACCTTAGGCAAAGCTCGTAAATATTTAAGAAAATATAACTAAAGATATAGAGAAAAATTAATGATAAGCTACAACATGACATATACTTTAGAAGTAGATTATGTCATGCTGATGAAGTACACATCTTTGTCAACTGATCTTGCTGGCAAGAAAAGCATTGGATCCACTCTGCCCTGAAAGTCAAAGAAACACATCAAGGAAAAAGAGACTTAAGGTAGCAAAGAGGAAAATTTGTAGGTGAAAGGGATCAACTAAAGCAGAGACAAAAAAACCCCATTAAGCTAAAAAACAAGAGAGGATAGGATTGCTGTCACTGGAGGACAGAAAGGAGATAAATTTAAGGCAAAAATCAATGCTAGCACAAGAGTGAAGTAGTATAAACTGCCCCAACTAAATTTACATTGAAAACTTAAGGAGTTTTGAAACATCGAAGCAGAGAGGTCTGGAACAGCCACCCAGTCAGAATAATGGAAGAAGCATTTTAAGACAGAAATTTGCAAACAGATTTAAGCTTGATAAATTGCAGACAGCAGGGCTAACTGATAACAGGGACATGGGCTAGATGAAGCAGAAGATCCTTTCCAGTCCTTTGTATATAAATTAGAATACAGGAGCTGGAATACTTATAGACCAGTCTTCTTACTGACACTGCATGAGATAAGAATTTCTGATACCTAATAGCATTAAAGAATAAAGTGACTTGTTCCTTTATCACCTGTTAATCTGAGGGAAGTGGTAAAGAATAACCTTTTATGAACCATAAGATGTTGTAAAAATGTAGCTCTTTTTTCTGTTTACACTGAACAAATTTCTTTTGCACGTGTCTAACATGGAAGTGCTTTACATTGATAAAAGTGTTGATCACAACAGTAAAAGAACGCAATAAGCTACCAAAAACATCAGTGTGCATCAGTTACAAATTTTTCTTGTGTAGCCACAATAGTGTCTAATAGAAAAAGACCTGGGGAGGGACTTTAAAGAAGTAATTTTATCTGTCCCCTGTGGGCTGAACTATATCCTACAACATTCCTGACAGATGTTTATACGTTAACCTGTTGGTAGAAATCTCCAAAGATGGAACTATGTGAACTCCTCTAGCTATTGCAATGCGTTTGTTGCACTCAACTGTTTGGAAAAGTTCACTTAAGGTCTAACCACAAAACTTGCAGCAATTAAAACTCTTTTTTATTTCTTCTATTTTTAAAATAACAGCTTCATGTCTGAAGATTGTTGTTTTATCTGCCTTCAGCCTTCTCTTGTTCAAACAGCACCATTGTTTTCCAATCTTTTCCTCATAGGTTGCATTTTTTTTGACTTCTAATCCTTCTTTGCTGCTCTTCTCTGGTTTCAATAAAACTGATCCAAAGCCATACTGAACTCTGAAAGCCAGTGCCAAGCAGGGACAACATTTTTTTTCTATATCTTGCTGACTTTACTCATTTGTAAAGCCTTAATATGACACTGTTTACTCAAAAGTTCTTCCTGTTTTAAAGAAGTTGAAGGCAAGAACATGTCAGACAGACACTTTAAAAAAAAAAAAAAACAGAACTGAAACAAACTCCTGTGAATGATGCTCAAGAACTGGCTCTTAGTAGAAATATCTTTAATAAGCTGTGAATAGGGAAAAGAAACCCTGCACAATTAAAAGGCATAGGGTTTAAGTTTTCAAAGGAAACACAGAAGAACAAATAACAAGGATAGTTGTTTGTAAGTTTAATTTTAAGACTTGTAGAACTTTACCAAGGGAGAGTGCATTGGCAAAAATGAACCAGTAAACATCAGTAGAAAAATATAATTTGTCTTAAGCACATTGGAAACTAAAGGAATTCTAATATTAGTTACAATTTTATCTAAAACAAGGCAGAAATGTTTGAGTGTACCATGGAAAAGAAAAAATATTGATACAGTGGAAATGTTCTGTATTTTGAAATGATTCAATTATGCATTTGCTCTACTTCCCAGATTTTGCTGGTGTTGAGGTAAGAGGTTTCCATATTTTCAGGTTCTTTTGTGTCGGGTGCATGTTAAATGTCAATGGCTTCATGCTCCCATCAGGCCTCCTCCCAGCCTGCACGCCAAAACACTTGTTCCTCACCTGGAGGAAGGACCAGTCCTTTGCCCAGGTAATTCTGCTGCTCTTTATGTTATTGGAAAGTTTTTTGTGCATGTATATTTGCTTGTTACAGATCAAATTATTGCTGTGTTATCCTGCTAGCTTGTCTGTTAATTAAGACATTTGTAATGTCTTTGGGGTTAGGTGGATGGCACTGTATTTTTCTTCTTACCACAAAATGAAATAAATATTTCACATGTGAGCATTTTCCTAAAGAATTAAAGTGTTAGGAATGACAGATGTCAACAAACATCTTTATTAACAGTGTTTCAGACATGAATCCTGATGGCAACTTCATGCTCACTCTCATTCTCTGTTTTTCCCAGAAATACAATGACAGCATTACCTCTCCTTCCCACTTTGCTTTGCTTTACAGTACATGCAAATAACTGCTCTGCATCATGCAATGTGAATAAAAGACACATCATACTGCTTTCAGTATCTGTTGATTACATACTCTTAAGCAGAGTGTCTTTAAGGCACGTGTTGCCACCAAAGTCCAGGTACTGTGTGTTGAGTAGTGACATGAAACAATCCTGCTCACAAAAATACCTTGATTAGTAAGGGGTCTATTTCAAGATGGGCTGCAGAGCCAGCTGGAGTTGTAGCTACACACTGCAAACCACTGTCTGGTACTTCCTACAGCCTTGTGTTCCTCCCTTTACTTCTGCATAGCTTGTTATAAAAAAACTTATAGGTGTTAGAAAAAACTGTTTTACTGTAAGAGCGAGGGAGCCCTGGCACAGGCTGCCCAGGGAGGGTGTGGAGTCTCCTTCCTTGGAGATCTTCAAGACCCACCTGAACACATTCCTGTGTGACCTGATCTAGGTGAACCTGCTTCTGCAGGGTTTTGGACTAGATGATATCTAAAGGTCCCTTCCAACTCCTACCATTCTATGATTCTGTGATAAGCCAGATGGAAGAGTTTCTGCTTGTGCAGAGTGATTTGACATGGCACACATTGCTGCCAGTATGATGCTCCAAACAATTTTTCTTAATTCTACCTAGAGTTATGCCACAAACTCAGGACCTCGCTGCAGTCTGCACGAGTCCGCTTCACAAGGTCAATGACCAAAAGCCTTCAGACTTACATTTGAAATGGCCCCCTAGCTAGTACTAAACCAAGAATTAACGCTTAGAGCACCACAGGCTATGTAGTGATTACAATGCTTATTATTTGTACCAAAGCCACAGCATTGAG
This sequence comes from Urocolius indicus, assembly GCA_013401255.1. Taxonomy (NCBI): domain Eukaryota; kingdom Metazoa; phylum Chordata; class Aves; order Coliiformes; family Coliidae; genus Urocolius; species Urocolius indicus. The sequence continues at coordinate 65,111 of WBNH01000508.1, read as the reverse complement.
GCCTCTTAAAATACATAACTGATTTTTTAAAGCAAATTTGTTAAACTGATCTTTTCCTTGAGTGCAAAGATTAAATGTTTTATTAACTGAATGCGTGGACAGGTAACCTGAACAGGAACTATTTCTACTACGTACGTTACAGCAACACTGGAGCTGAGCTTAGCAAAGCATTTTAACTGTACATTTAAACACTCTGATTATCTAATCTGCATGTTTAAAGCATAACACCAGATTATCTCAAGAAGACACAAACTGATACGGATACTGCAGCTGCCCTATATTTCAATACCTATTTTCAGCCTAATTTCAGTACCTAGAAATGCTAACACCACAATACAGCTAAAAGTGCTTCCTAAAGTAAAATACACATTTTTCTTAGATGTTGTATTAAATTATTGCCATTTCAAAAGTATATACTTTTTTTTTCTCAGTTATAAGGTGATTAAAGCAATTTCTATGTATTACAAATCAATAAAAATCAAAGGCAATATGTGCCTCAAGATATCGTGAAGGAGTTCTTTGTTTTAGTGAAACAACTGCAATATGAAATACCTTACAAGAAACCTAGATGTACAATCTGCAAGCCAAATATTTTACTGCAATGTATTGTGTTTTAATGCTGTACACACTGTTATTTCATTGCATCATCTGTGACAGTGTATCTTTTAATTTCAGCAGAAAATTACACACCATACTGCAACACTTTCCCCTTCCCTTTTTCAGCATTTCTTTTTTATTCCATCCTGAAATGATACCAGGTGATGGTTTTTCATTAGTACATTGCTTCAGGGTGATTGCAGATATATAATTTTCCTGTACAACTCATCATGCCTCTAAAAGGAGCAGAAAGCAATTGTAGTTATACTGCAGAGTTACATCGCCTTGCGGTCTATGTCCTTCCTGTTTTGATGCTGCGTTATCTAAGCTGCAAATTACGAATTTACTTATGCTACAGGTATGAGAAACAAAAGCTGTAGAGTAAAATAGATGGAATCATTACGCAAAATCAATGACTTCTATGTTCTTAAACTAAAAGTTGGAAAGATTAAATCAATGATTTATCGCAGGTGGACAACCAAAAGGAAACCTGGTATTTAGTGCATGTTGATTTACATACTTTAAAAAATCATCTGCCCTGGTGAGGCTTCATCTGGAGTCCTGTGTCCAGTTTTGGGCTCCCCTGCTCAAGGTGGGCAGGGAATTTCTAGAGAGAGTCCAGCACAGGGCCACCAAGACAATCAGGGGACCAGGGCATATTTCTTATGTTGAAAGGCCGGGAGAACTGGGACTGTTCAACTTGGGGAAGAGGAGACTCGGGGCGGGGGGGACCTCGTTAACACAAGTATTCATAAGTGATAGGACTAGGGATAATAGACAAAAGCTGGAACACAAAAAATTCCACTTAAACTTAAGAAAAAACTCCATTACTGTGAGGGTGAGGGAGCCCTGGCACAGGCTGCCCAGGGAGAGTGTGGAGTCTCCTTCTCTGGAGGATTTCAAAACCCACCTGGACGTGGTCCTGAGTGACCTGATCTGGACAAATCTGCCTGAGCTGAGGGTTTGGACTAGATGATCTTTAGAGATGCCTTCCAAGCCCTACCCTTCTGTGATTCTGTGATCTCTTATCTCTTGTGCAGCATTCTATGTAACTTGTTTCTTATACAGGTACACTTTGAGTCTCAGCAGCAGCACGCTAACACCATGCCTTAATTGTGTTTCATATCTGTTTTTTCCTTTCTTTGTGATCTTCCTTTGAATCCTTGCTAGATTTCTTTTCTCTCCTACAGAACTGATAGGTAGAAGCTAGTTTAGATTTAAAAATACTGGTTTGTATCCCCAAAGTTTCTAAGAGCACTAATCATACTTGAAACAGACTTGTTACTTGAATATTTCTTGACTTGGGAATGTACAGGTGCTTTTGTAATTTAATATACGCACTTCATAGACCTTCATTATTTGGAACAAAAAGTTGTGCACAGTACTGTAGCGAGATTTCTGGATAGCAATACTGCACCTAAAAATAAAACTGAAACTCTCTAAATGAAAACCAAGGTCTGTTTACACTGCTGGGCATCAGGTATTTACAAGCGAGCTGACAAGTGATTTATTATTTTTTAAAAAGTTACCAATAGTGCTTTAAATGTTCTGTTTTTCTGAAGGTGATGATCTCACTAAAATAAATACTCAGTGACAATTATTTCAATCACTGACAGTTCAATGCATGTACAAATTTCAGATGACTAACAGGTATTGGATTTTGGTAGCTAGGAAATGGAACCGTTCTGTGGAGCTGCAATAATATGGTTTTATTCCATTTTGAAAAAATTTCACTCCCATTGCTGTTGGAAGACTATTTCAGAACTTCATTTTTGTGATCAGAAACTTGGTTTTGATTTTTACTTTAACTGCAGGCTGTTACCCAGTACCCAGTACTGATTCTGACAAAGATTAACTGAAATGGGTAGGAGTTTTGCTTGGAGAAGGGCTGATGATTAAGCTTTAAAATATGTAGTACGTTAGGAAAAAGCTCCCAGACTGCAGACCTCAACCTGGTGGGAGTTTTTATGGTTCCATTACTAGAGCTATTTAAAAGCACAGCAGCGAGTTAACTGTTGGTGAATCCTAACTGCTGTTCTGGCTATCTCATATCTTAGCCTGATATATGAGGCTGGTTGCTGTATACAGGTCAGCACATCTTGGCTTAGCTGGTCAGCTTGACTTAGTCCAAAACTTGCTGCTATTGCCAGAAAATCAAGCTTCCCTTTGTCCAATTGAGTGCTAAGGCTTCTTTGCAGCACCATCTTGACACAAAACCTGCAAATGTGTAGCACAACACAACGTCAATTTGTGCTCGAATCTCCTGCCCATCAGTAGAAGATGCCAGGCATAAAATGGTAGGGGAGATGTTACTGGTAAGGGTTGTGGGTTCTATGGTGCTTATTCACAGCTGAACAGGTACCGCAGCAGTTTACTGGAAGTACAAATTGTTTAAAACTGTTGAAAACTTTAACCTGATTAGTATCCATATACATCAATGCCATCGCTGCAGAAATCAAAATGGAACCTCAGAAGTCTTGGTAAAGGAGTGAATTTTGAAGAAAAGGCAACCTCTGATATGAAAAGTAGGGGGGAAATGGTTTGTTTGGGTTTTTTTTAACAAATCCTGCTAATTAGAGCCCCATAACTAGCCCCATAAGGATTACCAGAGAAAACATTCTCTGGAGCCATTTTTCTTCCCATCTGTGATCTCATAAGTTTTATGCAGTCAATAAATTAAATGTTTAATGTTTGTTTGTACTGTAGGGCATTGAGACCTTGAACGGGTCTTCACTGAGCAGTGGACTGTGAAAAAAATGAAAAGAGGACTGAGGATCCTAAGCTTTGAAACCCAGTGAAATCAGGGATTTGATAACAGTGGAGTTATGAAATCTGTCTTTACTAACGTCTCAAGGCAGGGGCTTCCAGTGGATTCTCCCATATGTCATAAAGAAGAGGTAAGACTCATCTTTATTCTTCCCTTTTGCAGGGGTATTACTGTCTCTCTTGGCACCCCAGACACTTATTTTCTTAAAAAAACAAAAACAAACCCAAAACACTCCAGACTTGAGGATTACAAATTATTCTGTCTGGAACTACCTAACAGGCTCAGAGGCTGTGGCTGGGAATGAGGGATGTGCACAAACTGCTGCAGGCAGTGTACTCAGCATCCTTGTCCCCTGTGGAAAATTTGCTGTAGGGAGAGAGCTACTGTAGATGGGAGAGAAAGCTATCATGAAAACATCATGATGATTATGACTTTTGAATGAAGGATTTTTCTTTTGAAAAGGCAGAAAACACAATGCACGTGCACTGCCTGGTGAGTCAGGTGCGAAGTAATAAATGACACTGTCATTGCAAGAGTCTAACACATCTTCTGTGTAAAGATATTAATGAGAGGATTGCCCATTGGTACAGCTCCACTGCTACTGGGAAGAGCCAAAGCACTAATGCAGAGTAAGCTGCTGTGACTACCGGTGTTTCGATATACAAGAGAGAGCTGTTCTGAATGAGGCCAGATAGCACTGCACTTAAAAACACTGAAGGAGCTATATCTACATTAGAATTCATACTTTGCTGCACTGTTGTTAGCAACAGAAAGTTTTTGCTGGAAAATAAAATTAACATAGACACGGTCTAGTGGAATTGTATCCATTCTGCTTTTGCAAATGATGTCAGTTCTCTTTAAAGGCTGGGTGTAAAATATCAAATATTTAGAGGGGTTCTTAGTATTAAAAATAAATACACATCAGTGCACAATGTATGCGAGAGAATTGGTTAGTTAGCTGCCATTTATTGTGTATATGTAATTATATACAATTACATACGCTCAAATGAGAAAATTCAGGTGCACGTGTGTAACAAAACGCGGTGATTAAAAAGCTTGGCCTCCTGTCTGTCTCCTTCTCCAGAGAATGCAATGGTATCTCCAGAACAGATAGGCTATTACTAAACAGTGGGAAAATTGCTTCTGAAGCTTGTGCTTGTGAAATGTATTTTTTTTTGCTTGATGTGTAGATTAATTTGCTTTTGGGGATGCAAGGATGCAAAAATTCCTTTCACCAAATTAAGAAGAATGAAGGTGCTTCTGTAGCAGGCTAATTAGACAACTATCTAAAACAAATGTTTTGTTTAACGCCTGATTTCTTCTTTAAATATATAAATACCAGCTAGTGTTTTAAAGCTTCTGTAACTGTGAATGGCTCTGCTGTCTCTCACTGCAAGCTACATTTTTATTACTTCTTCCCAAGAAATTTATTTTGCTGACATGGGCCCTAATCCAGTAAAGTGTTAAAACATATGCTTAATTTTAAGCATGTGAGTAAAGCCAACAGAACTTTCCTGTGCCTAAATTTAAGCACAAATTTGCTTTTGGCTTAGCTGGGGTTATAGTTTCTGGGTTAAGCTCTTGAGGATTGCGTATGTTTCATAGAATAGGCACCGTCCTGACGGAGGAGCAGACTTTCACAGAGTATTAAGGTATTTTGTTATCTATCAGAAGATTCTGAGAAGAAAAGAGTGCCAACAAGTAAGCACTAGCATTTTTGGACATTAATGCAATTCTGTAAATACTTACGTTATGCAGCTACTAACAAACTTCCCACAATTTCCTCTTCTACCTCCACGTGGTATTGTAGTAGCTGAAAACAGCTGAGATACTAGCTGATGGTTTTCAATGAATGACTGCTTTATTTTCTGTACTGGTTTTCCTAATCACATTGAGCATTTTGGCTTGGGGACAAGATGATCTTCATTCTAGTGAGCTGACGAGTTCAGTATTCCTTAAAGTTTTGCTCTATGACACTGAAACATTTTTAGCTGTGAGAACACACAAGTGATCTTTTCCCCTAGGAAAGGTAAAACCTTGAGAGATGATGATGGAAATGTAGCTCAGCTTGGAACTTGAAAGTCACACAGGTGATATCAACACAGTAGCCGGAGGATAGCTGGTTAAGTAGTGAAATGTATTCCTGCCATTTTCTTTCCTGCTAGCAATCTCAAACAGACGTAGGACAGAGGGAACCCGGAATCTGACCTGCCTTCTTAAAAGCGCTTGCATGAGATCTAGGAGGAAACAAACTGGAACAGGGCATATATAAGCTTACATGACTGATTCTGTTTTGTTACACCAGTGAGTTTTCTACAGAAATGGAGAATCTGGTACTGCTTTTCATCAAAATTTACTGTTTCTAATACACATCAGCATCAGAAAGCTCTAAGTTCCTTTTTTTTTTTCACATGGAACAGCTTAAAGGCTTTGTGTGTTTTGTTTGTACCATGCAAGCTGTCTAGCACCACAGCAGAAGAGAAGAAAGAATGCAGAGAATCTGTACTAAGCTTTAATTTTACTTAATAGCAGGCATAGGATTTGTTCAGAGAGTTTTATTATTGGGTGAGGAGTTAAGGTAGTTACAGCAGTGGGGCAGAAGGCCAGAAGACGATGGAGAAATCTAATACTGTGAATCATTTGTGTTTAAAGAGTACTTTGGGTTATTTTTTTTTAAATATACTAGCCCCCTACCAATAACCTCCTCCACATTTGAGAGAATTTAAACACAATATAATTATTGCACCGAGTGTGTTATATATAATAACATTAAATTTATTGCAGTTTGCACTTTCACACTTACAAAATGTGTAAAGGAAAGGGATTTGGCTAAAGTCTATGAGACAGAAGAGGTTAAAATCAGTATATGGAAAACAAAAGAGTTGTAAGACGTTCTGCAAGGGTTTTTACTAGCAAAACATTCAGAGAATCATAGAATGGTAGGGTTGGAAGGGAGATCATCTAGTCCAACCCCCCTGCAGAAGCAGGTTCACCTAGATCAGGTCGCATAGGAACATGTCCAGGTGGGTCTTGAAGACCTCCAAGGAAGGAGACTCCACAACCCCTCTGGGCAGCCTGTGCCAGGGCTCCCTCACCTCAACAGTAAAATAGCTTTTTCTTATATTTAAGTGGAACTTTTTGTGTTCCAGCTTTATCCCATTACCCCTCGTCCTGTTGCTAGCTACCATAGAAAAAAGGGATGCCCCAACCTCCTGACACCCACCATTTAGATATTTGTAAATGTTAATAAGATCTTCCTTCGGTCTCCTCTTCTCTAGACTAAACAGCCCCAGTTTCTGCAGCCTTTCCTCCTATGAAAGATGTTCATGCCTGATTTGAATCTGAAACAGGAAAGTTATTTGTTTGGACTCCAAGGTAGGTTTTCTGTCTCAAATCAATAACTTGTACCTGTCCAGAAAAACACTCAAGCCGATTCTTTGCCTCAGGTTTCAGCGCTGTGTGAAGTTTAAGCAAGTGGTTGAAAGTTATCCTGAATAAAGACGGACTTTAGCAAAAGACTACACCTTTTGCTGAACTGAGACCCTAAAGATCTTCAGTGACTATATACCAGTACTATAGAAATCTTTAGAAAACCAGACATTTATTTTTATCTTCTACTGAATTTCCCCTAAAGCATAGGAAACAGTGGATTTGGGAAGAAATATAACCAGTATTTCTTCTGGGGTGTCTTGGAGCCTCAAACAGCCTTCTGTATTTTATGTCACTGAGTTTAAAAGAAAAAAAAAAAGATTTCATAAAAGGGGCATAATATAGCATTAAATAATACTAAACTTGTCTCCCTAGTAGGTATAGACTCAACTGGATGTCACATGAGCATGTGTGAGCTTTTATTCATACATTCTTATCTCTCTTCTCCAGAGCACTGAAAGACCTGTAAGTTGTTGATGCTATCAACACTTTTTCTGACTTAAACAAAAGATTGATTTAATGTGGTGGGCTTCCCCAGTTTTAAACCAATTTGGCTAGGCTATTTTCCTTCAATGGAAACATTCCTGTAAGACACTCATGGTCAATATAAATGAATGAGTTTTTGAAGATATTGGAGGACAACAAGAAAAAAGTCTTAGCAAGTCTCCAAACCCATATTATTTCAGTATGCCAGATTAATACATACAGTAACACAGCTCACTGCTTTTAAAATTGAAATACCAGGGTAGGCTGTCTCTCTCAACGGATCTCCCCTTTGCAAAGGCCTTATCCAAATCTCGTGAGGCTGCTAGAACTCATGAACCACTAAGGCACCTCTTAATCTTTCCTTATCTCAAATGTCATGTTTGCTCTCTGCTCCTAAATAGATGAGCTGTTAGGAAGTAAAAAATCTGGTGCTATCTTGAAGAAAGGAAGGGAGCAACCTGGAAAACCAGGGGAGTCTCAACAGTGATAGCAGAGCTGTTTGTGTACTGTGGACAGAGAAGAAAAACATCAAGGCACAACAGCTTTTTGTAACTGCACACGTGTAATCTGAGCAACTGGAGTTTGCTAAACTCTGAATACTTTGACTGGAAAGCCATTTCTTTACCAAAGCATTTTCTTCTACTTGAATGAATACACTTGTTTGTTATTTTAGGATTGTTCATAAATTCAGAGGTCCCAGAGCCGGTGTTTCTGATTAAAGGAGAGTGTTTTGGGTTCAGTTTGTTTTTTAAACCAGATTTAGAATTACGGTGACATTTAAAACAGAAGGAAAAAAAAGTAAACTATGATATTAACACTACAGTTTCCAACACACTCTTCCAAATAAACTTCAATAGCTGGACTACTCCAACACTGGAAACAGAAAGGGCTTTTTTAAAGCTGTGACACAGTATCATAGTGGAGTGGGAAGACAAATGCTGAGAATCTTCACTTGAGCAAAGCTGTGCTTTGTATTGATCACAGCTTTAGCTTTATGCTGAGGCTCTGCCATTGAATTTCCTTCCAAATCCAGCATCTTAAACTTCACAAGGCTGGGCAAATGTTTGCACACAGCTGATAACTTGGTAGATAGAACAGGAAAAGTACAATGCAAGAATCTTGTCAGATGAGGTGAATTTCTGTATTTCCTTGTCACATTGTTGATCTAAATTCTAACATTTTTTTTTTTTACAGGAGAAGATGTGGATATAACCTTAGAATGGGAGATTCCAAGGAGTGTCCTGTGGCCAGTGAATGCTACCTCTGTTTTTGTCAACATGAAGACTGACAGACTTTCTATTTAAAAGAATGAAAAAGATATTGCCAGGTGAACGTTCAAGAGAAAATTTGGGGTTTTAAAGGGGCCAAAGCCACCTTTTTTTCCACCATGGAAAAATGATTTGAAACTGAAATTCAGAAAGAAATATTCCAGTTGTTGTGGATTGCTTTTAACTGGATCTCTTCTCTTACCTTTTCTAAAAAGCATTCTCAGGAAATTTCAACATCAGAAGTGTCGGGATAAAGCTGACAAAATTGACTGTACTTTGCAGAAACAGTTTTCCCTTATGACATGTTTAGAATAATTCCCCAATCCTATTTATAATTTCATTTTCTAGCAGTGAGGAATATAAACAGTCTGATGAATATTTTAAAAACATTAACTCATACCTTGTATGGGATAAAAAAATAAAAGGGTAATATCTAAAATCTACAGAGAAAGCAGCAAGGCTCTGAACTGACAGGCTGCTGGGCAGGCAGCTCCCTGCGTCTCACTGGTGACTGAAGCCTTGAGTTGCACCACAATATGAGTTACACCCTAATTTTTAATATTACATAGGTACTTCTAGTTCCTCTTACAGATACATCAGAAATGAGTTCTTTTTTGAATCTCAGTACACTGAATTCTTTTCTTAAATACATTGTTCTTTGATTTTTTTAGAGGTATAAAAATATATACAAACTTGGCCACTATAGAGGAGAGAGGAGCAACTTGAGCGACTTGGGCTCAGACATAGATGCAGTGTGGAGAGTCTGGGAGAGGGGAGACAGGACCGTGCAGCTCACTCACATGATCCCAGTGCTTAAGCATTGCAGTAAATACTGCTGATGGAGCAGTGAGAGATGGTCTTTCACTTTCCTGTGGCAAATCCCTGTTTTAGCAACTGCAGGCAAAAGGGTCAAATATTTAACTTGGTATTAAACTTAGCAAAATAAACTCAGTTTCTAGCACACAAAACGTATTCATGTAAGTATACTATCCTATCTTTCTGAAAGGTCAGGAATGGCTTAGGAAAGTTTGAAACAGTTGTGCTGGAAGAGGTGAACAGCAGTAGGTGTCCTTGTGCAGATGACTGGGTAGATCATGTATTGCCTATGGCGTGGCTCACAAAGGAGAGAGGTTTGATCAGTGCAGCTGAACGATCACAGCAGCGTAAACCTGGTCCAGCTCTCTGTGATATGACGTTTCCATTGTATTTTCTTTCTAGATACTTCATTTGTAAGGGACTATTTTAATTTCTGGCTGGGTTTGGGGAAATACTATTTTGTTTTCAATTAACAAATTTCCACAGATTCTCAGCCCTGTGTAGTCTTGACTCAAGACAGGCTGAGTAATAAGCTTTGGATACATGCATTTCATGTGCCATGATGCTAATGTACAAAAGAACTGCAGACTTCTCTGTTGTCACTTATAAAAATGACCAATTCTCACTGGAAAGTATACACACACTTTTATTTCCTCATTTTGCGAGGAGAAAAAGGCTGGTTTTTGTTCTTTTTTCTTTCCTCACAGCACAACAAATCACCATTAGTCTCACTGGTGTCATACATTCTCTCTCCTTGCTTGCTCCAAGCAAAGCTAGTCCCCACAGTTTCTCACCCTGGGATTCTCTCTGTTTGACAATTTTAACTAAATGCAGTTGAGGTCCCATTCTAGGTTGCAGAGTTTCAGACGGTTTCCTTCCACGACAGGTGACAAAGATTACTTTGAAACGATTTCTGACTGTATTTTGCCAAACTGGATTACTCTGTAATGGATGGATGGACTGTCCGTTGTTAGCGCAAGCAGCACCTGCTCACTGCAGGGAAGAAGGATCTGAGAGAGGCAGGAAGAAATGAAATACAGGAAGAATGAGAAAGAGCAAATGGTATAAGGTATCAGACCCTCAACACCAAACTGATTTGCTGGATGATTTTACAAACACTTATAAAAGCTGTCGTTTCATTTAAGCTGAAACTTTCTGTATTATGGAAGTACAAAGACCCATGTGAATGTCCAACTAAAATCAAGGATGCCCGTCGTTCTGTTGTAGGAGGATTTTGATCCCATGGATTCTCTTGTCTCCGAGGCTGGCAAGGCTTCCCTCCCACGGATCATGGCCTTGCCGGCACCGCAGAGTGGGTCAGAGATCCCAGCTGCAGGTCTGGGCGGCTGTTGAGCTGAGCCGGGAAGAGCTCAGAGGACTGAAGTGTGGGACCCTGCTCGCCTCTCAGCGTTTTGGAAAGACCCTTAGGCCAAGCGACACCTCAGCGGGGTGATGGAAATCACGTACTCTGCATAAAGCACGAGGAAACACCGAGGGCATTTCTAACGCAAACCGCCCGGCAATCCCCTCTCGGAACAACTGCTGCGGGTACAGCGCTGGGGTGTTTTTTCAATGAATCCCGCTTTTTCGAGTTTGTTTTCCCCCTTGCCGCCGCTGCTGCTGCTGCTCTGTGGCGGCTTGGCTTGCTCTCCCCTCCCTCCTTCCCTCAGCTCTCTTAAACCCCGTTTCGTTTCCCGCCGGCCTCCCTTTTGCCCAGGCGGGCGGCCCAACCTCCCCACCCCCAGCCACCGCCTCCCGTCCCCTGGCGCCGGGCCCGGCGGAGCGCTGGCCGCAGCTCAGCGGGGAGGGGAGGGGAGGGCGGGGCGGCGGCAG
>WBNH01000508.1:0-53823 GCA_013401255.1 Urocolius indicus | reverse complement strand
AGCTGAGGACGGCAGCGGCGCCGCAGTCACCCACCCACCCACCAACCCACACCCTCACCCACCCCCGGCCTCCCCACCTCTCTCGCCCGCGGCGGCAGCACGGACCCCCCCTCCCCTTCCTCCTCCTCCTCCTCCTCCTCCTCCTCCTCCCCCCCTCGGCGCGGAGCGGAACGGCGGCGGCGGGAGGCTGCGGAGCGAGTCGGGTCGGCAGGGTCCCCCCTGCCGGGCGGAGGCGGCGGCGGTAGTGGCGGCGGCGGCGGCGGCTGCTGCTGCGGTGGGGGAGGCGGAGGCGACGGAGGAGGAGGAGGAGGAGAAGCAGCAGCAGGGTAAGGCTGACCCCGCCGAGGCGGGCCTGGCGGCTGCACCCCGGCTCAGCCCCGCGAGCAGAGACGGGGGCTGCGAGAACGGGCGCGGGAAGCTGGCCCGGCCCGCAGGCCCGAGGCGAGCGGGGGGCCCCAGGGCTTCCCACAGACTCCCTTGGCCTCGGGCTCTTCCAGGGCGAGGGCAGGGGAGGCCCGTGCTCGGGGAGGGAGCAGTCCCCGGCACCCCGCTCATCGCGGCGTGGTGGGACGGGACGGGCCGGGCCGGGCCGGGAGGCCACGGCGCAGCGGGGCGTCCAGCCGAGGGATGGAAACTTACTTCGCTTCGTGAACCGCCGGGGCTTCCCCCGCGCCGGGAGGGAGGGAGGCGCCGGGCCCGCGTGTCGGGGGGCGCGGGGCCGTGTGCGTGGCAGCGGCCCCGGCCTGCGGCTGGCGGGGGGCTGCGGGCGGCGTGGCCCGGCGCCCGGCAGGTGACAGGTGTGAGGGCGCCGGGCGAGCCTCCGCCATTTGAGGATGAGTAACGAGAGTGTCGTGTCGGAGGTGCGGGTTTGGGGGCTTCTTTTCGTGCCCGGTGGTCGGTGCGGGGGCCGGCTGGGTGCGATTCCATACGTAGTGTATTTGGGACGTTCGTTTCTGTTGTTGAGGGAAGTTCTTGAAATGGTTCTGGTAAGAGGGATTTCGAAGAGAGGAGGTACGTACCGTTTCTCTCTTCTTTTTTTCCTGCTTTGTCTCCCTGAGAGAGTTGGGAACGCTGTGCAGAGATGTGTAGTGCTTTGTCCCATTCATTGAAAGACTTGTATTAAAAGCCTGAATGCTCGGTCCTGTTAGGTGTTGCAGGGCCTTCAGGGCAGGGGACCTTGTGTTCTTTGTACTCTACCTGGTAGCTCAGCAGAGCCTGATTCATGCCCAGTACCTGTAGGTGTTTCTGTGTTAATGATAAGTAGTATGTGCTTTAAAAAAGGAATTTCGAATGAATACTTCTTAGCGAGGAGTGGGTTTCAGATGTGGCTTTGTAGTCATCGTAAGTTTAGAGCATTTGATACAGACTTGAGTAAAGCTCTTTCTAAAGTTCAGTGGCAGAACACTGAAGATAGCGTTGCATATAATTTCCAGTACTACGATTTACATGGATGTTTATGAAGACACACGTTAAATGTGGAATTATTCTCTTTGACTGTTCAAGTCACTTTGTATCATAACTAGCCACCAGAAGGGTACTGCACAGGCACTAAAGAAGGCTAATGACTTTATAGCAGTAGTACGGTATTCATAACTGGCCCTGATTTGTTGAAATCAGGGATAATATTCAGGTTAGCTGATGACTTAACACATAACCAGACATTTGCATTTCATATACATATTTCAGTTATTTGGTTTGGTCAAACCTCAGAATTCTGCTACCTGCTTTTGGCAAGAGGGAAGTTCCACTGACAAATTAGGAGACGCATGTCATCAGCTTCAGTAACTTCTGCCCTTCACTTCAAATGAAAGTTTCACCCATTTGTGGATGTTGTCCATACGTTGCACTTAGGGATGCTCATCTCTACGTAGTACCTGTACTTACTCTGAAGCAGAATGGACGCCGAGCTTTGATTTGTTTTAAAAACTGAGGAGATGGGTTGGGTTTTTTTTTCCGCATACTGCTTCACAGGGGACCCTGCAAAGAGGGAGGAAGGCTGTTAGAGGAGATACCTATCATCCCATTTTTGTTTCTGAGAGATGTTTGATAAATCGTCATCCCTATTGTTACATGTGGGGTCAGTGCCATCATCTTGCTAAGCTGTGCTACCCTTGCTTACATCATCTTTTAAAGACTTTGTGAAATGTAAACCATTTTTCCTCTCAACATCAAATGAAGTCAACGAGTTCTTCTCTCTTCCTTTAAATTTGCTAATATAAAAACAGAATCTTATGACAGTGTCCTGATAGAAACTTCTCTTTTCCACTAGTGGCAGAATGGAATAAGATAGTATTTTTTCTCACCATGGCGTTGCCTTTGAAGGCAGAGGTCCTATTCTATTTTGTAATAGTCTTTGGCTTTATAGATAACTGGTGTGCTTTTCAAGCCTCATAGAATTAAACTTGTCATCTGTTGAAGAGATTATTCTCAGCAAACCTTTTTTTTTTTTTTTTCTTGGTAGAGAGCTTTTGGCAAACTATTTCTTTTTGAGAGTGTCCTGTGAAACATAAAACTAGATAATTCTTCATCTTTTTGCAAGTACAGCCTCCTTATCATCTCCATGGTTGGAAACACTGGAAGAAATAACACTGGTCAGATGTGACCTCGAGTTAATGAAATGAGTGTAAAATTAAGGCTGAGAGATCAAGCTGATCTTTCTGAGCTGCTGCAAGCGGAATGCTGAATGATATTGCTGTTGGTGCTTTTACAGGAAATAGAACAAAAATTCCAGTGATTCAGAACTAGATTTTTTTTAAAGCTATACTCAAAGCTCAAGTATTTAAATGATTGAAATGAAAGTTATCTTTTCTCTCATTAATTTATTCCATGATACACTTTCTAATGGGAGAAGTGCCGATGGATGTTCTAAAACATCTTGAATCCTGCTTTGCAAACTGATCTGGATTGGTTTCCACATATTTAAATGTAACTGTGAGTGAGAAAGCTGTCAGATTTGCAGTGGATAATATGTTTTATAAACTCTTAATTGCAGTCAGATTTCGGTGTAATAGTTGTTTGTTTCACCCATAATATTAATGTTTCCCTAACAGAAGTTGTTGTAGATTTTTGTCCTAATTATAGTACAATTAGGAACTTGCTTGTATTGAATTGATCAGCAAGCTAAACTCCTATGCAAGAAAGTGTTCCAAACATTGTACAGGTGTTTACTGAGTTCTTCTTAACTTTGTGTTATGCTGCCTTTGGATTTTGGTGCTCCTTAGTAGTTGGATTCTAGTGAACCAAATGAAATAGCTTGTTATAAAGAAAGCTGAAAGATCTGTGTTGTTTGTATACGATATCCTGGCATTCTTGGAACGTGTCTGTTGTTGAATGAACGTCAATGCTCAGGATGCTCTTGATGCCATAGGTGCAGTGAAGGTGTAGTCAAATTCTTAGAATATGTTAAACTTTTTTTTTTGGTGGCAGAAAGTTAACCATAGCTTATGGTAACGTGCTGTGTAAATTTTAAGTTGATGTCTGGCAACAGATTCATGAAGAAGTCATGTAACGTACGCATTATATTCTCATAATAATGCTATATGTAATCAGCATTTATAGCAATATGGAAAATGTATAGTTCTTTCCTATTGTGAGCACAGATGAAGATCAGATGTCACTGTCTTTAATAATGAACGGTCAGCTTCTGGTTGTACTATGAGCTGAATTTAAGATTTCCATTATTTAAAAATTGGTGTGTCAGAATGGATGCAAAACTTGTACTCCCTTTAGTGTTGAGAGGAGCAGTCTTAGGAGCATGCGATGGTACAGAAACCCTCCTCCATTTCTGTAGGTTGTGTATGAGTTTTTACAAAATGAAGAAAAACCCAGCCAGCGCTGTGCACTTATTGGTCATGTTGTTAGGCTTGCTAGAGTTTATCAAAACCAGGACAAAGTTACTATATATGCTTGCTGCTTTTATTTTCTTAAGGTAAACACTCGAGTACTAAGTAAAGCTTGCTGAAGAATTAATCAGATCTGGTGCCATGTGCATGCTGGCTGTCTGGGCTCCTGGGGCTGCCAGTGGAGAAGACGGAGTTCCACCTGCTTTTCTGTCATTGAAGGCATGAATTTGCATTTCTCTTGTTTGACCGAGTTGCCAGTTTTCACAAAATTTGTAGAAACCTTTTTTTGTTGGTGAGACTTTTACACCTCCATTAAAATGTCCTTGAAAGGACAACTAGAACATGTATATATAGTTTCTTTAAGAAACTAGTTAATTAAACATGCTAGAAGAGAAACTTTTGCATTTCGGAGTTCATAATCAACTGTTCTCACATGGATAAGATGTTGAGATGCACTTATTTTCTGTCTGTGTGTGTTTTTTTAAAGAGATCCAGTTGCTGTTGGTTTGTATATATTTGTGTAGTGTATAAGCCATCTTTAATTCACCTTTCTGTCTGCAGATCTGGAGCAATTATATTCTTTAGTCCCATATCTCAATACATTTGAAATTAGCTCATCAGCTAATTTCAGTAAAGAAGTTAGCCAGGATGCAAGGTCTTAAAAGATTTTACATTTTGATAATGCTTAAAAAGTTTTGTTAAAATTGATGGCTTTATTGAATAAGATCATCTCTTTAGGACAACGTTTTGCAGGAATTTAACAGTTACCTGTGTTTAGCCTGCCAGATAGCCAGCAAGCGGCTGCATGTGGGTAAGAACTAGATAAAAAGTGCAGTGCTCTTCATTCAGTAGTTAGAGGATGCGAGAGGTTAAGTATATTGTGGCTAGTGCTTGGAAGAGAGGAGTAAGATAAGGTGGAATGAATGTGACTGCTTGGAACAAGGAGGCATGGCTGAGACAGGATGCAAATCAATGGGAAATGGGACATTGTTAGTTCTGCTATTTATGGGACAGTGCCTTTAAGAGGAAGGTTAGCAGCAGCTGGCAGTTCTGGTTTACTAAACAAAAATCACATTACAGTAGGTTCTTAAGATGAAGAGTGAAGAAAAAAAAGAGGGGGGGGGGTGAGAGTTGCATTATGTAAGGTGGCTGACTAGACTGCTGGACTGCTAATATTGAGTATCAACAGTGGCATGCACTTGACTACAGTGATAGAAAGTCTTAGGCTGAGATGCTGTTAGATGTTTTTTGATGGTGTTGCTTCCATGCACAAAGAAACTCTTCTGCTGTGCCTTGTGTGAATTTGGGTCTGATTCGACATGATTGCTGTAACGCACAGACTGACACAGTGAGTGCATGTAGCAGCATGGCGCAAGAATGTGCACAAGTAAGGGAGGGGTTACTTAAGCTGCTTAAGAAATAAGTTTTATTCTCAAAATGTAGGGGGAAAAGCATTTTGTTACGTCATATATAGTTACAGTTTTTTTGGATGTGACTTAGATGTTTGTCTGTGCTAATAGCATAATTTGCACCTCTTTGGGCTGTTACACGCAATGACATATTCAGTGTATTCCTAGCTCTAATAAGATTTATCTGTGATGATGAGCCATGGTAGTATCAAATTGTTTTAATGAGCCTGAGGTGATCATTTTACTGCAGATTTGACAGACTAAAGACTTTATGGAGTACACTGAATCCAGAAATAAATATTTATCTGGTATACCTCTGTTTTGTAGTAGAAATGGATAAGAAATCATTGGCAGACTTGAGAAATACTATTAACAGCAAACTTCTAGTTTTCTATGCTGTTCTTTATTGTTCAAGGAGATGCTTTGTTGTTATCGGGTATTACCAGGTATTTTCATGGATGACTTGAGAAAAATCAAGCATATATATGTTAAAGTAGTAATTATTATGAGAGCCTGTTGAAGCTGGGGCTTTAGAATACATTTTTCAAAGGAAATGGTGTTCATTGCAGTTCTTGTTACTTGTTGATCTGTCTGTTTATCAATATGTTCTCAGAATGTCTTACCTTTTCAGAGGAGTAAACTAATTGGAAAAAATCCCAATAAGTTTCAGAATCTAACTACCCCACAAGACGTTAGTACTTCTTACTGATCCAGTGCCTCAGAAGCCATGATTAAGAGGCACATCCAGATAAATCACCTGTTTTTCTGAAGTTATTGAGGGCAGGGGAGATTGGTTTCTGCTTCAGGTTGAAGGTTAGAAATGCATAAAAATATTTTCCTCTAAGTCCTAAGCCTGATTTCCCCAGGTGGAAAAAACTTTGAACTGTTTAACCTATGTAGGGAGAAAAAAAGCCACACACACTTAAAAAAAAATCTTGTATAGTGTGGCATGTAATTGTATCCTTTGTCAATTCATGTTGTGTTTAAAAGTCTCCACCTCCTGTGACCCTGCAGTGCTATAGATCTTTTTACAGTACTCTTCTGTCTTTATACAGCACTCAAGTTCTTTTTTTTTCTGTTTATTTTTTTCTTGAATCTTTAAAAACATTCTGCATGGGACAAATATCTCCTCCAGCACCTTTCCTGGCATTCTGTCATATTTGTAGGTGAGCTAGAAAAGAGGAGTTCTGTTCGTTCATATCCTTTCTTCTCTCGCCCTTTCACTTGCCTAGGCACTGTATGATCTGTACAACTGAAATGTTAGTGTCCTCTTGTTTATACTTGTCTTTGGCATTCTTTTTTGTTCTAATCTTTCTTCATGGAAACTCTTCTTTCTTAAGAGACCAGCACTTGTTATTTCTTTTTCATTCTGTTTCTTATTCAGAGTATGAATTGCTAAGTTTGTCCCTCCTCCGTTTAGGCTTTCTTGAGAGAGTGAGAGAAAAGGAAAACTTTGTGAGTTCAGGACTTGGGTTTCTTTCAATTCATTCAACTGGTTCAAACTGCTGTTTTCCATTTCGACAACCATTTGCTTTTGAAAGGGAATGGTAGGTTATCTTTCTTAGAGAGCCTTCTTCAATCCAAAAGGTTTAAGCCTAGGATCAAGGATTCTCCAGGGGCTCAGTAAAAGTATGCTTAAAAAGGCATTTTAAGTTGATAAGGACAAAGTATTATGTTTCACATTGGCTTATGAAACTGCTTCGGTTAAAAAATCAGTGTGGTTTTGTCTTTGGTAAGTGGGAATAAGGTTTTTTATGTGTGTCTCAAACTGTGTATTATAAACTGTTGTGCTGGAATAATTGCCAATACCAGATTATTATATTTTATTAATGTTTTAGTATTGGCTAGAGAGCTTGACTTGGATTGGGCCCTTTTGTGTAAAGCACTGTGTAAATATTTATTTAATAAATCAGTCTCAGAAGAGTTTGCAGTCCCATGAATAATAAAGTTTGTTTACCAAGATGGGTATATTGGATTAGCAATGACAACTCAGTATTTGTGTTATCTTTCTCGTTATGCCTGTTAGTTCTTCAGTCATTTTAAACTCTGCCAATTCTAAAAAGAATAATTAAAACTGCCTTTAATAGCTGTAATTCATTTAGCTGTTTCGACACATAACTCTTCAGATTTATCTGAATGATTTGAACAAGTATTATAAAATTACTTGAGTTAGACTCTCATCAGCTTGTATTCATTGACAGCTGCTTAGGGTAGAGGTAGGTGTTTCAAAGCTAGGAATTCTGTTGGAAGGTTGGAACAGTGGGTCATGTCTGTGGTGATTATGTTGAGGACTTCAGTCAGAATGAGAACATTTTTTGAATTTTGTTTTGTGTTTGCTTTTTTTGTGAAATGAGTTGAACACAAGGAGAAATTTAACCACTAGTGAAGTTTTAAGCAATATCATTTGCTCATGTGTATGAGTTAGGACTTATCTCTTTCACACAGACATTCAAGTTTGCTGAAGAATTAGTTCCTGCTCTTCTGCAAGAAACACAGTTTGGTCTCCATTTCTCGGGTCTGGAGTACGACACTTTTTGGATTCTCCTTCTACAGTATCTGGTGAAGGAGAATGAAATAAACTGTAAGCAGCAGGAGAGAATTGTCATTAGGATTGTGGAAATTTCTGTTCTCTCCAGCCTCTTGTTTCTAGCAGGCCATATGTTGAGCAGTAACGTTCAGAGAAAATACCCATTACTTCTGTTTTTTACCCTGCATGAGGCTGAAAACCCCTGTGGTTTCAGGACTGAAAGGAAAATAACAGTTCTCCTGGTAGTGCTCTCATACACGTACTGTGGAGGAAAACAAATTTGATATGCTAATCTGTTATCTTCATTATTCTGGTGGTGTAGGTCTTGTCAAAGCTGTGAATAGTATCAAAGTGGCTGCATCATTTTGGATGCATGGAGGAGTGTAGTCCTTCCATAACATACACGTGTATGCAGGCAGAGGTTGCTGGTGTAGCTCCACTTACATGTACAAAATGATGTTATTTTTGTGGAAGACCTTCGACCTTGACTTGGTTGAGTAGTTTTGATTTATTGATACAAAATATGCCTTTGTTGCCATGAAAGGAATGCTATAACCCATTTATCTGTATTTCTATATAAATTAAATACTCTTGGAGTAATGAAAAAAAAAAGGCTTTGAGACAGCAGGTTTAAAGCAAAAGAAAAAGGAAGAGTGCCAGCGTTTGTGAGCACCAGGGGCCAGTGACAGTTTGCTGTGAATGAACAGGGAAGATTACTTTCACTGACACAAGCAGCTAGTTTTTTGTACTTGTCAGTCTGTTTGATGGATCAGTCTATGTACTGGAGATCAGAAAACTAACCAAAAAAACCTCGAGTGTTGTTTAACTGGTTTAGGTGGTGGTCTGGAGTTAAGACTAAGATCAGTTCAGTAGTTTCCAATAACTTCACAGTAAGGGGGATGTTTTGCAGCGTAGGGATTTGCCATCCTTTTCTTAGTTCACTGATGAGGTTTGTAGCCTGATCCCACAATTAAGTTTCCCTGCAAAACTCAGGCATGACAAAGAAGGAGAAAAAGATATAAGAATTTATTAGTCTGGTATTGCTGATGAAGAAAGCCTTTAATGAAACTGTAGACCTAAGAGCAGTGCTACGATAGACAAGCAGGAAGACCAGTTCAAGAATTCATTTCTGCCCAGTGTGGCACTGCAGCTGTTTACAGAGTCACCAACAGAATCATCGAAGTGATATAAATTAAAAGCCAGCCCTTCAATAAGTAGGACGGGTACTACATGAACTATCTTAACCACAGAAGCCACATGTGTGGACTCTGCCACTGTGTGAAATCTTCACGAGTAGCCTATCTGGGTGAAAGGTGGTAACGGTAATCTTTCTCCTGTTATCTGGAGATAATCAAGAACTCTTAAATGCTTTCAGCTGGCATGTTTTAGTTCATGAGCTTTAAGTGATGACACCTATAGGAATTTTGACATTCTTCTCTTTGTTGGTAAGAAGGGCTAAGTTTTTCTAGAGGTATTTATTCTTTAAATGTTGTAGCCCAGCTTTGCATAGGAGTAGGAAATTCAGGTCCCCTTGGGACTGGTTTAAGTGTGGCCACTAGATAAGCGTAACTGCAATAAGGTGTGTAAGCTATGGGAAGAGCAAGAAGAATCCACTCAGAAAAGAGATGCAGCACTTATTTGAGGAAAGATGTGATTAAAATGGCATAGCAAAACATGTTTCAGCTGTGTACTGCAGAAGTTAGAGCCTTTTGTAACCTTTGTGAGAGAAAACAGATGAATCTATTAAATTGTAGTCTGCTATTCAGACATCCTAATGAATATAAAGCTTCATTTGAAGATGAGTAAATTAAAATTAGCGTGTAGGTGTTATCTGTCTTTAAATTACATATTTTGGATGGACTTTAGTACATGACAGTAGTTGCCAGTCTGGCCTGCATGTTCAGATTCTGAACTGGCAGATACTAACAACCTTTTCAAGCTAAAGCTTGTTAGTCTGCTGTAATGGCTGTGCAAAGTGCTGTACAAAACAAAAGTGTTAGAGCCTTATCTGGGTGCTGAAGTTTGACGTTACTTCTTGTTGGCTTGTTTCTTGTGTTTATTGTATCGGTTTTGCTTAACTTTTTTTCTTGTGGATAGTGGTTTCAAGTAAATTCACTGTGACAGAGAGTGTCTTAAAGTCAAAGTACCATCTAATGGTGTTAGCAGAGTCTATGGAGCTACAGGCTTCCTTCCCGTTGAAACTGGCCAAAAGAACAGGCCAAACTGTAGCTTGTGTTTCTTCAGTGCAGAGCCAATGGCAACTCTCTGGAATGTTTTTTCCACTCCCCATCAATGAGTGGGAAAATTCTTGCCAACACAAATGAGATCGAGACCTGCAACTTGATTCAACATATTATAGTTCATAGTGAAAAAAAAATACTTCAGCTAGAAAAATATCCAGAATATCCAGAATTCAACTAGCATGGGATCTTGTCAATTAAAAAAAGAATTGTCTTCTAGTTTGAAATTTTTGTATTTAAGCTTTGTCTGTGTGACTTCAAGCTGCTGCCTTTTTGTGATAAGAACAAGTCATCACCTTACACTGTCACATCAATGAATGTTGCAGAATACTTACAGTGACTGCTCAGACTGTCAAAATTCACTGATTTCAAAAGCACTTTTCTCGTTTCTCCCCTTAGTATTGCAGTATGGCTTCTTCAGCTCTTGTAGTTTTGTTTTAAGATGTACATGTATTGACCATTAGTTTAAATTGATTTAGAAACTAAGCAGTGCAGCTTTGCCTTCTGAATGTAAGAATTTGTCACTGCTTTGTCATCCTCTCTGAATTTATTGTGAGAATGAAGCTGTGTATAACTGGAAGGAATAGTACTTATTCATTTAGTGGGGGGAAAAAATGTGCTGTTATCACAAAACCGAAGCATGAGAGTTCTTTGTTCTTGCCAGCTTCTGTGAAAAGTCCAGATCTGCATTTTTTAATTATGCTTCCCTGTAACGCATGGCTTAGTATTTTTGCAGGACAAGCAGTAGAAAATTGGAATAGTTGAAAATTTGAATCCTTCTGAAATACAAAGCTAAATATAATAGCTGTGAGTCCGTTGCCACTTTATCTGCATGACATTGTTCATCTTATCTTTCAGAAGACTGTCTACTTCTATTAACAGGCCTCTTATCTTTGTTCCAAATGCAAGAAATGTATTAGTATGTCTAAGTTGTAAGAGCTACCCAGAGTAGCAGAGTTACTTTTTCTCTGTGGGGTTAATATTTGTTTCTATAAAATGGGATCTCAGCTCTCTATTTCATTTCTTTGAAAGTACCTGATGTCTGGCTATATCTGTGTTTAGAAGATAAATGCTGAGACTTAATGATTCTTCTTATTTATATTTACTTTTTATATTCTCAGAGTTTAACTCCAGTTATAAAGACAAAGATAAAACAAATAAGGCTGTAAAATCCTATAATATCCAAATGATTTATTTTACTTTCGACCTGTGTTAACGTGTCCAAAATATTGGTGGTTTTGTAATTAAAAAGGGAGTTTTGTTAGATTTCGTAGTTTGCAAGAAGGAGCCTTCAAATAGGGATAAGACAAGGACAGAATCTTAGCTGAATATTTTCTGGATTTTTTCCAATGTGGATTTTAGTCATTTGTAAATCCTGATGCTGTTGTGGGAATATTTTCTTCTCAAGCAGCATGACAAAGTGAAGGAGCTTACAAGGTTAAATGCTCTACTTGTTTTGCATTGTAGGGCATCTTCTATTCTCAACTTCCCTCTGTTACTTTTCTCATTAGGCTTTTTCAGAGGAGGTTATTTTTAACTTTTTCCTTTTAATGATCATCTTCTAAAGGTTATATATAACAGCAGGAAACAATACATATTGAGAAGCTTTGAATACTAGAGGCATTTGAGCTCTTCCCAGCTTTCCTCTCCCCATCCTCTGGTAATCTCTCCCTGAATCATGAGTGGATTCCAGTTCAGAAAAAAGAGTTGGTGGTGTTAGACCCTTACGTAACAGGAAGTGCAGTGATTGCATTTTTGTTTTACAGAAGATTGGAGAACAAGCAGCATTCTTCTCTTCTTTGAAGAAATTTCATAATGAAACATAAGATACCTAGGGGAGAAATAACAAATTTTAAATTGATGTATTACCAGTTCCTAGGTAGGAAATCTATGTTGTACTCTAGAAGAAGAAAAACAAGCAAGAACAATTCGGAGTTAGAGGAACAGCTCTTCAGACATCTGCCTGTTACTTCTCCCTCCCTGTATGCTCCTTGAAGAAAAATAACAGGAAAAATAGGTTGTATTGGCATCACCTTGAGTATTTCTATTTGACTCTTGTCCATCAATGTCTTTACCTTATCTTGCTGTAAGTTTTTTTCCAGGTTAATGAATTTTATTTATTTTTCCTTAAAACTATGAAGTTGACAGAAAATAAGTTGAAACTAGAGGTTTCTCTCCCAAATGTTGCAGTGGTAGTCTTGGTTTTGTCCTTATGTGTGTTAGTTTGGGAACTAACAGAGAAGAAAGAGAAAACAACTTCTAGTTTGCAAGATCGTGCTTTTCCTTTTCCCCTGGCAGCTCTTCTGTCAAAGAAGTTCTGCCTAACCCTGGGACCTTCTGAGAGTCTAGCTTCACTGGTGAAGATAACTGTGCTTACTTACAAAGCCAAGCCCAGTTAGCCTAAAACAATGGCAGCCCTGCTGCAGGCCTCTTCCACAGGTGAGCACCCTTCATATCCAAGGTCCTCCATTCCTCTTCTAGAGAAGAGGATAGACAGAACAGGCATCTTCTGTGGCCGTTCTTTTCTTTATGGTACTGTGTTAGGTAGCTGAACGTCTTTCTTCTCTGCCTCCTGGTGGTATCCTACCACTCTTTCACTTCAGGTACTGTATTTTCACACAGTTGTTTCTGTTTAGCTGCTAGTAACTCAAGGAAGTGGGTTGCTGTTATTAACTCTTTTTATGATACTTCTGTAGAACTTGTATGTCTCTTCCTTCCTCTTACCTTAACAGGCCTGTCTTGGTGTTTGTAACAGCTGCCAAAGACAGCTTTGTGTGGTTGGGCTACACGCTTAGCTTCATAAATGTTTATTCCGGTGCCAAGGTAATGTAAAAGCAGAAGAGTCTCTTCCTATATGGAAGACAGCTTTGGGATTTTTTTCCCCCCAACTCTTCTCCAAGGTTGCCCTGAGGAAAAGCGAGGGGTGTGATTTGTAAGTCAGTGTAAGCTGGCTCTGGATTTTTCTTGTGTTCACACTGACATTCATTGGACTCAAAGCTAAAGTAACAGAAAAATAACCCTTTCCTCCTGTGTTTTTGCTGCGTGAACTGACTTGCTGCAGGATCAGGTGTGTGAGCATTGGCTTAGGTCACAGGAGGGATGAGAGGGAATGCATGGCTGGGAGCAGGAGGAATGATAGTGGCATTATTGAATTGGTTTGGATCTGCATTTTAAGGAGTGACTGAAATACCCAGCCTTATTGTCATTGAAACATTGTGAGTAAATGATATATTAGTAAACAAGTCAAGTCTCTGACTAAGATGAAAAAAAGAATTAATTTTTTTGCCAGAGTGTGGCTTTCAATAGGTGTTTACCCAAATGCTGGACTTACCACTGACATCTCTGTTAACAGACAAATTGTTTGAGTTTTATAAAGAGGGGGAAAAACGGAAAAGAAAATATTCAACCAGCCCAGAAGTGTGTATGTGACACACACAACCCTATGTGTTCCTTAACTAGGAGAGAATAGCATCAACTTTGCTGGGAAATTAAGTCTCCCAGTTAATGAAATAAACTGAGATGATTCTTGAGGTGAGTAACCAATGGTAAATGAGAAGGGAGTAGGAGTTGCCCTATATTTGCTTGGTTTGTCATTAGAGCACAGGAGGGAAATTGGAGCTCATGATACTTAGCTGCTTAGTTATCTAACTACATACCTACTGGTCCATTTGCTTCAAAGCTTTTGTTCTGCTTGCATCTTATTCTTGTGGGTTGTAGAACATGGGACTTTCTCATCAATACATAAGTGTTTTGATAGTTGTCACACATTTTACTCCTCTCACTGATCAGTAGTGATAGGTAATACTGTGATATTTATTACGAAAGGTGGAAGTGTTTTGAAAATAGTCAGTGTACTTTAAAGGAGTGGGTGGATGTTTTTCTTTGCTCATTAGCCTTCTTCCACCTACTCACCCCTTGTGATCAAAGTGCTGTGGAATGGGAGTTAACTTCACCAGTTCAGAGGCTGCAGGACAAAGTACCACTGATCATGCCTGAGAGGAGCAAGAGAGATAGGTTTGATGCTGTCTTGATGCTTGTCCTACTGTGCCAATTTCAAGTGTAGCTGAGAAAACTTCTAAGTATGGTAAAGTGAGAAAAGTTTACTTTTGATTATAAACCTATCAAGGAAAGTTAAGCATTTTTCTCTAATAATTGTAACCATTTTCTCTGGAAAGTACAGCAATGCACACACTGAAAATGTGTTCTATTTGTTCTTTGGATGTCTCTTTTAATCATACATCTGCTATTACACTGTATCTTTAAGCCAGCCATTCTTAGAAGATGACCTCTTTGAATAAACTAGCATGGAAATTTTCTCTAAATCCTTAACCAAAACTGTTTGCCCTTGTTAGATAGAACAAATCTACTTTTACTTCATTGAAATAAGAGAAACCTATGAGTGCTTTAGTTAGTACCATTTTCTACCTCAGGAAAACATTCACATTTCAAAAATAAATGCTTATCTCTGATTTCAGTTTAAGATTTAGACTGTGGTGTGTAGTAATTTTGCACGGTGTACTCTCATTGATGTGTGAAACATTTTAATGTATTGACAGTGTTTATTTTCTGTATTGAAGTATGAGCATTTTGAAGTGAGATTGTAATGAAACATTTTCATTTAAGCATTTCTTGAACAGAACGAAATATGCTGTATGTGAAAGGTGTCAAGAGGAAGGAGGAGACTTTCTTTGAAAAGCTGGAGAATGTAATTTTGTGCCTGGAGGTTCTGAACAAACTGGGGTTTTATTAGGCTTAAATGATTCATTTAATCTCTTGTGGTTAGATTCAGATCTCATGACTGTTCTGATTCAAGATTCTTTCTTCACTTTTTAAATGATGGAAAGGAATTGGTAGCTATTTGTCACTACTGCTTTTTAAAGAAGCCTAGTGATTACCAATGTTCATAAGGGAGAGGATTTTTTCACTTATTACACCTTTCTTCATCACTTAAGGACAGGGATGTTCTAAATACCTTTTCTCTGTTATGAGACCATGATTATAATTTTCAGGTATTTGCGATATAATTACTTAAATGTCTAGGTAACATAATCGTGTCTGTATATACAATCTTTTTTTTTACCTGCATGGAGAATAAACATTTGGTTTTATCAGTATTTGAGCAAATAGTGAGTCAGGGATGTCAGACCTGTGCAGTGGTGAATGTGTGGGAAGGTCTTATCTGGTTATCTTTTCTGAGACTTTTTTTTCCAGTTAAGATCATGTTTGTTTACATTTATTTTTCTCTTTCCTTGACAAAAGAAGACTACTTTCGTTGTTGTTTCCTCTACATGTTAAATCAATCATCCAACTTTGTGGATTACTGCTGAGACAATTCTGAGTTTGCAGGTCAATCACCTTTCCTGGACTGAGAGAATTAAATTTAAAATATTGAAGAGTGCTGGAATTGGAGGGGGGAAAAAACTGAGCTTTGCGTCTTAAAATCATGTGAGTGTCCTATGTTTTGAAGTGTAGATAATTTTACTGGCTCCTGTGCCAAAACTCTTAACTTTCAGGAGCAGATGTAGTTTCCAAGAACTGGATCACCAAGTTGTAGACACACTTCCATATTTGGGACCTAGTGGTTGTAAACAGTGCACGATGAGATTTATATTATTAACACATAAATTAAAGGAATACTATAGAGCGTAGTTGAATACTGTTTCTAGGTGTTATTAACTCACCCTGTCCCTCTTCAAAAATCTTCAGCTTAAACTGAGTGTTTGCTATGTGAATATTTTCTTTTCCTCCTTAGTGGTTATGTCTCAGAACTTTTCTGCTCTCTTCATTTTCCTGAGTATCCTAAAAGGGTATCTCTACTGTGCTCTTTCTATACCTGTTCTAATGTTTCCCTCCAGCCTACAATACCTTAGAATCATAGAATGGTCAGGATTGGAAGTGACCTGTAGAAATCATCCAGTCCAACTCCTCTGCTAAAGCAGGTTGGTTTAGATCCGGCCACACAGGACTGGTTTTGAAACCTCCAGAGAAAGAGACTCCACACACTTCCTGGACAGCCTGTGCCAGGGATCTCTCACATTTACTATAAAGAAGTTTTTCTTTATGTTTAAGTGGAACTTTGTGTTCCAGCTTATGTCTGTTATCCCTTGTCACTGGGCACTACGAGAAAAAGTGCCTCCCCATCCACTTGACATGAACTTTTTAAATACTTCTAAGTGTTAATGAGATTACCCCTCTCTTCTCTAGCCTGAATGGCCCCAGGTCCCGTGGCCTTTCCTCATAAGGAAGATGCTCCAGTCCCCTGATCATCTTGGTGGCCCAGCACTGGACTCTTTCCAGAAGTTCCCTATCCCTCTTGAGCTAGGGAGCACAGAACTGAACACAGGACTCCGGATGAGGCCTCATCAAGGCAGAGTAGAGGGGGAAAAGAACCTCCCTTGACCTGCTGGTCACACTCCTCTTGATGTATCCCAGGCTGCCATTGGCCTTCTTGGCCATGAAGGCACAGTGCTGGGTCATGGTTAGTTTATTATCAACCAGCACTCCCAGGTCTCCCTCTGCAGAGCTGCTCTCCAGCAGGTCAGTCCCCAGCCTGTACTGGTGCATGGGGTCGTTCCTCCCTAGGTGCAGGACTTTGCACCTGCACTTGTCTTTGTTGAACCTCATGAGGTTCCTCTCTGCCCAGCTCTCAAGCCTACGTGTATAAAAATTGAAGACTAAAACTTTTAGGAGTTAATCTTTTTAAAAAATAACCAAAATAAAACCCGACAAACCACCCAACTCCAAAACCACAAGAACCTAGTGTTTTCTGGGTTAATTTCAGGGTGTTTTTTTTCTTTTCCTTTTATTATCTTTGGAATGGATGGAGTATGGATGATGTGGAAATGAAAGGAGAAGGCAGGAGAGAAATGGGGGCAGGGCTGCAAGAGCTAGACAAGTTCCTTCCCTTCCAAGTCCTTCAGTCAGATAAAATTGTCAGAAGTAGAAAAGCACTGCTGTGGACTGTGAAACTGCAAGTCTGTGCTGACTTAACTGCTCAGAGTCCTAACCTTCTAGACTGCTTTTACTCTTTTGCCTTCCATGCTGTCATGCAGAGACTCTGTTATGCCTGCTATCTGCCCATGTATTGTAGAATTTTCCAAAACTTAGACCCTAGTGCTTAGTCTCCTCCATTAAAGAGTATAACAGCTGATTGCTTTGAATTAAATGAAGTGCAAAAGTGATGCTAATAAGAATTCTTCTTTCATACCTGAAGCCTTTCAGAAAAAAAACAAAGCTTATTTTTATGTGTTTGTGTCAATCTCTCTTTTTTGATGACTGTGACTTGCTTTCAAAACTGGAATTGCAAACACTTCTTGTTATCTTCACGCTGATGATGACTATAATTGATATAAAATTATGCTTGCTGTAAAGTTATAATTGTAAAGCTGTCAAAATGAGAATTTTTAGAGGGCTTTCATAACTGAGTGGTAAAAGATGGATCTGAGAAAAAGTGTCACCAGTGTATGTCTGATGCCAAACTTGGAACTGTTATTTTTGTGGGTTACCAGATACCTGTACAGCACATTACTTGTTGTGCTTTGTAATGTGGACATCAGTTTTTTTTCTCTTTTCTTTCCATGTTGGGAGAGACCTGTTCTGTGGATGTGTTCATAGTACATCTAACATTTGGGTTGTATTGATTTTAGTCTCTTTGATTTGGTTCACTTGAAGCTTTAGGGGACTTAAGTTTTAAGGAGGTTAGTGGAAAGATGAATTGATATTCAGAGGTTACTTTTTGTTCTTTCACTAGATTAATGGATAGTAGCCAAATTGCTAACTAAAGAGTAGTTTGTCTTAACACTTTGGAGATTCATTGAAACTTGGAATCAAATATAAATGATCTTCATATTATTAACTCAATGCTTCAAACTATGTTTTAATCACAAGATGATGCAGGACGAAGAATTATCGGAAGCATCTAAAGTCAGCCAAGTTTTACAGGCTCAAGTGTCTTCACAGAATCACAGAATGGTAGGGGTTAGAAGGGACCTCTAGAGATCATCTAGTCCAACCCTCAACATGTAAAATAAATATGTATGTGACAGTAGTAGCTTGAAAAAACATATTTTTGTGATTTCCTTCAGTAGTGTTAGTATGGTTACATATTTGTTGGTGATAGCAGTGGTCACTTTATTTATAACTAGCAACATGTTATTTGGCTGTAGAGTTCAGCAGTCGTTCTATTTGTTCCTATAATTGGAAATAATAAAGTGCCAATCTAACAGTCCCCTCCTGTAACAAGGGACATGTATCCCTAGTCTGTACTCTTACTCTACGTGTGAGCTTGCATTGGCAATTCTTAAGTCATCTTCTAGCCAGCTCAATTTGCTAGAGAATCATTCAGGCTCCCCTTCATTGACCAAAATAAAGTCTTTCAGCTGTATGAGCAAATGGAGTTGACTCTTTGAAGTGTGCCTTGAGGAGAGGAACAGAGAGGTTACTGTGGAAGACAGATTAATTTAGTTGCATCTGTTACCAAAATGATATGGTAAGACTTGGTAAGAGGAAACAGATTTCTAAATAACGCATCTTACTTTTTGTGCATGAAACAGGTAATATTTGTGTTGGGTGATGTATTTGGACACATCAAAATCGATGATTCTTATTCTGGTCTTCTACAACTGAGATAAGATGCTAGAACAAGTACCTAAATGAAGTTATATGTTCATGGGCTCCCCCAGTCTATAGTTTAGTTTAACTATGAGTTTTTCAGAAATTGCAGCATACAGAGTAATGCAGTGAAACCTGACCTCTGAAGAAATGTGTTCAGACTAGATGAGAAACCAGTCAACTGTTTCAGGATTTGTGTGGTGTTTCCTTCACAATACAGACTACTCAAGATGATCAGTGGTTTTAGATCATTTGGTCCAGGTCTGGTAAATACACTGCATGTCATTATTTTGTGCCTTTCAGTCGCTGAGGAAATGCATGCTAGTATTTTTATCTGCGTGGACTGGTAATTGGACAAGCTTAACTCCTGGGAGAATAAGCCTCTGTGGTAGAATAAGTTTCATTCCTGCTTGAGGTTTAGAAAAAAATAGTCTGAAGTCAACGTATTTTCATGTGTTATTGTTACTGGCTTGTTTTATTGTAATATCCTTTGGAAGTTTAATAAAAGATTAATATACTAAACAAGATCTCTTGCTTGTGATCCATCGCTGAGAAGTGCCCTCTGCCCAGTGATGACTGGAAAGAGTAGTGTATTTTTGGCATTAATATTGATTCTGAATAATTTTATAAGACACATTGTTTAATTACAGTATTCTTCCCTCAAAGTTCTAAACTGTCCTTCAAATTAAATCTGATGATGAACACCTGAACAGGTGAAAAAAATGCATTTATTTCCTTGTTCTCTAATTTGATAGCATTGAAATCTCACGAATGCTTTGAAGCAAGTTCATAGAAAGAAGCAATGTAAGTCAGGCTTATCTGTTTGGTACATGATACGTTGGTACCTTGATACATTTTTCAATTTAAATTCATAAAAGTTAATCAAATGTATGGTCACTTGCCTAGGTGTGAAGAACATGTGTGAATAAGATATGAACTTAAACAATGAACTATTCCCCAAATTTTGGGCTTTTTTCTTTTGATTAAAAACAAAGCATGTACTCGCTTGTTGGGTATGAACTGCAGTCCTTTCAAAAGCTGCTGTAACCAGAAAGAGGAAGAAGATTATTTGCTAGGGATTCTCCTTTTGAACATACTTGACACGTGTGTGTGCTCTGTGTGTTGCATGCCATACTAATATGTTAATCACCTTTTGTCTGGAAACCTTATCCATATAGGGATAACCTTGAGCAACTTTTGTGCTGACAGGTCTTGTCTCCAAGAGTAGAAAGTGTTTAGATTGATAGAGTGCAACCATAGAATCATTATGGTTGGAAAAAACCTTTGAGATCATCCAGCCAAACCAGCAAGGATTCAGACCTTTCTGTGGTCTTGTAAACGTGTTTATCCAGTAGTTCCTTTAGACTGAAAAACTTCAGGAGTAAAAGAGATCACTAACAGAAAGGCTTGTCCTTATTGCTACTAGAGGTTAAAATCTTTACAAGGAGTAGCTAGTGTTGGGAGAGGAGTTGTTTGGTTTAGTTCTTTTTTTCCAGTCTTCTTGTTACAAAGTATCATAGCATAGACTGCGCTATGTGAATAATGCACTTAGGGATGTCAAAATGTGAAACTACACCCTTGGTCTTTAAATGAGTATTTCTTGCAGTGTGTTAGAGCTGGCATAAGCTACTCTGACCTTAGCTTCTTATTCCTGCCTTGCCCCCCTCAGTTGCATTAGTGTAGCTAGTTAATGTTCCAGGTGGCTGTGCAGCAAAGCAGATTGTGGAATTTACCATCAGAAAAAAAATTATATTTTTAACCTGGATCAATTCCCTGACTGGCCTCACTGCTCAGCTGCACAAACAATTGTGCCAGCACAGCTGAGGGATGAGGACTGCTTAAGCTGATATTGCAGCAGAAAAAAGTATTGTGAAACTGTTGCATATGGTTTAGTCTGTGTGTTCTAGGTGTTTTGCAGTTACAATTATATTACGCTGGCAAAATATTCCTCACACAGATGCAGCTTTCATCAGTACAGTTTATTTTGTTTGTGGAACGGAGAAAAGAATAATTGTGGGATTTGCTCTGGTAATCTAGGTTGTCAAAATGTATAATCAATACAAAATGGGTCTGTCAATTCTACATTAAAAATTGCAATTCTTAGATAAACTAATTTGAACTATTCTGGGTTATTAGAAGATGGAAGAAGTATAAAATGGAAGCATCCTCTGATTGTTCTGTCTGCTTGGAATATATGCAGTGTTGAGACAGTTGTTTCCGTCTTTAACCACATTGATATTCCTATAGATGATGAAAGCTTTGTAAAAACCGTTGTATTTGAAGGTGGGAAAGAAAACATCAAAATGCTTTGACTCCTTATTCAGAGACTTGGGCTGTCATATTAGTGGTCAAATTTCCAGCACACAGACGATTAGGTTCTTTTAATTTCTTTTCTGATCTGGTGGTTCAGAAATTTTAGGTGTCTGTTTACTTTGGTTTGTAGTCTGCAATAAATGGGAGGGAAAACAAATGTTCTCCCATACTTGGAATGGTTAAAGAAGTTTTTTTATGCTTTTAAAATTACTAATTATGTATGTTGGTACATACAACATATGACGCAAAGAATAATTAACAACTGTTGTTCTGTTTCTTTGTACTTAGGTACAGTGCATCTAAGAGGAGCTTCCTTTAATCATATTTGACTAATAGTGTATTTTAGGATTTTTCTTTTTTAAATTGCTACAGTATTTCATGTGTTTTATTCGCTTTAAGTTGGTAAAATTTGAAGCTCACATGTGGCTATAAAACATTTTCACTGTTCTCATTTGGTAATCAGTGCTTGGAATGCCTTCTGCCCAGTTCAACCTCCAAATATCAGTCTGGAATGGCCTTTGTAATATAAGGACAAGGAGAAATCTTAGATTTTGAAAAAACCTAGTATTCAAAACACTTTTCTCAAATGTTACTTGTGTAATATTAAGGTTGAACAACTATAAATTGTTTGAGAAGTGTCAGGTAGTGTAACAGTAGAAGTTTGTGCTTTGCATATTCCTTTAAGAATTCACTATCCCTATGGCAACAACTGGGGCAGCGGGGGGGAAAGGAGCTCCTAAACTTCTACATTCTGTGGCTTGGAAGGGAAACACAAATCTGTTCCTTGTAGACCTTTTTTTTTTTCTTTTTTTTTTTTTTTTTTTTTTTTTTTGCTGACTCTTTGAAGCTTTCCTGAGCAGTGAAGAGAAATTTTAATACGGGGGTAAACTTTCTGATCTGCAGAAGAGTGAAATGGCTAAAATCACTGACATTTGAGAACACTATGCAGTAGTTCAGAAGATATAAAGAAAACTCATGCAGAATTTCTCATAAAGTTAGAAGGCATATGGACAACTCATTTCACCATAATAGTAGTTTCCCCTGCTCTTGAATCTATAAGCAATGTATTTCTAACTTCCAGTGGTGTGTTTAAGGGAGTTTTCTTCATAAAATGTTAAGTTACAAGAAGAGCAGTCTTTCGCCTCTTTTATGGTATCAACTGAGATACAAAGAACACTTTAAAAAAAGGCAAGTTATGTTTATTATTGTAGAGTTCAAGTAATTAACTGATTGATCTGTTTAATAGAAACATAGTGGATCTACTATTATATGTATTAGTTTCACTATTAACCAAGGCTTAGGAACGTTTCATAATCCTTCATTCTAAGTTCATATAACTGAAAGGGCAGTGTTCATGGTAGATATCTTTGTTCTACGGTACATAGGTTTGTTTTGCTGATGAAAAGTCTGGGCCTGTAGCTTGCCCCTCAGGTTGGTGGTATTGATACTGGCATTTAGGTTTGATTTGCCTGAAGCAATCCGTCCTGTTAGGACTCCTGAGCGGTAAAAAGGGATTGAGTGTACTGTAGCTGAAACAATGAAGCAAGCAGGAATAGTTCAACGTACATTTTAACATTAGGAAATGAAGTGGATGTTGGCTTATTGTTTTGAAATTATAACCTGTGTTGCATTGTGACAAATTCAGAGGATTCTGTGGAAACCTTGCTTTGCATTTACTTGCTTCCTTGGATGCTCTAAGCGTCCACTGTCGCTAAGCCTCTCTTACAGGGACTAAAATTACTCATGTATTTTAAACTTCTTGTTGATGGTATGGTATGGTCAAAATTCCTGTTGCAATGTCTTGAAAATTTGTCCAGATGTGATTTAGTTACTTAATGTTACACCACCGATCAACCAAACTGTGATATCTAGCCACCATGGCTCCCAATGAAATGGTTAAGATATCTTGGTCAGTGTCATTAATACTATTATTTAATAATAGGGAGTGAGAGGCCTCATCTGCTGCCTGGGCTGGGTTCCAGGGATACGTGGAGTTTCATGCTGTTTCATTACTTCAGTACCAGCACTGCTGCTTTTTTAAGATGTATATAAGGGTACCTTGATAGTGTCAGAATGAGGATGTGACATTTCCAATGGCAGATGACTTGTTTACAGCTTGAATGTGGCTTTAAGTGTAAGCTACAAAGACATTTAAGCTCAACAGAGGTGTATTCTTCCCATATTATTTTGTAGGCTGGTTGTCTTTGCTTTTGTCCTGAGGACTTGCTACATAATCACCAAAAGTGATTGCACATTCTGGAAAATCTGTAGGATAAGAGGAAGCCACAGCATTTCAAAGCATTTTTAATTGTTTTTCCCATGTAATGATACAACTATACCACCTCATTAAAAATAACTGACCATTCATTTGCAATGTGGTAGTCACTCTTATTTCGTGGAAATTGTAGCAGGTTGCCATTTCTTATTGGAAAGAAGCTGCTTTTTGAGGCAGTGGGGGGAAAAAGAAGTTTAAAAATCCATCTTAAACTGTTTGGTTTTGTTTTGGAGTTTTTCTTCTTTCAAAATGACTGGTGCTGGTAAAAACTCATAATAACCTTTTTTTGATATTTATATGTCCTTTCACTTACAACGTTTACTGTTCTCTTAGCCAATAGATGATCAGTCTCTGTTTACCTACAAAGGCAGAGCAAGATCTGACAGCTGCTGTGACGTGGGAGACTTGACAGTATTTTCTGAACTTCAATATATGGTATTGAAAAAGTTTTATAGACAGTTTTCCACTGTCTATACTGGCATCCAGAACTTTCCTACTGTGAAAATATTGTTAGCAGTGGCTTTGATTTTTTTTTTTTTTTTTAAGAAACTTGGCACTTTAAAATTTTAATTTCAAATATTTAAATGTTTTCTGTGATGTCTAGAAATGACATTTGTCTAGGCTAGAAGGAAACAAGTCTTACTCAAGTGGAACTAAATTCCACGTAAACATGTGAACATCCGTTTAGTGGAGAGGAAACTAAAGGTTTCTGGAAAAGAGTTGGGGCTCACATAAGCTACTGATTAAGAATCTGCATAGAGCTCAACAGTAGCAAATAAATACTTGGCACAAAGGTTTGAATTTACTTTGCTTTCGGTTTCATGAAATGCACTGAGCCTTATAATTTTTCCTATAGCTCTTCTTCGTAGCGTATTCAGCCCCATAACTTATTTTTCTCTGCATGTTTTTCTGCACTTCAGTATCTTCAGTAGGCAGCTGTCAAGGTTTCTCCAGGTTCTGCAGGTTGTATGTGTGTGTTTACAAAACAATAAGTACATTCAAATGTTTAAAGTGTTACACATGTAAAAGAGAAAAAGTATTTCTATACTAATTAGTATATTTTTTACCTATTTTTCCTTTGCTGATGTAAAAGCACTTTAAAAGCTTTGAGTTACTTTGATTTTTAAAAAAGCTTTTTTCAGACAGCAGCTGTGAATCTAAATGAGCTTCAAAGTACTCTTGAATGTGTCAGTCTTCTCAAAGCATAGGCAAAGCAAAAGGGTTCTTCAGACTGAAAGTAAGAAAAAGCATAGCCAGCATGTTGTAGGATGTAGTTACTCCTTATATTGAGCACTTGCAAGGATCTCTGACAGACTATCTTGAAGCCTACATTGCAAAAATACTGGCAAACCAGATGAAGTTCAGCTGAGGGCAACTAAGATGGTTAGTGATGTATATGGAGAAGCCAAAGAAACTCTGTGTCTTTAATATGGGGAAGTGAGGGCTAGAGGTGAACTTGTGTATAGTCTTAAGTTGTTTTAATGGGAAATTACAGGTATACTCTTGGGAGAAGCGTACTCTTCTCAGGTGGTGAGCAAAACAACAAGAGATGATTCGTAGATTTCAACAATAGAAATCCTAATTTGATGCAAGGAAAATTTACTGTTAGTGGGGATGATTAAACACTGGAGGAGGTTTTTCAAAAACCCAGCAGACTCACTATCCTTGGAGGTTTTCAGAATTTGACTGGCCAAGGCACTGTGACCTGAAATGAAGGCTTAAACCTGAAGTCGTTCCTGCTTTGAATAGATGTTCTGAGCTGTTGATGTCCACATCTCCCTTCCAACCTAAACTTTTCAGTGATTCTTTGAAAGTGCAGCTGGCTTTTATTGCAGAGTAATTCCAGAGTTGTAGGTCCAAGTTTAGAAAACATTCCAAATCAATACTTCTGATCAGGGATGCTGTTGGAAGTGGTCTTAGACTGAGTAGTCTCAGATTGTATCATTCCAGTCTGCTGAGGCTGCATAAACTGGGACTAGTGCTTCCTAAAATGTTTTTATATATTTCTTATAAAAGCTTTTTTGTTTTCTTTTTTTAGGCAGTCACTGTTCTTACACACTTATTCTAGTTGTCAAATTAGTTTAATAAGTAATGCCACAGGGAAACAGGAGTGGAATATACAAATGGTTCAGTCATACCACTGATCCCATGCTAGCTGCTGAAATAATGTAATACATGGCTTATAATTCATTACTTGAATTCAGCTCTTGGTGTAGCTGTGCTTACAGGTTCTGTAGTTCAGATTCTTAACTACATTTTTTTGAAAGAGGGTTTAATTTATGTCAGCTTCTTTCATTGTGAAATATTTTCTTTCAAATTAATGCAATTCCAGACTTCTGCATGATAGGATCTTCCAGTGTGCCCTAGTATCTGCTGGATGTGATGCAGGTGAATGTACTTGAGCCAGTTTGAGCTATGCAGTGGCTCATTGCTGCTGAAGCATAAGGAATAATCCAACAAAAAGGAAGGTATTATAATAGATTAATTACTTGAATTTGACCCAGGGAAGTATCATGGTTGGAAAAAGAGGTATGGAAGAACTTCACTGTCAGGAAGCAGAGTGGAGGGACAAGAAAAGATACTTTCTCTTACTGAAGCTTTTGGTCTTCTCTGTTTTCTCACGTAGCCATCTCTAGGCAGTTCATTACTAAAGGAGCTTGCAAGGTTGACTGTTGTTGCTGGAGAGTTAACTTGCTGTGCATATCTTGCGTCTCGTACGGGATCTCAAGTCTTCTCATGGGGAAGATTCATTTAACCTTATCCTCACAGTGAACAAGAATAGTGATAGTGGATTTGTTCAGTTTTCCATAAACAGTCTGGAAATGGAAGTCAAAAGACCTCAAAGTCAACTCAAGATGGTTCTGTCTTTTTCTGGTTAAGGTAGCTTGCGCTACAAGAGGCAACTGACAGATCTAATAATGTGGCACTTCATCCTTTGCATCTACTGTGAGTGGCTTTTAGTTTGAAAAGATTCATAGAGATTTTGGGCATGTATATTCAGAGGATGTTTTTCCTTTCCTTTTCCAGAAACAAAGTAGGCTAGATTGTTAGTCCTGGAATTACTTTGAAGAGTTGAAAACTGGAAAAGTCTTGGGTGGCTAAGTAGCCAGCATTCAGTTCTGTTGAAGCCAGTAGGCTTTTAGCTAAAACATTTTGTAGTGTTTTCTTTCTACAGTAGAAAGGGAAAAATTAATGAAGGGCCTTAAATAGTTGTTTTGGTAAAACATGAGATAACTGATTTGTGTTAGTACATTCAAATAAATATTATTATTTAATTAACAAGTAATAGGAAAATTATGAATCTCAAAGAAAAGTGTACGTTACCTGTGGAGTCCTTGATCTGAATGAGGACAGCTCTCTTTTTAGCAACTGATTTTATTCTTTTGCCATGCATAACATTTATGCCATAAATTGTTCTCTTCGTTTGACAGTCCAAACTAGAAGATGTGTTCTTGATATATGAATATATAAAACAAGTCACGTTTTGCATACAGAGCAGGGAACTGAGAGCAATTTCCCAAAGAAGGATGTGGAAAGTAAGGAAAATGCTTGGTAGTTGCTGTTAAACTTTGATTCCTTGTGGCTTTTTGTGACACATGTGTTTGCTACTTGGTGAATGCCAGAGAAGGTGTAATTTGATCGTTGAGCCGTTTGGTAAATACTAGTTTTGTGGGGACAGCCTGTTCTGCCCATGGGGAAAAAGCTCACTGCCAGAATCTTAAAGCTTTCTCTTTTATTTGAATTTTTCTTCCTTTGCTCTACATTACTGAGCTACATAAATGCATTACTTGTGACATAAACAGCATCTGTATTTCCTTTAGTAGTTGTAATGTTTGGTCAGCCTTCAGACTGTACTTTTGATGAAATCTGGCTAAGTAGTTGCTTTGAGGAACATAGTTTGATAAAAGATTTTGCAAAACTTTCTCTAGCATATGACCAATGAAACATAAAAATCTGATGTGATGCCATTAGCCTGCTGCTGCTTAGCAGCTGTTAGAATACATTCTCAAGTCTGATATATGTGAAATAGAACTACTTGTGTTCAGTTGTTCGATGCTTTCTTTAACAGTCCAAAGCTACTTCCAGTTTCTGTGTAAGTGGTGTATTAAAAAAACTACTACCTAGTGTTCTACACGTCATTTCTACTGCTGGTAAGGTTGAAAGTACTATCTTAAAGCTCTTCAAGTGTTCAATGTGTGTTTGTTTCACTTGGATTGTAAATGAAAATGAAGTACCTGTCTTGCTAGACACAGTTTTGAAAAACATTCCAAAAGCTTATTTCATTGGCATTAAATTATATTTTTTTTCTTCTAGGGAAGAACAAAGCAAGTATTAGCATTCTGTGATCTGAAGATGAAAAACTATTTCATAGTTCTGAGAATTAGATTTTATATACATTTTATATATATATATGTATATATAAAATTTTTCTTTTAGCTGGCACAGCTTCTACCAACCTCTACTGCTTCAGTTGGCACAGGCATTTCATTGGCAGAATAATAAGCAAAGCTGGGAAACTGATTTAGGTTAAAATTAGCCTAACCCAAAAAAACTAAGATGTTTAGGTTTAAGACTAAGATGTGTTCTGAATAAGTAACCTCATTTTTTCATATGAATATTTGCACAAGGAAGAAATGGGAAGTGCCAGACCAGGTGCTAATAGAGAGAAAAGCAGGATCTTACCCTTGAGAGAGCCCAGACCTAAATTCCTTGTCCTAGCCATTACACCATGCCCAATATGAATCTACTGGAACAGCACATATGAACAGTTTTGATATTAATGTCTTGTAAGGAAAGTTTAATATGCAAGGAGTGGTAGTTCCAAAGTGTAATCTTAATTGACTGGTTAATTAATGATACTCAGTTACGAATAGAAATCAAGCAGCTTAAATGAAGATTTAAATGAAATCTGAGTGAAAAAATATGGTTTGTAATGAAGGCTTAAACTATGATGTGAATTCAGTAGCTTGAAAAGCAAAAATGTATGTGACTACTAGGAGGAAATTGTGACATGGGATAAACTAGGAGGAGGTAAAACAGCTTGTTCCTTCCTCTTCTAGTGCAGTGGACCAGTGTTCCAAACATACAGCTATGGGTGCTTGATGATCCATTTTAATGCTTTAAGGAATGGCTTTCATGTGAACAGGATCACAAATTCCACTACCAG
The DNA here is from genome assembly GCA_013401255.1 of Urocolius indicus. Classification (NCBI taxonomy): domain Eukaryota; kingdom Metazoa; phylum Chordata; class Aves; order Coliiformes; family Coliidae; genus Urocolius; species Urocolius indicus. The sequence continues at coordinate 25,440 of WBNH01000508.1, read as the reverse complement.
AACTTCAAACTACAATTCTGTGTGGCTCATAACATAGAATTTTACATACAAGTAACACTATGGGAAAGAACATGAAAGATGATATGTGATGAATTTCCCTTAAATCATACAGTGTGTAACTTGTAATAGCTTACCAGTTTGCTCGAAATACTGTTGCTCAAGCTGTCCTTAATATCTTCTTGCTGTTCTTTCAGCAGATAAATTCCTGGACTCCTGGATTTAGAGAAGTTTCAAGTCTAGCACTTTCCTTGGACTAATATATTGTATAACCGAGCATCCTCTAGGTGGTCCTGCTTTGGCATGGAGATTGGACTAGATGATCTTTTGAGGTCCCTTCCAGCCCTTGAGATTCCATGATTCTCAAAGTAGTCTGAACTGCAATGAAAAGCTGTATGAACGTAGCTTCAGCAAGCTGAAGGAGTGGGGGGATGCGTGCACATTGTATACCAATGCTGACAGTTCTTGATTGCCACAAGTATGAGTACCCTTGATATAAATCTTTGCAAAATGTTGGTGTTCTTCTCTAAGAGCCTGCTTACCATGTGAGGAACCAGAGATTTTGACCCTTTGACCTGGAAAAAAGTCTTGCTGTTTCACAAGTTAAATTGCTGCTGTGTTTTAAAATGAGATCAGCAAAGAGACTGCGTTGATAAGACTGCTTGGAAGATACCGTTGTTCAGAAGCATGGTGTTTGGCCTAGTGAAATACAAAAGAAAGATGATGAATGAGCTGGCGTGTGTTAAGAAGAGAGAAATTGTCTCTCTGGGTACGTTCCAATGTGTTAAAATCAGAGTGTGCACTTCCGTTCCTGGCATTACGGTGGAGTTATTGCATGATGTTAGGCAGGATTTGAGTGATGTGCATGTGAATACTTGTTACATGGCTTAATCAGGATGTTACTATTTTTTTTTACCCTGCTTAACATCTCCATGCTTGATTTTTATTTTCTGTGAATGTTACTTTATGTGACTGTATATTTAAAAGTCTTTGCTGACTTAAGTCACCTCTGAAGTCGATTTATCAGCTGTTGAATACTATGTAACAATTTAGGATACAAATGAAGAATAAAGTGATATATTTTAAGTAGGTACTATTTATGGAGTTTGGCTGTTATGACACCGCTAAACCACCCTTAAATTTAAAACTAATACAAAGTATCACAACTAAACTTTAATTTGCCATTGGTACAGTCATGTTTTTGAGGCCTTTTATTCACTTAATGCATTGCTCTGACTTACTGTTTGCAGGATACAACAAACAGTACAACGTAACATGGCTGTGAGGGTAAAGACCCAGCAGGAATAGTCTTCATAGCAATTTTATTGTTCATACTAGCCTTATTGTAGCAAAAAATGATAATTTTAGAGAGTTATTATTCTAATATACCTGTTATTGTTTCCCCTCTACTCTGCCCTGGTGAGGCCTCATCTGGAGTACTGTGTCCAGTTCTGGGCTCCCAGCTCAAGAGGGACGAGGAGCTTCTGGAGAGAGTCCAGTACAGGGACACTAAGATGATCAGGGAACTGGAGCATCTTTCCTGTAAGGAGAGGCTGTGGGACCTGGGGCTGTTTAGCCTGGAGAAGACTAAGAGGGAATCTTATAAAAACAAGTATTTTAAAAGTCTGTGTCAAGAGATTGAGGAGACGCTTTTTTTTTCTGTTGTCTCAAGTGACTGGACAAGGGGTAAACGGGCACAAGCTGGAACACAGGAAGTTCCACTTAAACATGTGGAAGAACTTTCCTGTGAGAGAGGCGCAGGTGGCACAGGGAGGATCTGGAGTCTTCTGTGGAGGCATTCAAAACCCATCTGAATGTGTTCCTGAGTGACCTAATTGAGGTGAACCTGCTTTCATAGGGGGTTCGAGTAGATGATCTCTAGAGATCCCTTCCAACTCCTACCATTCTGTGATTATCAGAAGGTAGTTACAAAAATTTGATTATGAGGATCCCTAAAGCTAGAGACATCTCTTACCCTATGAAATATTATTGCAACTTATTTGGCTGAGTTAGAAACTTGCTAAAATAAGCTTTCCTCCTAGTTGTATGGCCTGAGATGTTTGCACTGTGCTATGACAACTGCATTCAAATGCCTTAGTATCAGTGTTGCCTTGGCTGTAGTGGCAATGCTTTGAGCATTAGAGTAAATGAAGGATGGATGGAGAGTTCTGTGCCCAGTTGACTATTTTGGGAGTGTTATAAAGGAAGCAAGATTATTGTAAGTTGTAGGGTAGAGGTGATAGTTCACTTCAGATCAGTTTTCCAGACAGCATTTTCTATGTCCAGTTCCTGCTTATGTCAAGAGTTAGCCTTATACCTTTTACATTGTTATATCTACCCTTACATTTCATTCTCAGAGGACTGAACTGTCAACGTTTAAACAACCACTTGCAACTCTTGTGGGTAGCTCCTACCATTAATTACTGAAGCTGTGATAACCAGCACCCTCTGAATTTGTTTCATTTGCTTGTCTGAACCACAACTCAAGTTATCAACTTACCTGGTTTAATCAGATTCAAGAGACATAAAGAGAATGGGGAGGAACAAAATAAAAGGCTATGCTTGCTAAAGGTGAATATCTTCCAAACACACGGATGTTTTGATTTGAGTTTTAATGAACTGGAGAGAGTGTGAAAGGTGCAACTTGTCCCAAACTGGAAACGTGTGCTTACCTTTGTTTCTTCCTGTAGTCATATAAACAAATAGGTTTAACAAAAAAAACCACAACAAACAAAAAAAGCACCAAACAAACCAACACAACACAAAAACCTCACCAAAGCCACAAAGCAAACAAAAAAGTAAGAAGTGTGATATGGAAGAAGGGGATAAATCATGGCCTGTATTTTGGTGGTCAAGGAAACTATATTTTGTATATTGTAGCTTGGCTTTTCTCCCTCCTTCCTTTCCCCTCAGCTTCGTGCTGGCTAGGTCAGTTTCTTGAAGGTGAGACAAGGCTTTATTGGATTACGACTTTCAGATCTAGGCTTCCTGTATCTTTGTTTCTTGATAGAGGACGACATCACTGTCTTAGTGCGCCATATTTCAGTGGCCAGCTCGTGAGTCACTGTCTAGACTGGGGTTGCACAACTAAGGAAACAAAGATTTAAGTTAAAAACTGAAAAATGGAGACTGACAATGAAGTCAGGGAAATAATTAGAAAAAATTCCCCACAAAACCAGGAAATAACCTGTACGTTATGTGTGCCTAGGACAGAAATGCAAAGAGCTTATGATTTCTTTCCATGAATTAATGTTTTTAGGGAAAGCAGCAAGTAGACTTCATCTTCATTTAAAAAAGGTGTTTGGTGTAAACTTTATTTATTTCATAAAATCTTGTTGTTGATATACTAGGTGTGCTATAACAACATCTTAAGCCAGTATTATAAGCAAGCTGCTTCTTTACTCTAAGGAAAAATCTAACATATGGATTAGAAAAAAAAGAACATAGCATAGAATGTGAATAAGAAAAAATCGAAAAAATTGACATACATTGTTACTACCACAACTTTTGTGACTTTTTCTAATGTAATTGTACTCATAGTGCAGCCTGACTTCAGCAACATCATGTAATTGTATTTTCAAGGCATTACTTAAAGCATTGGATTTTGATGCAGGTGAAAGAATTGAGGTATCTTTGGTCTGGATGGCATAGAATGGTTTAAGTCTGAAGAGGCCTTTAAAGGTCATCTAGTCCAAGCCCGTGCCATGAGCAGGGACACCTTTCATAAGGTCAGGTTTCTCAATGCTGCATCCAACCTGTACACTTCCAGTGAGGGGCACCTACAACTTCTTCGGGCAACCTGTTCCAATGTCTCAGCACCCTCATCATAAAGAATTTCTTCCTTATGGCCAATCATTAATGGCACCCTCTTTTAGTTTAAAACCATCACCCTTGCTTCAGAGTTGTTTGTCTGTAGGTATGGGTAGTTACTGAGATGCTTTGATTTTGGAATATTCTTCCTAAATTGCTGTAATGTCCCTTGATCGCTCATTTTTAGCTTACAGTTGTAGGATAATGACACTTCTTAGCATTTTTAGGAGAATCGTGGAATGGTGCTTGATTTAGTGTCAGTATGAAACACAAAGTCTTTAAACCAACCAACGACATAAGCAAAACCACTGTAATGCTGGTTTACAGAATGAAAGCTTTGAGGTTTGTAACCTATTGCTGGTTTCTGTGTTGAAATGCTCTAGTTGGAATATTAGCCTGGCATGGAGGCTTTCTAGAGCTTCCAGCTGTAAGCTGAATAACCTAACATATCTGTCAGAAGTTGAACTACCTGGCAAGCTGCTAAAACATGGCACAACAGGGCTTGGGTTTTCTTATATTCTCATATGAGTTTTGAAGAACTGTGTCAATACTGTCACCAGGAATATATTAAAAGGACTCAGAGTTCACTCTCAGGCCTTCCACTGTTGTAGAAGTGTGACAACAGGATAATTTAGCATCCAGCAAGTGTAGGTCACTATAAATGAAAACAAAAGAATTATATAGCATGCATGTAATTTAGCACTTCTTCAGACTTTTGCATTGTTTAATCTTTGAACTAACAATACAGGGAAAATGGTAATGTACTTTCAGTTACGAAATTGAAGGTTTTTTCCAAAGCTTTTACTCCATAGATAAGTTAATTTGGTTTTAAACTAGTTAGGTTCAAATTTCTCTTTGATACAATCTTGTGAGACGCTGAGAGGGGACTGGTAACAGTACTGTTACTTAGTTCTGAATTGAAGTGATGACACTTCTTGGTGATAAGAGCCAAGATCTGTGAAGTAACAGCAAGCTCTGCATAATTTTTGGTTTATGAGAAACTTTGTAGTAATGCTGTAATAAAAGAGGATCTGTACAATGATTGTATTGACTCCTGAGGATGAAACCCAGCAGTTGTTCTGTACTTCAGTACTTCAATGCGGATCTGATTCTCTTTACTTATTTGCAAACCATTTCCATCTAAAATTATTTCTCTGATAAGTCATATTTCGGTCTTCTAAACATGTGTAAAATTAGGAAGAGAGCTTTACATTGAAGGGGCCTGGGGTATTCCTAATTGTGGGATCTTTCAAGAGCAAAAAGCGTCATGCTCTTCCTATGTACTGCCTCCTATATATATATATGCTCATGTCCCGTGGTGGATCTTCTGATGGTACTCATGTACGTCAGCCTCTTCTGAAAGTTTTGGTACCTGTTTTGTGTGCTGTCTTGTGTTGTTTTAAATGGGGAAATCACTATCAAAACTACTGTAAAATAGTGTTACTGCTTCCTACAAATTATGGGGTTTTTTATCAGGTGTTTCATTTACCTGATGATTTTTAAATGAAAAATAGGCTTAGCAAGCACAAGCTGAATCTTCCTGGGATTCAGATAATTTACCATGGGACTAGTGATTCTATAGAGTTCAGATTGGCAGCTCTGAAGCAGCCAGTCATGCCAGACTCTTGTTTTCAGCGATGGACCTTGAAATCTGAAAGCCCTATGTGCAGTTCCAGGTCTAATTGAAATGTGTTTTCATGCTAATGGGAGGGTGTTTGAAGCCAAGACGTTTTGAGATGGGCTTCTGTGTACCTAGGCTACAGGGTTAGCCCCTTTTGGCCCAGTTTTCAGCAACTTTAGAGGTTTCTAAAGCTATTGGATGAACTTGTTGTTCGTGTCCATTTTATTGCTACTATTGGCTGTAGATTACTGGCAAGTTCCCTGAACATCTACAGCTTTTTAGAGGGCAACGTCTTCAAGGAAGACTTCGATCTGATTTGAATTCAAATCAGACATAAAAGCTGGAACATTGCAGACTGCTCTGGAGACAGCTCTTTTTAGAATTTTTCTGCCTGTAGAGCGGTGATGAAAACTAGTTTAAGCAACGGAATAGAAATGAACAAACTAACACTTTCAGGTGCTTGTTAACAGTCTGGTTACTGTGGTCATAACAAGGAAGAGCAACAGGCTTTTCTGGTGGTTTAGCCTTGGCTGAGTGCCAGGTGCCCACCAAGTTGTTCTATCACTCCCCTTCCTAAACTGGACAGTTGGGAGAGAAATAGAATGAGAAGTTTGTGAGTCAAGGTGAGGACAGGGAGGTCACTCAGCAATTAGTGTCCCAGGCAAAACAGACTCAACTTAGGGGCAAATCGTTTAATTTATTAACAAACAATCAAAACAGAGTAGGGAAATGAGAAACAGAAACCAAATCTAAAAAAACACCTCCCCCCATCCCTGCTCCTTCCCAGATTTCTATGTCCCTCCTCTCCACCAGTGGCACAAGGGGAAGAAGGATGGAGTTTACAGTCAGTCCACTACAGCTGGACTTTGCTGCTGCTTCTTCTCAGGCAGAGGCCTCCTCACGCTTCCTACTGCTATAGTGTGGAGTCCCTCCCACAGGAGAGATAGTCCTCCACAAACTACTTGAGCGTGTGTCCTTCATGAGGTGCAGTTCCTCACAGACTGCCCCAACACGGGTCATCCACAGGGAAAACAGTCCTTCAGGTACAAACTGTTAACAGTGCGGGTTGCCCACAAAGTCAGAAAACTTGCTCCAGTGTGGGTTCCTCTCTCCAAAGGTCCTGTCAGGAACTTGCTTTAGCATGGGCTTTCCACAGGGTCAAGCCTTGGGCATCCATCTGCTCGTGGGGTCCTCCCTGGGCTGTGAGTGAATCTCAGCTCTGCCATGGACCTCCATTGTTAGCAAGGACAGGGCCTGACTCACCATGGGCTGCACGATGGTTCACACAGGAAGTCTCTCTTCTAGTGCCTGAGCACCTCCTTTACCTCCTTCTCCACTGACCTTGATGTCTGCAGAGATGTTTTCACATTCTCACTCCATTTCCCCTGCAGTTTAGCAGCTGCATAGCAACTTCTTCCCCTTCTCCAATACGTTAATCACAGAGACTTCAATCAGTAATTGACTCGGCCTTTGTCAGTGGCAGGCCCATCTACTGATCCTGTCAGATACAGGGGGAAGCTTCTAGCAGCTCTTTGTTTAAAAAAGCCACCCCTGTGGCCTCCTACTACCAAAACCTGGCCACACAAACCCATTACAGCTTTACATCACAAGCTCGATTCTTTTCTGACTTTGAGATACTAAGGACTTTGATTACAACTGACTCTTCTATTTCAGCTTCTACCAAGCTATCTCCTACTAGACAAACTACATAGTAGTAGAACATTGCAAAATGTTTTAGACTTTCACGGCTAATAGTGTTAAGGGAATTGAATATGGAGAAGGAAAAGCAGAGATGGGAGTGAGGAATAGGGATAGTTGGTTAAAGTTCCAGTATACAATCTTGTGATGTCTGACGGACCTGGTGTTGCTTACTGGCACTATATTCAGAATTCTCGTTACAGTTCAGAAGACAGATGCTGAATTCATGACATTTATCTGAAACTGATGGCTCAGTGTTCAGCAGCAGTCAGAAAAACCTCTAAAACCTGCAGAGTTGTTGAGCATCATCCGAAAGATACTGAGGACATGAGGAAATAGTATCTTCTTTGTTCTTAAGTAAAGCCCTGGTCAACCTTCCTTTTCACCAGGTCCGGCAGCCTTAGAAGTAAATAGCTCTCAAAGCTTGTAGGATAACTGGTTAGAGGAAAAACTGTGGGTGGTTTAGGTTGCTTCTCTTTTAAGTGCTGTTACTTTTAAATGCATGGAGTATTAAGCTTCTGGAATCCTTTGCCACAGGATTTTGTGGAGGCAAATTGTTTCAGCAGGCTAAGTAAAAGAATTTGAATACGTTGTCAACAGTTCTGTAAAGAGCATAGATGGGAGTCTGCTCTCTAATTTTCTTAATCACTCAGTTGTATATACTCAGAGAGTCAGAGGAACGTACTGCAGAAAGGCTCAAGCTTACATGTTCTTCCTGAATATTCCTGTTGGAAACAAAACTGAGCAAAAATGACCATTCCTCTGACTTAGTGGGATATTTCTTATGTTAGTGCATGTTGTAATCAGATAATCTGTAAGAGATTACAGCATCAAGTTAGATTTTAAGATGGTTCTTTAAAATCATCACTTCATTTTTGGAAGGCTTTGCATCTTTTTCTGTCAGTCGTGGATCGAAAACAGATTTTAAAGGAAATGTAGTCAAGTGAGTTAAAAAGAATAAAAACAAGGTTAATAAATCAAATACTGTTTCTGTGTAGGCTATGTCATTATTTTCAAAGTTTTTTTTTAAATAAAGGCTGTTTTATGTTTTTCTTCCTCTTTCTCTGATTGGCTCGGTTTTGTCAGTTTTTTTCTCTCCCTCCAAATCCTCAGGATAGTTGCACTAGAAAGAATGCATACTCTTCAAAATACCTATACCTACGTTTAACGGTAGACTCCAGGGAGTTCACAGATGGTCATCTGTAGGAAAGTTTATCTTGCAGACATAGCAGAAACTTGAGGGTACAAAAGGGAAAAAAAGTGTGGAATATACTGTGCAGCTTTCTTGTTGTCAATCTGTGGAAGAAACCTGACACAATCACAGTTGGGGATGTGAATGTTAATACTTGCTACTTGGACTTCCACTGAATTAATGATGAATTTTTCATTCACTGAGAATCTGACAAATTCTCTGAAGCAAATATGTAGATGCATAAAAAGCAAAAGAATAAAACTACTTACATATGGAGAGAACTGATTACCTAAGTAAAACTGATAGGAAGGATGCTAAGACTGGAATCTTAATACAGGCGGAATTTAGATATGAAGTTCTTAAATACAAATGAAATACATTGACTGGGTTATGCAATCCATTTTTTGTGTAATTCATTTCCATGTGACTTCGTACAGTTGCCATGAAGCAGGTGCTGCACGACATATGCAAAATGTATGGTTGCTTCTGTGGTGCAGAAAATGCTCCATCAAGATTAGTTTATAAGATTCTGAGATTGAAAAGTTTTGGAGTTTAATCAAATGTCATATTTAAAGTATACATGGCATTCACTCCTTGGTTTTTTCTGGTTTTTTTTTTTAGGTTTTTTTTAATCATAGAGTCACAAAATGGCAGAGTTTGGAAGGGACCTTTAGAGATCATCTAGTCCACCCTCCTTGCAGAAGCAGGTCCACCTAGATCAGGTCCTATTGTAATGCGTCCACGCGGATTTTGAAGATCTCCCGAGAAGAGGCTCCACACCCTCCCTGGGCAGCCTGTGCCAGGTCTCTGACACCCTCTCAGTAAAATAGATTTTCCTTAAGTTTAAATGGAACTTTTTGTGTTCCAACTTTTTTCCATTACTCCTTGTCCTATCACTAGATACAACAGAAAAAAGTGATGCCCCAGCCTCCTAACATCCACTATTTAGTTATTTGTAAATACTAATGAGATTCCCCTGCAGCCTCCCTTTCTGTAGTCTAAACAGCCCCAGGTGCTGCAGCCTTTCCTCATAAGGAAGATGCTCCAGCTCACTGATCATTGGGTGGCCCTGTGCTGGACTCTCTCCAGAAGTTCCCTGTCCCTCTTGAGCTGGGGAGCCCAGAACTGGACACAGGACTCCAGATGAGGCCTCACCAGGGCAGAGCAGAAGGGCAGTAGAACCTCCCTTGACCTCCTGGCCACACTCTTCTTGGTGCATCCCAGGATGCCAATGGCCTTGGCCACAAGATCACAGTGCTGGCTTGTAGTTTATTGTCAACCAGGTCTCTCTCTGCAGAGCTGCTCTCCAGCATGTCACTCCCCAGTCTGTACTGGTGCATGTGGTTGTTCCTTCCCAGATGCAGGACTCTGCACTTGTCCTTGTTGAACCTCATGAGGTTCCTCTCTGCCCAACTCTAAAGCCAGTCAAGATCCTGCTGAATGGCAGCACAGCCTTTTGGGAAATCAGCCAGTCCTCCCAGTTTGGTGTCATCAGGGAACTTGCTGAGGGTACACTCTGTCCCCTTGCCTGGGTCGTTGATGAAGATGTTGAACAAGACTGGCCCCAGAACTGATCCTTGTGGAACCCCACTGGCCACAGGCCTCCCAACTGGATGCTGTGCCGTTGATCACCACACTCTGAGCTCTGTAATTCAGCCAGTTCTTGATCCACCTCACTGTCCACTCATCCAAGCCACACTGTCTGATTATCTGCAGATATATTGCCAGTGTGATTTGGTGGGTACAGCCTCTATTTTCAGATTATGTGAATACTTAACATTGTGTTTTTTCTAATAATTAATTGTAATTTTACTGTATTTATCAGGGAATAAAAATGAAGAAAAATAGAATGCTTAGATTTTCTCCTTCTGACAAGTTCATCTCAACTTGATGAGATTAGTTTGGTTTTGGGATATGCTGGTATAGTGTGGTTTTTAACCAGAAGACTAACTTGTGATACAAAGTTTATAGTGGTTTTAGAAGAACTGTGTGGACAGGAGAGCTCAAGAGTAGTATTGCTTTTAAACAGCTGGGTATGTATTTGAGAATAAACAGAAAGAATTCAAAACGCCTTCTCAGCCATCTTAAAGGTGCTTTTCTTTCCTCACCTCTACTTCATCTCCAGTAAAAATGAATTTAAACTCTTCTTACAAATTTTGAAGTTTTCAGATCCAAACTTCTGTTGTTAACATGCTGTGCAGAGAATACAGATAAAATTTTGTCAACTGTAACAATAGAGTCACTTGATGTGCATGTTAGTGTGACTGACCTAACAAGAATTAAAATCACTCACAGAAGGGGGGAAAAATGATATTTTTTGTACAACTTGAAAGAAATACAACTCCAATTAACTAACTTTCCTTGAGAAAGGAACTGTATAAGTGCTCATAGTTTCCAAGGAAGTACTTGACAGATTAAACCTCTTTAAATGTTTTACATGTGCACACTTTTGCTATGGGACCCATTATAGTACATTGTTGTTTGGGCCAAGAGTTAAAAAGACTCTATGAAATGTGTTAAAATTGATTTCTGGAAATGAATACTTGTATTGAATTTGGAGGAAGAAGGAATATGAGCTCATGCTTCAAGGTGTGAATCACTTCCAGGTATGATCACTTAAAACTGACTTTGCATATGAATGGATTACATCTTTGAACAATAGCAGAGTTTGCCATCTTGCTCGTCATTAATTGTTTGATAGAAGTCTTTAGGTCTGACCTAGTCCAATAGTGTGTTAGGGGAAGAGTTCCTAGTCATGCTTATTTGTAGTTCTGCCAGAGGGAGGGCAGTTTTATGGTGAAATTGAGTCTATATCCTCTCATTCTTGTTTGGATTCACAAATGTGCACAGTAGAGATCTGGCAAATAGTTAAATAGAAGTTTTACTGTTTAGTAAGTTGAGGATGATACTGGAAACCAATTGTGGTGAACTGAATTATATTTTCAGAATTATTTAGGAGATGGAGGATAACTTGTGGTTTTTGCTATAATAGTTATTCTGTTTTAAGTAAAGATGCTGTTGATAGACTGTTGAAATTTTTCAAAGAGCTATAGAAAAGCTATTATGTTAGAAAAATTAAATTCTGCAATAAATATTTAATAATCGTTTCCATCATTTAGTGCTCACCCTCTTGCTTTATAAATATGCATTTTAAGCATTCGTGTAAGCTTTTGTATTTGCCATTTCCCTTCTTACTCTTTTTTGCAGAGAAAATATGGGACACTGTGGTAAACATTCTTGCTTCTATATTTTCTCCCTTACAGAGTCACTCAATTTTAATTTTAAGAAGTGTGTATTGAGACCATCTAATATTCATTTCCATGTAAGCATTCAGAAAAAGTGTATTAGGGTTAGATAGAGGGGAAATAGTTATTATTACTTGCTGTTTAATTACTAAATGTATTTTGTATTCTAGCTTCTGAGAGAATCACACCATTTTGGTTTTATTATTCTTGGGTTTTTCATTTTTCCTGCCTGCAGGCTGTGAGTTTTACAGTTAAAACGTGCAGTCCTCCCTAGAACTAGGAACCCGTTTCTTTAAGGAAAGTTGGCCTTACATGCAGTGATGTTTAGTAATTATTTTTTTAATTCCTCCATTAACAAGGCACATGTATTAGGAGTTTCCTAGTCTTATATTTAACAGAGACTTCCAAGTATAGATGAGGAAGGACTGATGAGACTGAGAAAGGAAGGACTAATAGGTACAGAAATTAGTATGTAAGAGGTTGGAGAGCGGAGTTGCAAGAGGGGACTATGACCTTTATAATCTGATTTTTTTTTATATATATAATTTTTTCTACACAGGGATACGAAAAAATATAGCCCTAACCTAAGCAGGAGTATTGACAGGTAACAAGTATAAACTAGCACAATAAACTTGCAATGCTTGGTACTGTCAGAGAAATGAGATTCCTCTTAGGATGAGAACCATCCCGAGGCACATAGATGTTAAAGAAGGGTTCAGGCCCAGCTAACGTGGCCTTATGAAGGCCTGGTCCTGTTTGGCCAATCTCATCTCTTATGACAAGGAGACTCATTAAGTGGGAGAGGGAAAGGCAGTGGATGTGGTCTTCCTGGACTTTAGTAAGGCCTTTGACAGAATCTCCCACAGCATCCTACTGGGGAAACTGGCTGCCTGTGACTGGGACACACATGCTCTGCATTGGGTAGAAAATTGTCTGGATGGCCCAGCCCAGAGAGTGCTGGTGAATAGAGTTAAATCCAGTTGATGGCTGGTCACTAGTGGTGTTCCCCAGGGCTTGGTGCTGGGGCTTGTTTTGTTTAACATCTTTATATCTGAATGAGGAGACTGAGTACACCCTCAGTAAATTCACAGATAACACCAAGCTAGGTGGATGTGTAGATCTGCTTGAGGACAGGAGGCCCTTCAGAGGGACTTGAACAGCCTGGATAGATAGGCCGAGGCCAATTGTATGAGATTCAACAAGACCAAGTGCTGGGTCCTGCACTTGTGCCACAACAACCCCATACAGTGCTACAGGCTTGGGGCAGAGCAGTTTGAGGGTTGTCTTGCAGAAAAGGACCTGGAGGTGTTAATCGACAGCTGGCTGAACATGAGCCAGCAGCATGCCCATGTGGCCAAGAAGGCCAATGGCATCCTGGCTTATATTAAAAATAGTGTGACCAGCAGGACCAAGGAGGTGATTGTCCCCTTGTACTTGGCAATGCTGAGGCTATACCTTGAATACTGTGTCCATTTCTGGGCCACTCAGTACAAGAAGGACGTGGAGGTGTCCAGAGATGGGCACCAAAGCTGGTGAAGCGTCTAGAGAAACAGATCTGATGAGAAGTGGCTGAGGGAGCTAGGGGTGTTTAGGCTGGAAGAGTCTGAGAGGAGATATGATCACCCTCTACAATTCCCTGAAGGTGGGAGTCAGTATCTGCTTTCTAGTAACAAATGATGGAACACAAGGAAATGAATTGAAGTTGTGCCAGGAGAGGTTTAGATTGGACATTGGGAAGAACTTTTTCATTGAGAAGGTTATTAAGCATTGGAACAGGCTGCCCAGAGAGGTGGTGCAGTCACCATACGTGGAGACATTCAAAAGACGTGTAGATGAAGTACCAAGGGATATGGTTCAGTGATGGGCTGGCCACTGTGAGGTGAGTGGTTGGACTCGATGATCTTAAAGGTCTTTTCCAACCATAATGATTCTGTGATTCTTTGAGTGTTTTGTGGATAGATATTCATAAGCTTATGATATGATTTCCTGTCTTAAGTATAGACCAGACAAGGTTTTGTGATCTGGTGACAATTACAGAGGCATGGTGGGACAGCTCACATGACAGGAATGGGGTCATGGATGGCTATGCCCTTTTTAGGAAAGACAGGCCAACAAGGTAAGGTGGTGGAGTTGCTTTTTATGTGGGAGAGCAACTGGAATGTACCAAATTCTGTCTAAGTGAGCATAAGGGACAAGTTGAGAGCTTGTGGGTTAGAATTAAGTGGCAGGCTGTCATGTGTGACACTGTTTTGGGTGTCTTACAGGCCACCTGATCAGGATAGGGAAGTTGATGAGGCCTCTACAGGCAGCCGGGAGCACCCTCTAAATCACAGGCCCTGGTTCTCCTGGGGGACTTCCAACTACCCAGACATCTGCTGAAAGGCCTCCATGGCTGCCACTTACAATCCAGGAGGTTCCTTCAGTGCATCAGTGGTAACTTCTGAATGCAAATAGTGGATGTGCAACTAGGAGAGAAGCACCACTGGAACTTGTACTCACCATCAAACAAGAGTCTGTTTGAAGTGGTGGAAGTTGAGGGCAGCCTTGGCTGCAGTGACTGCCAGATGGTGGAGTTCAGGATCTTGTGTGGTAGGAACAGAATACCAAGTAGGGTCACAACCCTGCACTTCAGCAGGACCAACTTTGGCTTTTTCAAGCAGTTGCTAGGGAAAATCCTGTGGGATGGGGTACTAGAAGGTAAAGGGGCCCAAGATAGTTGGTCTGTATTCAAGGATCGCTCTTTTCAAGCTCAAGATCAAAGCATGCCAGCAGATAGGAAGTCAAGAAGGGGAGCCAGGAGACTCACATGGTTAAATAGGGAACTGATGAGCAAACTCAATTAGAAGAAGAGAGTCTATAGATCACGGAAGGAATCACACAGATTCACAGAATCTTAAGGATTGGAAGGGACCTTGAAAGATCATCTAGTCTAACCCATCTGCCAGACCACTATGTAGGGAGGGATCTAGGAAAGCTAAAGCCTTGTTGGAGTCGCTTCTTGCAAGGGAGGTCAAGGACAACAGGAAGGGCTTCTTCAAATACATTGCAGACAAAACTAACGCTAGAGGCAACGTAGGCCCACTGTTGAGAGAGGTGAGTGCCCTGGTGACAGAAGATACAGAGAATGCAGAGTTACTGAACGCCTTCTTTTATAGAATCATAGAACGATAGAGGTTGGAAGGGATCATCTAGTCCTTGCCTGTGTTTAAACTGGTGGAGACTATCCTCAGGAGCCCCAGACTCCAGAGGAAGTTAGATTGAAGGAGGAGTTTTGTTTGATTGGGGAGGACTGGGTTAGAGATCAGTTGAGCAGTCTGGATGTACATAAATCCATGGGCCCTGATGGGATGTACCTGCAGGTGCTGAGGGAGCTGGCAGAAATCATTGCTAAACCACTCTCCATCATCTTTAGTAAGTGGAGAACAGGAGAGATGCCTGAGGGCTGGAGGAAAGCAAACATTGCTCCAGTTTTCAAAAAGGGCAAGAAGGAGGAACCTAGGTAACTACAGACCGGTCAGCCTCACCTCTATCCCTGGAAAGGTGATGGAACAACTTATCCTGGCTGCTGTCTCCAAGCAGGAGATTTAAAGGACAAGAGGGTCAGTATCAGCAGTCAACAGGACTTTACCAAGGGAAAGTCAATTTTGACCAACCTGATAGCCTTTTATGAAGATGTAACCAGGTGCATCGATGTTGGTAGTGCAGTGGATGTGGTTTATCTGGATTTCAGTAAAGCATTTGACACCGTCTCCTACAGCATCCTGGCAGCAAAACTGAGAAAGTGTGAGCTGGATGATCAGGGTGTGAGGTGGATTGTTCACTGGTTGAAAGGAAGAAGGCAGATAGTTGTGATCAATGGGGCAGGGTCCAGTTGGAGGCCTGTGTCTAGTGGAGTCCCTCAGGTGTCGGTGCTGGGACCAGTCTGTTCAATATATTCATTAATGACCTTGCTGAGGGAACAGAGGCACTGTCAGCAAGTTTGCTGATGATTCTTAACTGGGGGAGTGGCTGACACACCAGAAGACTGTGCTGCCATTCAATGGGACCTGGACAGACTGGAGAGTTGGGCAGGGAGAAAACTAATGAAATTCAACAAGGGCAAGTGTAGAGTCTTGTGTCTGGGCAAGAATAACCCCATGTACCAGTACAGCCTGAGGAATGAAGTGTTAAAGAGTAGTGTAAGGGAAAGGGACCTGGTTGTCCTGGGAGACAGCAGGATGAGCATTGCATGACAGCAATGTGCCCTGATGGCCAAGAAGGCCGATGGCATCCTGGGATGTATTTAGAATGGCTGTGGTTAGTAGGTCGAGAGAGGTTCTCCTCTCCCTCTACTCTGCCCTTGTGAGACCACATCTGGAATACTGTGTCCAGTTCTGGGCCCCTCAGTTCAAGAAGGACAGGGAGCTGCTGGAGAGAGTTCAGCACAGGGCCAACAAGATGATGGAGTGGAGCATCTCTGTTATGATGAAAGGCTGAGGGAGCTGGAGCTCCTGGACTTGGAAGAGACTGAGGGGTGATCTCATTAATGTTTACAAATACAGAAACGGTGGATGTCGGGATGGAGCCAGGCTCTTTTCCATTGATAAGACAAGGGGCAACAGGTACAAGCTGGAACATAAGAGGTTCCAAAGAAACTTAATGAAAAATTTCTTCACCGTAAGGATGATGGAGCACTGGAACAGGCTGCCCACATGGATTGTGGAGTCTCCTTCTCTGGGGACATTCAAAACCCACCTGGATGAGTTTCCTATGTGACCTGCTCTAGATAGTCCTACTCTGGCAGGGGGATTGGACTGGATGATCTTTTGAGGTCCCTTCCAGCCCTTGAGATTCTGTAATCGTTTTGAAAAAAAAAACGCTAGCAATGTCTCTATCAGTCATACTTGATAACGTGTATTTCTAATGCACTGTTGAGTGTTAGGAAATCCTCAATGGAAAGTGACCTAAGGTTGGCCTGCAGTTAAATTAGCAACTTGGAGTGATCCATCAGAGTTGAGGTCATGCTGAAAAGCAGGGTCCGTAGATGTTTAGTATTTGTTGACCTGGTACTTGGATAGGTATTTGGGTAAGATAACAGGAATAAAGCAGCTAAATGTAAGGAGGAAAGTGCTGCTCAAGAAAGCATGGAATGGAGAGGGGAGAAGAGAGTTTTCCTTTTTCAAGCTATCAAGTTGATACATGAATAGTTTGGGAGAATTGGTGAACTGCTTAATCCTGCTGAAGGGACTTAAAGGGGTAGTGTGGAGGGGTTGAGGTTGAATGGTTGGTTCTGGTTCGGGGTTTTTTTTTTTGTTTGTTTTTCCAGTTGTCTTTATCATTGCTTATCTGTTACTGTCAATGTTGTACACCTCTTGGACCCATTAAAAGAAATGCTGGAAATCCCTTGACTGCTATCTCAATAGGCACTTTAGCAACCTCTACCGGTCTTGCATTGCAGCATGTTGCTTCTAATTTGCTGTCATGACAGCAGTCTTTTTATGCACAGTATCTATAATCTCCTTTAATGCCACAAGGAAATGTCTTCTTATTTCTGCATTCACAGCACTCT
Source organism: Urocolius indicus (assembly GCA_013401255.1). Taxonomy (NCBI): domain Eukaryota; kingdom Metazoa; phylum Chordata; class Aves; order Coliiformes; family Coliidae; genus Urocolius; species Urocolius indicus. The sequence continues at coordinate 8,329 of WBNH01000508.1, read as the reverse complement.
TTTAATAAATACATGCAGCCAGGTGTCTAATATAAGCTTTTAGATGGATTACTTTTATAGCATTTTTTGCTGTATGAGTAAAGCACAAATCACATGTGATCAGATTAAAACTACAGAGAAGCATAAGTAAATAAAAAGGCAGATATAAAGGTTTTATTCATCTAATTCTAGGGAATTTGAAGGGCATGCTGTTTACTGTTGCAGTCTTTTGCCTATTTCCAAAAGTTCTTCTCTTGAGCTCACACAGGTTGTTTCCAGAGTAGTACCTGACCATAAATGATACTTCAGTCATGAGTGCATCATAAGTTACAGAATCATTTCAACTGTAAGAGACCTTTAAGATGGAGTCCAGCTTTTGTCCCAGCCCTATCAACCACTAGATCATTTCCCTAAGAGCAATATCCAACCATCTCTTGAACACCTCCAGGGACGGTGACTCCATCACCTCCCTGGGCAGCCCGTTCCAACGCGTGACAACCCTTTCAGTAAAGAAATTCCTTCTCATATCCAGCCTGAACATGCCCTTGCACAACTTGAGGCCATTTCTTCTTGTTCTATTGCTGGAATTCAATGGGAATTGTTCAATACATCAGTTATGCTAGTATTTACACAGTTATCCTTAATATTTCTTATGGTGTGGACTGATTTGAAGTTGAAGTAAGAAAATATTAGTAATGGACAAGAAGTGTAGATACCATTCTAGACTGTCAGCTTCCTTGTCTAGATTTTGTTTGATATAATTAGTTCATCAAATCAACTTTTGGCAGAATTTACTCTGAAGAATGCTTGCATTGTAAGTGTTGTGTGAAGAGTCAATCTGGTACTAAGCTTAAGGTTTGTATTGAAGAATTGTGTTTGATCTTTGAACAGATGCTCTGTCAGGAAGGATATCTAAAAATTTGTTTCTTAACTAGACACTAGTCCAGCATTGTAACAATCTAGTATTTGGCATCTAAACCATATTTCACATTAAGACTTCTATGAGTTTTTTGTTATTTTGTGTCTTGTACTCAGGGTTCTGAGTAGCCTTTGGGAAATTACATTTTGTTTACTTTCATGTCAATAGTTTTCACAGAATAAAGCTTTAAGAGGAGCTGTAGCATGTTAAAATTGCCAAGTCTTTTAAGTTATCTGGGGATATTGCCAGTTTTAAAAGAACACAGCTAAAGAATTCCTCCAGTTAGTGGCATAAGTGAGCACTAGGATCTTTTGTTATGCTTGTCTCTCTTTGATACTTTAAAGTCACAGTGAAAGTTTCTTTGAAATAGCTAAAAATAGTAGATAACATGATTGGGAAATGGGCATTGCCACAAAAATAACCTGTGTATTGTGCTGCATTTCAGTGTTTGAAAGCTGTCCTTTGTAAGTAAACTCCACTTTTAATGGTTTTAGGAAGAGTTCTTTCTCTGAGTCATCACTGATGGATTTCATTTCTGCTAATAATTAATTTCTATAATAGATTTTTCACTTTACTTCTGTAATGTGAATTTGCCCTTATTTTATGCCTGAGTCTGAATGAAGGCAAAATGTTGCTGCCTGCAGTTTTCCTTAGCTCCTCTTGGGACTCTTTTCTTCTACAGTCTATTTACTGGCTGTTCATGTCTTCTGTTCATGCCTTTTATTTTCCACTGGTGTATGTAACTTTCTAACAGTATTCTGGATGTTCTACTGCCAGATTCTGAGTTTCACGACTGACAGCAATACTAAGTTTTGATTCCTTGGGCATGCATCTGTCAAAATAACTTGCAGTTTCTTTAAGCTTTCTTCTAGCAAGATGGTTGCTGAGTGTTTTTTATAATTTCTTTGCAACATCAAGACTTGGGGAAAAAAACTTTTCAGTCTGTTTGTACTAGAGGCCTCTTGAACTGCCACTTCAGATTTCTTTAAGGTTAATTTGAGTTTATTAATAATCTTCGATATCTTTGAGCTCTGCAGTTGGTTTTGCCTGTAAGTGAGACTTCTATATTAATATGATACTAGTGTGTTTTTCATATGCTATATTGTCAGAAAAGCCACTACAGTTACCTACATAATTGAAACTGAAGGGGAAAAAAGCTTGTTTTTTTGTTGTTGTTAATGTAGTGGATATACTATCACCAGGACTTTGAGTATATTTATCTGTGAATGAATATGATGGTAGCAGAGCCTATTGTGTTTTTCTCCTGTACTAGAATAAATATAATCATGTTCCTCTGTGTTGACACATCTGCACATGTGCAAAAGTTTTATAGTAACTTTAGTAAAATGATGGAGTAGATGTTAATTCTAGTGCTTCATGCACCAACTTCAGACGTGTTCTTGGTGCTAAGCCACTGAAACTTAAAAATAGTCAAAAACAAGCAGTGTCCCAAGTACTGTATGCTGTCAACAAATATTTGGATTTTGCAAATGTTGGGTGATCCCCTGTCAGTCATTCCCCTCATGAAGAAGCAGAAAAGCTTCTCTGCAACATGTCCTTGAATTTAAAGGTAATCTATAATAATCCTTTGGTGCTGTTTCAGAGTAATAAATGGTGATTGTGGTCATTGTGTGTTTTATCAAGACTACAGGCTGTGAAAAATGAGCTAGAACATAAAATATTTAGTTAAATGAGGTACTGGCATGATGATGTGGAACATTCTCCTGGTTTAAAATGCTTCGAGTAGTGTTTTTCATCTATTTCCTGTGTTTTTCATTGGAAGAGTGTATGCATGAATCTTTTTCCATGCAGTTTTTAACGTGAAGGTGCTGTTTTGCCAATCTGATACATCAGACAAAAGATGAAAATTTGAATAAAGAATAAATGTAAACCTTTAGTACCGTACAGGGAATTTCAGATGGAAAATACGGAAATTACTGTTCTGATAATGTTACAGTGTGTCGTGGTATGGGTTACTTTAACATAGGCTAAAGAAATTGAGGGGGAAAAAGTGTCTTAGGAAGATTGTGGGGGTGAGGTTAGTTGGTTAGTTGTTTATTTAGCAAGAGAGGTTGAAGAATAGCATTCAATTCTGAACTAAGGTGAACTAGTTTCCTTCTTAATAGAAGCCTGTGTCTTTTTGCTCTTGCTGCAACTGTGCCAATTTTGATTTTTAGTTAGAGACGTGTTGCAGTACAGTTATTGATAAATGGCTGAGTTATTTAATTGTTCAATATCTTGGGTGTGTTTTCTCTGCTGAGCAATAGTTTTCTTAATAGTTGCAGAAAACATAAGGTCTCTCATGTTTTGCCACTGCTCAGACTTGCCTAGCATTCTAAACCACTGAAGAAGTAACAGGGGTGTGTGTTGTCAGTGAGACGTGGGTTAATTAATTTTTTTAATTGTGCTACCACTAGAGTTTACATTCAGAGTTCAAGAATGTGAGATTTCAGAGCAGTGTCAACCCAGCTTGCATCTTCTGTCTGAGAGCATGTATTTTAAATAACTGGGAGCAGGCTCTTCAGTCACTGTTAGTCCAAGCTGAGGGCCAGGTCACGGCTAAAGGCACTGTCAGGGGAGTGTGTGCAGCCACCTACTCAATGGCCTGCTCTCTAGCATGGCTGAAGCTTGTGTGCCTCAGCTCTTCCTTTGGGTCTGATGCAGCGAATAGCCATTTGTTCCAAGACTTCAGAAACTCTCACAGTATTGTTCCTAATTCTTCATGAAATGATGTGGTGGTTTAGCCCTGGCCAGATGCCAGGTGCTCACCAAGCTTTTCTGTCTCTCCCCCTCTGAAACTGGACAGAGGAGAGACATATAACAGAAGGCTTACAAGTCAAGATAAGAACAGGGAGATCACTCAGTAATGACCATCTTGAGCACAACAGACTTAGCTTGCGGGTAATTCATTTGGTTTATTAACAAATAATTGAAACAAAGTAAGGACATTAGAAGTAGAATCTTAAAACACTATCCCTTACCCCTCCTTCTTTCCGAGTTTCTACCTCCTCTCCACCAGCAGCACAGTGCAAGGGGGGTGGGGGTTACGGTCAGTTCATCACAGATGGTCTTTGCTGCTGCTGCTTCTCCTCAAGGGGAAGCCTTCTTATGCTTCCCACTGCTACAGTGGTAGTCCCTCACATGAGAGATTAGTCCCCCGTGAACTTCTCCAATGTGGGTCCTTCCCATAGGGTGCAATCCTTCACAAGCTGCCCCAATGTGGGTCTCATCCGCAGGGGAAACTGCTCTGTTAGTCTAATAAAGTGCATGAAGCTGAACTTGCATAGTCAAACAGACAGAATGTGTATTCTGGGAAAGAATACTCTAACCTGAGCTTCCAGTTCTAGTGGTTGGGACTGGTGCTTGTCGTACACTCGTATTTTTTTTTCAGTTCTGGTACTGTTTTCAGTGTTGGAATATTGTGTTAGTTACACTAAAAACTGTGGATAAGATTGTGTTCTATGCTTTATCATACCATCTCTGAATATTCTTACCAAAAAAACTGGAATATAAGCGAGTATGGAATTTGTGGGATGAAAGTAATGAACATACATGTACTGGAATATTTTTAAGGCTTTTCTTAATACTTCACTATTTTATTAGCTAATAAGTTGTTTTTTCCCATGTCTCATTCATATAGATGGAGTCTCCAGAGTAACATGTATTTTGGGTTGTTTTGAGTTTGTTTTTCTTTCTTTCTTCACATGTTCTTAAATGGTTGGCAGAAAGTTGAACCGATTAATGTGTTGCTTTTCAGATCATGTTCAACTGTTATTATAGATGTTCTGGTTCAGGACAATTATTAATTGACTGATAATTGTATCAGTTCAGACCAGAGAAGACACAGGAGTTGAAAAATTCTTGTGATAGAGTGGTTCAATGGTCCTGGGATAGTATTATCCATGTCTTGTCATCACTGCCAAAAATGGTGCTTTTTGCTTTTCCATCAATTCTTTGCAGGTTTTTCTTCATCTTTTCACTCTCAAGTAGTTTGGCATTGTACTGTGTCACACGTGAATCACAAGTGGTGTTAATGCACTAGAAAATGGTGATTAATGCTCCACAGTTAACTTGCCACTGTTGCCCTTTTAGTGCATGGAAGTACAGAAACATAAGCACAGAAGCATGTAGGCTCACTTGCAAAGTGAGCATGCCAGTGGCATTGTTGGGAAAGAGGCTGATGGGATTCAGGGAAAAAGCACGTGTAGGTACCTCGCTGCAGGCTGCCGTGAGCCAGCACATGGGGTAATAGTGCATGTTGAATATGAAGTAAAGCAAAGCAGGTAGAGAAGGGGGAGAGAGAGTGGATAAATTGGTAGAGATGTTTTAATAATATCTGCCAATTTTAGGAGGCAAATATATGTTGGAGTTGCCTACTTCAGTTATTTTTTTTTTAAATAAACCATATGGTCACATCTATTTGTCATATTAGTCTATATGTAGAAGATACCATTCTATTGCTTAACACACAAGGTTAATTCTTCCAGACTTAATTGGTAGAAGTTCTTCTTGGTAAATGCCTATGGATACAGTGTGGCCAGGACAAATGATTTGTATTGATGTGTTGATTGCGTGATTGGGGTATAATCTTGTTTGTAACTCTTAATTAAATTTACTTCAGAGAAAGAAGATAATTAGTTGAAGGAACCTGAGCTGTTACAGGATTATTTTCTTGTAGTTATAATCTCAGAATATTTCATAAGTATGTTGGGTGAAAAGTAAGTAAACTATTACTGGTAAATCCTGAAACTCAAACGCTAATCTTCTAGCCACAATGTCAGGATAATAAACAAAAACAGTGATGGTAAAGAGTGTAGGTACACTCAAAAGCTGAATGAACAGTTTCTTCATATTTCTTATGTTGATTTCTTTGTTTACTTGTGTTTTAAATAAGTAGAAATTCTGTTCTTAAAACCATAAATTTTAATACTTTCTTGTAAGTCAAGCAAGTTTATGAAGGACAGCTATTTAGTCAGAAATGTCAAGTGGGATAATACTGACAAAACACAGACTTACATTTCATAATTGGGCAGCACATTTGTGTGGTGTTTGTGGTTGTTTTTCATTGGGATTTGTTACATCAGAGATGCCTGTTTTCAGTGTCTTAAGACTTTCTTTCCTCTTCCAGAAAATGCTGGGACAGAAGAGATGAGTACTCCCTTTACTAAGGCCTAAAACTGCCTGTTGAAAGCCAATCCTGACCAGGCAATATACGAATGGCCCAAGGAAGCCAGCAAATTGATATTCAGGTTTTACATGACCTGCGACAGAAGTTCCCTGAGGTACCTGAAGGTGTTGTATCCAGATGCATGTTACAGGTCAGTGTTCAGCTAATAACTGTACGAGTAAGCAGTGTTGCTTATTTTAAGCCTTAACTATGGGTGTCTCCTTTAAACGCAGATTTTCTTCTATCCAGTTTCCTATGTGAGACAAATATACAGAGTAAATTTCTTTATGTTGCACGGCAAGAAAAAAAAAAAGGACCAATTAAACACTTTTTTACCATGTCTGTTAGGAATGGTGCAAGGTAAACTAGACTGTAAGTTGGTGTGTGCATGGACAATACCATCTTGACAGTCAATATGTTTTTGCCTTTTGGCCATCTCAAGAGCCAAAACTAACTGTGGCAAAAAGAAGGATGCAAAGCCAACCTGAGTCCAGTGGGGAAGATTTGAGGCAGCGATACAAAAATACAGCTGCTATTTTTTTTTTTCTTTGAGGGCCAGGACTGGTCCAGAAACAGCTTTGCTATCTGGTCTCCATCAGGCTTCAAGAAGTGGGCCCTTGCCTGCACACAGGTTGGCCCTACTGCTTGCTACTCTCAGCTCCCTTGACCTGCAGAGTAGCAGTGGCCTTACAAGCCTTCTGCAGCAGGAAGGAGCCATTCAGTAGTAGCTCTGGGGTCCGTGCTGCTAACCTTTGGATTTTTATTTGGCTTTGAAGTAGCAAAGCATTTTTGTCTGGTACTGCAATTAGTTCTAAGGCTATGGGCTGCCACGTCATCAACTTCTGCCTCCAGCTGTCTGTCTACTTTCTGTACTGCCACAGTCCAAATACTTACATGCCCACATTTTGTATCAGATGCTGCTCTATAAGATCATAGTGGTTACTTCAGTAGATAAATTTATGTGCCCATCCAAAGCCCGACACAGGGACATTGAATGCTTACAGTTAAGTGCTGATAGACTTACTTAACTATGTTACTTAAACATGTTTGCTTTGCATTTTTCAGTGATCCCAAAGCATCCATACTGATTGGGTTTTTTTCATTATCTAAGGTATTCAACTTTTGAATACTGTGGATAATAAGAGGATTGTCTGAGTATTCATAGTGATCACCAGTACAGACAAATTGATTGGAAAAAAGATGAGTCATGTGTTCCCAGAAGCTAGCTGTCTCTGGACTATGGCTAGGACATCTGTGGTTATGGTTCAACATTCTTCATATCATTAATTGTTTGTCTTGGTTTTTATATGTATTTTTCTTTCTAAAATACATATATGTGTGTACTTTCGTATGTATGTGTACTCACATACATACAAACATAGTGTACTGTCCAGAGTAGAAGTGTGACTGTGCCAGTTTAATGTTCATATACACAAGGCTTTGTTATGACTCTCCATTCATACAGGCGTAAGAAACTGTAAAAAGCGCAGTTCTTTGAGAGAATTGGGTTTGATTTGCAAGAGGAAAAATTTTGTTTGGTTTCAAGCTTTCACCAGCCTTTTCCCTCTTAATCATTTATCTGAAGAGGAAACCGAACCAGAATCTGAGAACCTGTTCTCACAATTGTACGCCACCATTTTTATAATAGTTCTCTGTAGGACTATTCTAATTGTTACACCACAGGTACAATTTTACTTTTCAAACATGATAACTGCTTGTTGAGCAGGGTAAATGGACTTGACAGAATGAATATAGCAGTAATCACCTTCTGAATGTAATTCTTGCTAAATTTAAAAGCTAATTCTTGGCTCTTGAGAGACTCAGCAGTCTTCCTAACACTGAATACAGTGGATTAGTTTCCCTGTAAAAAGGAGCCTTGTAAGTGAAGAAAAGATCCTATACATCCTGTACTTCAACTGAGATATGAGAGAAGGGTTTAGATTTTGAGGGAGTGTGTTAGGTCAGCTTTCATAAGAGGACTCTCTCTCAAAAATTCTAATTAATGTTCCATGTATTCAGTATTATGCTAACTCCTAACACTAGAAAGATACCTTTTTTGTTTTTAACTAAGAGCTCCTAAGACTCACCCGCAGGATCCTGACATGTTGGTGATTCTTAGAATTTCAATTTCTCTGAATTGGTTACCTTATAGCTGTGCTACTCCTCTGAGAGAGTGAGAGCTTGGGATGGCTGGCTTCTCTGGGTTTTGTCCTTTTTTTGTTAAAGAAGCCGAACGTGACGTCTTTCGAGGTCCTTTCCAGCCA